>BDCZ01000044.1:71647-164069 GCA_001662365.1 Chlamydomonas applanata
CAAGTGCGCCGCCACCGTGCAACCTGCACAGGTTGCATGGGGCATCCATAGCTGATCCAATGGGGAGCACTGCTTGTGCAAAGGCGTTTGTGTGTACACGAGTGTGTTGTGTGCGTGTGTGTGTTGTGTGACCTCTCCAGGCGGGAGATCCTACAGACTGCTGTGGCGGAATGGGAGAAGTGGAAGCAGAAGCCAAACCCAAACCTCAATCGAGGCGATTTGCTAGACAAGGTGAACACAACAGAGCTTGCATACATGCATGCCCTGCCGCCTACCACTGCTCACAGTCATGCCGCGCGGCAGGCCAGTCCATCGAGGCAATTTCCAAGCTGCTCGACTTGACTACTTGACATATGCAGGTCCTGGTCAAGGCCAAACCTCTAGCGCACTCGTGGTGGCTCATGCGCTTCCCTGAACCCGCCATGTGGCTTCAAGTGCGGCTGGCGTTTACACGGTGGGCTGCTCACATGCCAGTGCGCTCAACCTGATCTCAGAGGCTGTGGGACTGCACAAGCAGGGCATGGGCTGTGTCCAGCTGTCCACCTCAGCTGTGTGCATTTGGCTCTGGCTATGGTGTTGCGAGCAGGCTCTGTGCTTTGACTCCTTGTGCTCTCTCGGCGTTTCACCTGCAGGACAAACGCGGTGTGGTGCATGGTGGGCCACATGCTGGGGCTGGGTGACCGGCATGGGGAGAACCTGATGGTGGACATGGCCAGCGGCGAGACGGTGCACGTGGACTTTGGCTGCCTGTTTGACCGCGGCCTGATGTTGGAGGTGCGCAGGCCCTTTGCGGTCCAAGCCGCATCTGTGTGTCATACCCAGCTGGAGTGGTGCACATCAGGCAGTTGCTGCTGGGGATGCCGTGCATGAATACAGCTGTGTGTTGTGCGCTACCGTGCCTGCCGTGGGCACCATGGTGCCGCTGCATGTGAGGATGTGGAATGCCAAAACCACCTGTGCTCTTTCATTCAACACCGCAGGTGCCTGAGCTGGTGCCGTTCCGGCTGACCCAGAACGTGGTTGACTCGTTTGGGGTGTCAGGTGTGGAGGGCGTGTTCCGAAAATGCAGTGAGATCACCCTCAAGGTGCTGCGCCAGCACCGCTCCACGCTCATGACGTGCGCCGAGACGTTCCTGTATGACCCCCTCGTGGACTGGGCCAGCAGCAAGGGGGGGCAGGGGCATCAGCGGCACGCACTGCCTGCCAGTGCGCAGAGCGATGGCGTGGAGCCGGAGAACTCCATGGTGTGTGACTGAGTGATTTTGCTGGGGGAGGGGGAGACAGTTACAGAGACTGTCACCCATGGGAGATGTTACTAGGATCAAGCTCAGGCGAGGGGCAAAGGAAGAAACGAACTGAGTCAGCCGCACAGCACGCACACGCTGGCTGGCTGCGCTCATGCCCCTGCTGCCGCAGAGTGTAGTTCTGGTGTGTATCTGCTGAACATGACGTGTCAGCAGCATGGGTGGGTGCTCAGCGGCGCGCAGACCACTGTTGTGCCACTTCGCGCCATATGCAGGCCAAAGACGCGTTGGCGACCATGGAGGGCCGGCTGACAGGCACGCTGCTGGGTGTGAAGAGCCAGCCATCGCTGCCCCTGTCTGTTGAGGGCCAGGTGGCGCGCCTCATTCTTGAGGCCACTGATAAGCACAACTTGGGCAGCATGTACATCTACTGGATGCCTTGGTACTGAGCGAAGCTCTTGCCTGCGTCTCATATGCTCGCAAGATTTTATCCAAAACCAATTTAGAGGGTCGATGTAAATCAGATGTATGTGATGTACGCGCTGGCAGCCAAGCCTGCGGTACCAGCAGCACGGTATGCCTGATTTCAGTGTTAGTTGCTGGCCTGGGAGCAAGCACGCCTTCCACAGCACGACCTGGATTGTATTGCAGGCAGTACCATGGGCTGTACTGCAGGGTGATCGAGATGATGGAACATGAGTTTGCAGAGCGCAAGTTTTGTGCATCTGTAGGCACAAGGGCATCCACAGGCGCAACCCTGCACTCTCAGAGCACTTCGACCAACCCTTCTTTTTTTCTATTGACGCAGCCTGAAACAAGAAGGCTCGATTAACACGGCTGAAAACCACACTGTTGTCAGCCTGCGCGAGGCTGCGAGTGGGACAGGTCGCTGCCTTTTCATGACTTAAACATTCAGAGCCAGCATGGGGCGTGAACAGTGCACCAGCATTACGCAATGGAGGTGGTGCTGAGCCTGGCTGGGCCCTCTTCCGAAAAGGGTCGAGCCAACTGAGCAGCATGGCCTGGCAGCAAGGCACGCTGCGCCATGCGCACTCAGCGCAGGCCACAGCTGGTGCCGGGGCTTGCTTCGCGCCAGGTCTGGCAAAGGAGGAGTCCCCACCCCGTGGGGCGATTTCTTCATCGCAACATGGGCCCATTCGGGTCTACGTCATGCTGCCGCTGGACACAGGTAAGAAAACGTCGTGGGGGAGCATATCAGGGTTCCATGTCCAGCTGCCTGGGAGCCCGCCCGGAGCGGGCAGGGGTCGCTGATGTGCCTGGATCATGCTTCGCACGGTGCGGAGCGAGTGCGCGCTTACGCTGGGTGCCATTTGGGTGCACATGCAGTGGACGAATCGGGCGCCTTCAAATATGCGACATCCAGCTGGTTTTGCCAGGCGCTGCAGCTGTTAGCAGCCTCGGGCGTGTATGGCGTGGCTGTGGACGTCTGGTGGGGGGCTGTTGAACGCGCACCTCGCGTGTGGAACTGGCAAGGGTACCACCAGCTCATTGGGGCCATCAAGCAGACGGGCCTCAAAGTGCAGGTGAGCCGGTATTCCGCCGCCTGAACTGCGTGCGTTTCAGTTGGGGGGTGTTGCATGCACACATGGTCAGGTCAAGATTTGCATGGGTTGCCAGCAACGCGCGCTCATAATCCTATCGAGTCCTATATCCTGCAGGCAGTGCTGAGCTTCCATGCATGTGGAGGCAATGTGAACGACACGGCAACCGTCCCGCTCCCTCGCTGGGTGCTACAGGTGGGGCTGTCGGGGTCGCGCATGTGGACAGCTGCATGGCTGCAGAGCAGTGCCACGTTGCTGTTGCGTGGCAGTGTGTGATGGTGGATGGGGCAGAGCATGACTTGTTCTTCAATAGACAACAGCCACACTGCCGGAGCCTGGCTGGCACTGACTCCTTCCTGCATGTGTGTGCCACACCCGCGCACAGGCTGGGGAGCAGGATCCAGACCTCTTTTTCACGGACCGGCCACGTGAGCATGGGCTGGGGCAGCGCAACCGGGAATACGTGTCCATCTGGGCCGATGATGCACCTGGGGTGCTGTGTGGGCGCACGCCCATGCAGTGCTATGAGGAGTTCATGATGTCATTCAGGGACCACTTTGCACAGGTACGCGGCAGCTGCTGCCGGGCTTGCAGGTTTACAGTGACACAAGGGAGCGGGGTGCAGCCATGGATGGAAGCAGTAGTTGGGAGGAGGGAGGGAATCCGCAGCAGCAGCAGTATTGGGGAGCGTGATGACGCTGGCCATACGACACATCATCGCATCTGTGGTGGTTTGGATGCAGCGGGTGTGTGCTGCCATGCTCATTTGTGCGCTGTGGTCCGCCATGTGTGTCCGCAGGACCTTGGGCCATGTATAGAGGAGGTGGTGCTGGGGGCTGGCCCGTGTGGGGAGCTGCGGTACCCGGTACGCAGTGGCTGGAGCACCATGTCGCCTGCATCCGCTGCGCGGCGCAGCCAGCCGGCTGTTCTGCAGCTATCAGCAGCTGTCCAGCACAAGAGCGCATTGCTGCCCTGCGCAGTGCTGCCCTGTATGATCCCTGCTGGCTCGCATGCTCAACTGCTCATTACAATCTGCAACTCTACCTGCATCCTGCCCCGAGCCATGCTGTGCCGCGTGCGGCACGCGCAGTCGTACGCTGAGCCCAACGGCTGGCGCTTCCCCGGCATCGGCGAGTTCCAGTGCTACGACCGCCGCGCGCTCGCGTCACTGGCACAGGCCGCCCGCGAAGCAGGCCACCCGGAGTGGGGCTACGGCGGGCCACACGACGCCGGCGACTACAACTCTGTGCCTGAGGAGACGGGCTTCTTCTCATACGAGGGCTCCTGGGACTCTCCCTATGGCCGCTTCTTCCTCAACTGGTACTCCTCCTCGCTGCTGAGGCATGGCGAGCGGCTGCTATCCATTGCGTCTCACGTGTTCAGCTCCCAGCTGCTGAAGCGGCTGTCGGTGCAGCACAGCGGCGGCACGGCAGGGGACAGCTCGGGCTCGGATGCGAGCGGGGCGATCATGGTTGTAGGCAGTCTCGGGGGGCAGGGCAGTGGGCCGGCGGGCCCTGTGGCCGGGCACCCAGTGGCGGGCAGCATCACCCAGGGGTCTGGATCTCCCACAGACACGCATGCGCAGGCCGGTACTGCGGTGGCGGCAGTTGGTGCGTGTGGCTCGATGCGCTCAACAGTCACCTCATATGGCAACGCGCTTAATGCGCTTGGCGGGAACCCGGCAGTGGGCGCGCAGCTGAACAGCAACCGGTCGCTGGCCCCCAGCGAGGTTGGAATCATGGATGTGGACGGCACGTGCACATGGGATGGGCCTGAGCTGTTGGTGGGCACAGGTGCATCGCCTGCGGGCGCGCGGCCGACGAGCATGGGGATAGGCAGCATGACACTGACGGACGGTGGGCTGGGTGGGCTGCAGATGCGGCCGCCATCCATGACTTTGGTTGGCAGCACGGGGGGCAGCCTCGGCCCGAGTGCGAATGTGGTGCAGCTCACAGGCGGTGGGCCGGGTAATGGCGGGAGCGGTGGCGCTGGGGGGCCTGGGGGGAGCATCGGCCGCTTTATGTCCAGCTCAACCATCGCGGACAGTGCAGCTGACATGGTGGCACTCACAGGCCCACCGGGCCGAGGCGAGAATGGGGTCACGGGCGGGCTGGCGGGCGGCGGTGGGCTCATCTGTAACAGCGTCAGCTCGTTGTCCACCGAGTGCGCAGTACTGCACGTGGGTGGCGGTCCTTTTGCGACGCCGTACGTTGATGTGGGGACACTCGTGAGCCGCGATGGTGACGATGGCGGCAGCGACATGGGCGGGTCGTGCATGACACCAGACACGCTGGGGGTGGAGGAGGCGCTGGTGGATGTCGCCGGCATGCGAGTGCCGGTCGCAAACGCATTTGCTGCGGCGACTGCGGCGGCAGCAGCATGCGAGCGGGATCTGTATGCAGAGGCTGACGCACGGCGGCGCAGCAGTCAGGAGGCGAGCACGCCGCATGGCGGGGCTGGTGGCGGGCTGCTCAACGGGCGGGGGCAGCACCAGGAGCCGCGGGGCATCACGCTCGCGCTCAAGATCGCGGGGATTCACTGGTGGTTCCGGAGCCGGTCGCATGCGGCCGAGCTGACAGCCGGCTACTACAACACGGCGAACCGTGACGGGTACGCGCCCATCCTGGAGCTGTGCTCACGCTACCGTGCGGCGCTTATCCTCACTTGTGTGGAGATGTGCGATGGGCAGCACCCGGCGGGCGCGCTGTGTGGGCCCGAGGGGCTGCTCAAGCAGATCCGGGGCCTCGCGGCGAGGACGCAGGTCAAGCTGAGCGGCGAGAATGCGCTGCCCATCCTGCTCTCGGATTGTGTGGACACGGTGGCCCTGGACCGCATCCTGTTCAACACGCGGGCGTGGTACGGGCCTGGCTCACTCATCGTACGTGCACAGACCGCGGCCCACCAGCTGGCGCACCAGCCGCAGTTCCCGTATCAGGCGATCGGGCACGCGGGCGGGGGCAGCGGCGGGGGCGGGGGTGGCCGTGGCCCTGTGCGTCTGGTGTCCGGCAGCGCGCCGTCGTCCGTGCTCCCCTCGCCTGTGGGGATGGGTGTGCACGCGCGCGCGGCCTTCAGCAACGCGGGCGGTGCCGGCCAGCCGCATGGCATCGGCGCTGTCGCGTCGGCGCAGCAGCTGTGCGGCATGACGTGCATGGAGCGCTCCTTGTCTGACGCGGGCAAGTGTGTGATGGGCCTGGGGCGGCCGGGCGACCAGCACGGCATTGCAGCCTCAGGGCTGCGCACAGACTCGTATGCTGATATTGTGGAGCCCTTGCCTGCCATGCGCTCCTTCACCTTCCTGCGCCTCGCACCCGAGCTGCTGCAGCCATCGTTCCAGGGGCCGTGGCTGCGCTTCATGTGCCGCATGCAGCAGGGCGGCTACGCGCCGGGCTGATCGTGCCGCGCGAAGCCTGCTTAAGAGCGGGGGAAGGTGGTACGTTTTTGGTGTGGCGTGGGGTGGGGTGTTGGGGGCCAGAGTGCAGGGTGTGGGAGCTTGGTGCATGGCATGTGCGAAAGGCAGGAGGCTGGGTTGCCATCAAGTTAGAGGCATGCAAGGACTACCAAGTGCAGATGCAGGCATAGGCTGGAGGGCAGGCAAGGGTTTGGTCGCTGGTGTCTGGGTTGCCAGGGCCATTATTGCAAAATGCAGCTGCAGCAGGTTTGTGCATGCCTGGCGCTGCTAGCCAGGTCGAGTTTTCCTCCACTTTTTCTTGCAATGGGGCACATGTACCGGACTGTTTGGGTCTGCACCTGATTGCGTCTGAGTATTCGTGCGGGTTTCACTGTGCTGGTTTCGAGGCGTGCCGAGCAGAGTGTACAGAGCATTCAGTACGTGCGGGGCGCTTTCCTGCCAAATGCAGGCAGCAGACGCAGCTTCTGTATTTGAAATGGATCTGTAACACTAGGAGCCATCACTGCATCTACCACAGTCAGCTGCATCGGTAATTCTCAACCCTCACTGGCATGGTGCAGCCGTTCATGCGCACATCGCGGTCAGGTCTGCCTGCACTTTGGCCATCAGCCGCGTGAAGCGCGTCGCCTCAGTTAGTCCCGCCGTGTTGGGGATAGAACTGGTGAGCTCATACTGCCCCCGCTGCTGCTGGAACAGTGTGACCCGGATACTGAGCGTGCCTGGGCCGGACGTGGCCGTGGTAGGGGCAGTAGGGGGCGGCCCCCCCATGGCGCCAGATGTTGCGCTGGGCGTCCCGCGCTGGCGCTTGGGCTGGGGCAGCGCCCCTGCACCAGCCCTGCCCAGCTGCTGCCCAGCAGGGCCCGGCTCCGACTGCTGCAGCCCACCCTCCAGGGACCGGACCCCTGAGTCCCCCTCATCATCATCGTCATCGTTGGGCCCCGTGTCTGCGCGCCCCAGCCGCGCGAATGCCACGTGCGACAGCATCGCCGTCACCCGCCACAGCAGCGGGTCGGTGGCGACGCTTGCGCCGTGTGCCGCCAGCACTTGGGACACGAGGCCCAGCATCTTGCTGCTGTCCACCTTGGGGGCCTGCGACAATCAGCAGCACACAAATGCCATTTGCTGCACACCTTTCCTCGATGGAAGCACTGTGCTATCGCTACTGCGATGCTGATGCTGATGTTGAAGTAGGGTTCAGAAGTGCAGGTTCAGTTAGGCGATTAAGGGTCTAAGCAAGGGCACAGCTTGGAGATGTGTGGGCAGCATCAAGCGGGAGACCACCGGCAGCTGATCGCCTGTGGCCATACGCTCTAAGCACGTGCGCCCTGCAACGACACCCTGCCCCCTGTCCCCTGTCCCCTGTCCCCTGTCATTCTCAAATGGTTGAATGTAAGTCCTGAACCCGTGCACACCTTGAGGCTAAAAGTGGTGGAGCGCTTGGGGATGATGGGTGCTGCCAGTGCGGGGTTCACGGGGCGCGCGAGCGGCACAGCCGCCAAGTTTGCATCCACTGCAAATGACCACGCTATCGCCCATCGCGATGTCTTACCCTGTGGCGGTCAACCACAGCCAGGGCCTCACATCCGACATCTTACCGGACATCAGGCACGTGTGCATGATATACAGCAAGTGCTGGGAGCCTCATGCACCCATGAGGTGTACGGCTACACCACCCAACCCACATACGAACACACAGGCACAAAGTAGCAGGATCGGCAGTTTGCAGCTGGCAGCTTGCAGCCCAGACTGCGTCAGGGTGGCACACAATTGGCTCTGTAGTCTAGAGGTGTGGGTTTCTTCTGTGGCTGTTTCGTTGCAATATGTGTTCTACTGTGTTGCAGGCCACCACACAGCATAGAAAGCAGCAGCAGCGCACCTGCGCGAACTCTGTGGTGCGGATGGCGGTGACGTGGCGCACGTGCAGCTCCTTCCGCAGTGCTTTAAGAGTGGCCTTCTTGCCCACCATGCTCGTGTACCTACAGCCACAGCATGTGTTGTGCATCACACACTGTCGGTCACAGCTGTAGTGCCTCCTGCCGAGGGGCAGCTTGACAGGAGAGTGGCAGGGGCAAGGCGCATGCGATGGCCAGCGCACGCCACCCTCTGCCTTTCCCAGCACAGTCACGCAGCACCCCCAGAGACCCTGTACAAGAATCCCTCTTGATCTCCAAGTGGCGATAGTACAGCAGTCACAGGGAGCTGCTACCCGCTACAGGTGACGAGGTAAGTGAGTCACACACCAGTGCACGCGCCCTCCTAACCGCACGCTGTCCTCCACCATGCGCATGATGAAAGCCAGCTCTCCACCAGGGTACATCATCTCAGCAGCAGTGCCACCACACGCGGTGGCTGGGTTGGTGCCCGCCTCCTGTGTGTGCGCGTACAATCGTACACTTGCACGCCTGATACAAATGTTGAATATGGATGCACGCTCGATGCAGAGTACCCTTCTGTGTGGCCTTGGATAATGTCCTTCAAGACATGCACCTCAGTGTGCGTCGTGCGCAGTGGTGCTCGCAGCAGGGCGCGATGCAGTGCTCAGGGCAATGTAGCAGCACAGCAAGGTTGCACAGCACAGCTGCAAGTGGCCCCTGCAAGTGGATGGCTGCACAAGATGGCCGCATGCCCCACTTCACGCGTGGCTGGCGCAACACCCCCAGCAACCAAGCATTCAAGGCAGCAGCCGGCATGCAGCAGACAGCAGCCAGCACCCTGACACAAGTGGACATGCTCCGTGCAACCAGTACTCACGTCCATGGAGTTGAAGAAGGGTGGGTTGCACATCGTAAACGCGTAGCTCTCATCGTCCGTCATGAATGCAGGCATGAGCACCCCGCCCACCTCATTCTCCCCGTCAGGCCCCCCAGCCTCATCCTCCCCCTGCCCCTGCCCATTCCGCTCGTCCCCCTCGGCGTTGCGGCGCTTGCGCCGCCCCCGCCCAGCCCCGCTCCCGCCCTCCGCTGCTTCCATGGCCGCGACCACCACATCTGGCAGCTGCAAGGCGGCACAGGCATAGGGACAAGCAAAGGACACGTGTATGACGGGCCATAGCTGCGCACTACACAGTCAGCAGCAAGCAGCCGGATCTGGCACCATGATGGCATCACAAAACATGATGCCAGCCTGGCAGGAATGCACACGTGCAGCTTGCAAGGGCTGATATGTGCACATGGTGGGTGATGAATAGCGTGGCGAGTAATGTGCGTGCGCTATGAGCCTATATGCCATACCTCAACAACCGCAACCACTGCGAGGGTACACACAGATCGCATACACTGACCACCCCAGCCCTGCACACTGTACAAATCCATGGGCCAGCCGCAGGGGCTGCTACTCAGACCTGCAGCATGCATTGAACATGGACCCTTCCCCTCCCACCCTTCCCCACCCTCCTCCCCTCTTACCTGGCAGCTGGAGCGCCTGAACTCCAGTAGCCCCCCCACATGTGGGTTTGCCTTGATGTGGTGGGCACACGTTGCTGCTGCCACATCCGTCACATCCAGCCCCACCATGTGCCAGCCGTAGATGGCAGCACCCAACAGGCAGTAGATCATGCTCGCACCACACCCGACGTCCAGCCCCCGCACAGACGTCCCTCCTGCAGTCCAGGAGCACGACCAGGGCCAGCAGCAGGTATGGCGTTCAGGGGGCATGCAGAGCAGGTGCAAGCACGCATGGGTCCTGGACATGGGCCCCAAAGACAGGGCCAGGATGCTGTTGCAGACCACAGAATAAAGCGGGCGGCAGGCCCGCTGGCAGAACTGTTCCAGCTGGGCTGAGGAACCCTAGCCTGAGGAACCACCACAAAGCTCATCCTCAGGAACCACTGCCAAACTCATCAAAGTGGTGTGTGATGCAGCACACGACATGCACAGCCGCACTGTGTGGCCGTGCACGGTCGCACACCTGCAGGCATACCATCAGGTGCTGACAGGTTGAGCAAGTCCTGCACCCAGTGCACGTAGTTTGCTCGGTTGGTCACGGGGGGCACGAGCTGCCCCTCTGGCAGCCACCAGTCCAGCCCAAAGTCTGCCTTGAGCAGTGTGGCGGTCAGCTGCCTCGTGCCTTCCCAGCTGGTGTAGTTGAACCCAGGGCGGCCGCCTGCGGGTGGGCATCCAGGGTCAGCTGGATCAGTACTGTTAGGAGCTGCATGGTCAATACATAAGGCCAGTGTTCCTAAGATCATACCGCCTTCAGCAACAACGATCGTGTAGTGCGGCAGGAGCACACAGGTTCCTGCCACACTGCACAGTGGCAGGAATCTGTGCAGTGATTCCTGCCACTGCACAGATTCAGTGGCAGGAACTGCACAGGTTCATATCTGAGCTGTTGTACAGCTGCCGCGTGCGAAGCAGTACAAAACATGTGTGTTCACTGTGTGCAGGCGTGGGTCAAACAATGACGCTCTGGGATTGCTGGACAAAACCCATGCATGGGCTTCTGCACACAGCCCAGCCCAGCCCGGCGCACACACTCAGCACTACAATGGAATACGCATTCAACACACCGCCATACAGCCACATCACGGTTAGTCATATAGATGAACCTGTGCAGTGTCCTGCCACATGGCCCATGGCCCATGCGCCATGGCCTACCTGTGCAGTGTACTGCGCCGAGGCCCACATCAGCCCACCTGCCAAGCAGCCCCTGCCCATGTCAACCACAGCCTAACAGACCCCACCTGGCGTGGACGGCGGCGTGAGGAAGGGTTTCAGCTCCGGATGCCCCTCTGCCAGCGCCCCAAAGTCGGGCTCTTCCCGGTAGTACTTGTTCCGTGGGTGCATGCGCGCGTTGTTGCGGCCGCCCCGCCCGACTGGCTGCTCCTCAGGAGCCCGCACCAAGGTGGTGGCTGGTTCCGGCTCGTCCAGGCCCACCCCTGCCCCCGCCCCTGGTTCTGCTCCTGCACCTGTGGCTGCCCCTGCTGCAGCTCGTGCAGCCGCCGCCGTTCCAGCCGTCTCTCCCCCGCCGCCGCCCCCGCCTGTGTTCATGGACTGCGTGCCTGCGTCATCCATGCTCTGCTGCTGGGAGCTACTGGCGGGTGGCAGGCTGGACCCTCGCTCACGTGCAGCTGCAGCACGCGCAGCGGCAGCTGTATCAGCCAGGCCAGTGCCCCGGGGGTCTACATCATCTGCTGCCCCTGAGGCAGCTGCTGCTGCGATGGCTAGGTTCTCTGCAGTATCGTAGTCTGGTGGGCCCGCGTCCGCACTCCCAGGCCCGTCCCCCCCCTCGCATGCCTGCTGGTATGCTGATCGTGTGAACTCCAGAGCCTCCTGCAGCTGCTGCTTCAGCTGCAGACCACATGCGAGTGCAGCACACATCTTACTGCGGTCTGTGTAGTGTTGTGTAGTGTTGCGGGCCATGCATGCACAGGGCTGCCAGCATGGTGCCCGCTCATGATGTGCATGCAGTATGGGCACCGGTCGCGCGTATGTACGAACCTGCAACGCTTCCTCGTTGGACGGATCATCTGCGAGAACACCGCCGATCGATTCAAGCTGCTCTTCATACAACGCGATGGCCTCGTTCAACTCGCCTTCCATCCTGGCCTGAACTTCTCTAGTATTGGTCGATCTCACTATACCTTTTGAAATGCCGGAGTCATCATCACGGGTGTCACTGTTCCAGGAACGTCAGGCTCTTTTAAAGCAGAGGCAACACAGTGACAAATGGGCTGCTACAGGCTTGCTGCATGCCTCCAACAAAGATGGGCCGCTCTGATTTCAGTACCTGGGGTCCAGCCTGGGGTCTGTCCAAATGATGTTCGGCCACCGCCTGCTGAGCACACACGTTGCTGCAGCTCGCTGAGCGCGACATCATTGACATGCCAGCAGGTTTACAACACAGTGCACAGTGCGCGGCTGCCGCAGTCGCATCGATCATGCAATCGTGCTGTTCAGTGTGCAGTGTGCACACAGATGGTACGGGGTCAACATGCAGTTCTTGTCCCACTCATAGCTGCACGCGCGTGGCAGCACACCAGTCACGCACAGCCAGGGCCACAGGCACCACAGGCACCAGGCGCACGTCCTCCAGCAGCTGCCCTGTCACCGGGCTGGCTCGGCTAGAGGCCAGCCACTGAGAGATGGCTGCTCGCTCGTAGAGGTAGCCATCAGATGCACACACGGGGTCACGGAAGAGTGACCGAGTGAGAGGGCACAACAGGTGGGGTGGCGGCGGCACCTGCGGCTGCCGCCGCGCTTGATTGTACACAGACTGCGCTGCAGAGGTGTGCAGGGAGCGAGCTGTAGGCCCAGGCATCGCGTGCTCCAACTGCTGTAAGTGTCCATGCATGGCAGGTGGTGCCACTTGCCCAGCATGTGCTTGTGGAGCCTTCTGTAACGTGGGGGCCTGTGTCACCCGCTCATCTTCATCCAGACCCAGGTCTTTCACGATGGAGGAAGGCAGTGTACTGGTATCCAATGGCAGCAGGGCGGAAGCATCCCCTGCATCCACTGCATCGTTGCTTAGGTCCTTCAGCACGTGCTCCCCAGATGACCGACCCTGGTTCATGTTGATGAGGTCCCTCTCAGCGCGTAGCTGCGGCAGTGCACTCAGGCACTGCGCCAAGCCTGCTGGGGCCATGAGTGGCGGCAGGTGTGAGGCAGTTGGCCGCGGCAGCCCCGTCAGCAGGCTGTTGGTCAGCAGGCTGGTCTGGTGCTGTGGCTGGGGCTGTGTCTGCGGCTGTGACCGCGGCGTTTCAGTGCCAGACACTCCCGTCTCCTGGGGCTGGGGCTGCTGCCGCTGCGGTTGCATCCCTTGCGTTGCGTCAAAGGCGGAAAAGTATGAAAAATCCTGGACGTCCGCTGTCGGCACCACAGGCGCTGGGGCTGGCCTGCCGCTGGTATGAACGCCAGAGCTGCTGCTCAGAGCTGGGTCGCCCCTGCTGTGAGATGGGGGACTAATAGGGGCAGCGGACAGTGGCAGAGGTGGTGGCGCTGGTGCTGGAACTGGCTGCTGTGTTGAGAGAAGGTCAGCCGTGGCCAGGGCTGTAGCACGTGCCTGTACTGCCTGTACTGTTTGTACTGCCCGTAGTACCGTGCTCTCAGGGCTGCCTGTACTGCTTGAGCGTCTGCTGGCTGGACTTGGCCCCTCTGGCTGACTGGCGCTCGGCTGGGGGGATATGCGTGGTGTGAGTGGAGGGGGTGGCAGCGGCGGCAGATGGCCAGGTGCATGCATCTGGACAAGCCCACCCAATGCCCGTGGTGGGGACGTCCCAAACGGCTGTGGCTCTGCCTTGCTGGCAGCCCTGACGCGAGGTGCTGTCACGCGGCCTGCACTGACTTTTTGAGGGGATAGGGTGTGGGCAGCTGCTGCTCCGCCTTTGCCCCCTTTGTCAAAGTCCTCCAATCGCACCTGTGGCTGGCCAGATGGAGTGGCTTGGGCATTGCCGCCCTTGCCTTTTCTGCTGCTGGCTGCACCTGGCTTCGCAGCTCCGGCCTGCGGAACTGCTGCTTTGGCACTGACCTGACTAGTGACCTCAGTAGCGCTGCCGTTGTTGAAGTGGCTTGCCGCTGCTTCAGCCTTGTCCCATCCGCCCCCGCCTTGCGCACGACTACTTTGGGCAAGCTCAAGGCTGGGCAATCTGCTTGCCGCTGTGCTGCTGCTCGCAGAGTGCCGATGGGTCTCGGTGCTGCTGCCGCTGCCACCGCCACCAATTGCAGTCTCAGCGTGATAATCAGAGAACGGCTGCTGCGCAGGCTGAGTCTTGGCTACAGGCGACTGTGGCACAGCGGACAGCACGCCAAACGAACCTATGCTGGCCTCCTGCAAGCGGCTGTCTAGCTGTACAACTACTGCCTCATTATTCGCAGAACCAGCAGGCTCCAAGCCATGCAGTTCGGCCAGCGCGCTATCCTTACCGCCAGCTGGTGTGCTTCCGCTGCCTTTCTGGCCTGACTTGTGCCTGGCTCCGGACAGCTGTTTGCCATGCTCAGCCTTGTCCACAGACCGTGCAGCCGCTGGCGGCGCCTTGCTCTGTGCCTTGGCCTTGCTGCCTGATTTGGCAACCATTGCCTGAACAGAGCCCTTGGCCTTTTCTGCCTCCTCTTGCCTGATGAGGTCCTCCCATAGCGCCTGCGTCTGCTTCTCGTGCCACTCAGCTGCGAGCGCATCCAGCCGCTGCTGCAGCACCGGCAGCACCTGGGACGCCACAGCACCATGCACATCGATGCACACACACAGTTTACGCCCCGGCTTGCAAGATCCATGTTAGGCGCGGCCAATGCAACCAAAGACCCAAACCTTACAGAGCCCCCTGCCAGAACCAATGCAGCCACAGCCCCAATTGAGGTTCCATGCCCACAGCAACGCCATTCAGGCACACAAAACACAGTTGGCTATGCTTGGCTCATGCACGCCGTGAGGGCATCACACATCGGTGGCTCACAGACAGCCCATACCAGGCCCCTTACCCTTCAAACCCCCCCCCACCCCGACGCACCAGCATCAGGCCCACACTTGCGCCAGGGTCGTCGCACGCGACATTGATAAGCGCCAACTCAGCGTGTATCAGCGCGGCCGCACCCTCCCCCAGCGCAGTCGCCACAGCCTGCACAATGCCAGTGTCGGTTTCAATAGCAGTAGCAAAGTCAATGTCAATGTCGATGTCAATAGCAATACATTGCAGTAGAAATAGTAACAGAAGTAGCCATCGGCATGGCGCTGGCAACCAGAATGGGAGCGGCAGAGCAGCAGACACGCAGCACGCTGCCGCACGCCCACATACAAAATCTCGTACGTCAGACTTAATCCCCAGACGTAATGCGGGCCACACTCGGTACGCCACCACGCGGGCCGCGTACCTCGGCCGTATCTGTCAGCCGGCGATGCAGCCGTGCATCCTCCAACTCCCAAGCAGGCACGCTGCCACTCGTGCGCAGCGCGTGGAAGCGGTTCTGCACCAGCTGCAGCCGCTTGGCCTGTTCCTGGGACAGGGGCCCTGGGAGCTGGGTCAGCTGCATCGGCCCTGGGACATCTAGTCGGGCGTGCAATCGGAGCCCTGGCCTGCCACGGCCCCGGGGCCCAAAGTCACGGAGCACCTCCGCACCGTTCGCGTCACGCTCAGGAGGGGACCCCAGCACCTGGTACAGGAGGCTGTGCATCGAGGCCAGCCATACGCCCACCTGTCCCTGCTCCCCCAACCGCTTTGCCAGCTCAGCTGTCAGCCCACTCTGCTTGGACGCCAGCGCTGAGAGCTGGGCCTGGTAGCTGGCGAGCCGCGTCACCAGCCCCTCCAACCGCTCCGAACTGCTTGCTGCTGTGGTGCCCCCAAAGCCTCCGGCCGTGCGCATCCGGTTCACGGCCTGCTGCAGACGTCCCACCTCGGACTCCACCAGCCCAAGCTGAGCATCCACGCGAGTCAGTGCATGCTCGGCCGTCATGCGGCCATGCTGTGCGAGCACTGCGCGCGCCTGCGCGATCGCGCGTTCCCGCTCCAGCACCGCACCCAACACACGCCGCGGCAGGTGCTTGGCCGCATCTTCGCCATCCGAGCTGTTTCCAGCAGTGCACGCATTTGCCTCCTGGCTGCCGGTGGGCGGTGCTGCAGCAGAGGAGGGGCCCTCGTTGCCTGCAGGGCCTAGGCTGCTGGCACCAGTAGCTCCCAGCACGCTGCCTGCGGTGGCCCCTACTACCTTGTCGCCGCTGGCGCTGGCACCGGTACCGGTAACCCCCTCCTTACTGGCGCTAACATCCCCGCTGGCACGGGCCCATGTGCTGCGTGGGGCTCCCGGGCGCACATCCAGCTGCGCATGGAACGCGGCCGAGAGGCTGACGCCATGGGCAGCACATGCCACCAGCAGCTCCTCCCTCGCGTCCTCCAGATCTTCTCTCACAGCCACCACATCCTGCTGCAGCTGCGCCCATGCGTACTGCTGTGTCAGCCCACCAAGCAAGCACGCATACGCCTCCTCGGCACTGGGTGCCTCTCCCAGCACACGCTGTGCTGCATCACGGGCCTTCTCCGCCGTGGACACCACGCACCCGTACACCCACTCCAATGCAAGTCCTCCACCCTCGTCGTGTGAGGGTTGTGGGTGGCCATCGTCGCTCAGGGCCCTGCAGTGGCACGACCATCAAGCAGGCAGCGGGGTTGAGGTCCTCAGCACTCCGAGTCGGAGAGATACAGGGGATGCATTGCAGTGTACGGATTGTGCACAGGTGTGGCCGCAACCAGGGCTGCAACGGCGCACGGCATCAGCACGACTGCAGCTGGCAGCTCCGACAACGGCAGGAGCAGTCTCAGGGTGCGCAGGTACCCGGATATCAGGCAGTAGGCAAGGAGGATGCTGTTTGTGCACACACACCGTGCGCGCAGGTGCTGCAGCCAATTTGGGTTGACAACCAGCTGCTCGCCATCTGGGGACAGTGCCCACAAGTCAATGTCCCCCATGTCCCCAGGATCCTGCAGTTCCCATAGAAACTCTGCTGGTGCCCCTGCTATAAGCCCTGGCCGGGCCTGCCGTTGCATGCCAGGCCCGCCCTGCCTGCTACTGCCGTTGGTGCTGTGGGTGCCGGTGGTGCCGCTCACGCTGGTAGCTGAAGGATCAGTGCTGCTGGTCGCATGCTGACCCCCTGGCGCTTTCCCAGGACCCCCTGCAAATCCACTGTCAGCATAGCGGTTGGTGGTGGTGGGTGGGTCAGTACCACGGGAGCTCGTCTCCCCTTGCACGCCACCCGGCCCCCAGCTGCCTGCCACCGCTCCAGCGCTTGCCCCCCCTGTCAATGGCAGCTGTCCAGGCCCTCTTGACAAGGCCTCAGGAGGGTCGCCTGCACCGCTACGGCCCTCATCCCCAGCTGCGCGTGCAGCATGCGCCAGCATTTCATCGTCTGGCCGCAGCTGTGCACATAGTGCGTCCACCTTTTCAGTCAACCATTCGCACACATGCGCCACTTGCTCAGCGGATAGCTTATCCATGTGTGCAAACCAGGCCAGGTGCAGGCTGCCTTCCTCCACCTCCTCCTTTGCCTCGTCGTCCTCAAGTACCGCCTGCAGTACAGCACACATTACAGCATCAGTACATCGGCACATTGGGATATCATCGATTTGAGGTACTGAGGGCAGTTCACAGACAAGGGAGGCATGGTTAGGCATATGAAACAGCAGCCCAAGCCATGGGCACAGCTGCTGCAGCTGCGTGACCGAGCATAGAGCGCCTTCACCGCCACTGTCTTGATGCGTACAGCACAGATATGGCACCAGCACTGCACAGCACGCTGCCCCCGCAATCCACAGTCCAAGCAGGCCCCCTTCACCATTCATGGCGCACCAGTTTCTACGGATCAGGGCTTACTATAGCTGCCTAACAAAAACAACAGCTGATCATGCAGCAGCTGGCCGTGTGGTCAGTTCATCCAGGCCCATCCAGGCATCAGCAAATCATAGATTCGATCTCAGATCTCAGATCAGTCAGGCCATCTTCATGGAAACCAGGTCCCAGGCGCTCACGTGCATGAATGCCGCAACAGGGTCCAGCAGCATGGCGCGCAGCACCTCGTGCTCCTCCAGCACTGCCTCGGTGATCCGCGCGATGGATTGCAGCTCGAATTCCTTCAAGTTCGCGTGTAGCTGCATCAGACATTACAAGTTGCAGTGACTGCATACTTGATATTACCATCGATAAAGTGCGGAATAGGATGATTACCAGCCATCAGCGGGCCGGCACCAAATGCAAGGGGGCCCGGCAGCCATACAGAATGGAATGCCGGCAGGCACATGCGAGAGCTGCCCATGCCAATGGTCATGCAGCTACACAAGGTGATGGCTCCTTGGTGGCACCAGAAAGACAAACTGAGCCATCTATATGACCTGGGTCACCGCGGCCTCATGGCTGTGTCAGCACACCGGCAATCGAATGGTGCACTACCACGCACCTGCTCTGTGGTCTGCCGCACGCCGCGCTTGCCGCCCGGGCGCTGCTGCGGGCTCCCGCTCCAGCGGCAGCAGCCGCCCGGCCCAGGCTGGCAATCACCGTGTAGAGACGTGTGCTTCTGAATCAGCTCCTCCAGCAGATTGATCCTGTGGGCCAGGAACATGATATAATTGATATCATTGATATCATGGATATCATGGATATGGTATGACTACATCATCAGGCATACTTCCCGCAGGGTGGCATCTCCACCACTCGCTAAAAAGCAAAAGTTTTGCTCTAGCGCTTGGTGAAGCCGGCCAGCCTGCGGGATCAGTGCAGGTCTTGTTGTTTCCCAATGGTCTTGTTATCAATGACAGCGAGCGAGCAACGACGGATCAATGGCGTATGCTCATATACACAGCAACAAGGCACAGCCAATGGCTTTGAGCAGGGATGACAAAGCAAGGGAATGCAGCAGGTGATGGCAGCTGGTGATGGCTCCGTGGCAGCCACACAGGCTGCCCCTGCCCCTGCACACTGTGGGGCACTCACATGCGCAGCCTCAGCCCCAGTTCATGTGGTGACTCCAGGACCCTTGGATCCAGGGCTGGCACAAGGGGCCGCAGCTTGGGTGGCACCACTTGCTCCTGCGCGCACAGAACAGCACACAGCGCGTGAGGCCAGCATCTGGTGGAGTATATGGGAGGAAACATGGTGAATAGGAGTGGGTCCCATTCAGACACGTGCACTCATCGTTATACAAACACTGCAAATGCACACGCACACAGCTGCACAGGGCCGCGCTTGCTGCCTCTTGCAGTGTGAAGCTCCCTGCAATCGCTGTGGCACAGGCAGCCCAGCATGCCACCAGCTGCTCCCTGCCTTCCTGCCCCATCTGTCCAGCTAGCCCTGAGCCACACCGCACCACAATGTGCGCACGGAAGGACTCTGCATCAAAGAACTCGGAGGTGCCCCATCGCCACAGCTTCCATGTGCCGCGCTCACGCAGCCGCTCTAGTGCCCCATCGAGCGTGTACTCAATGCTGCATGAGGGCACAGGTTTGAGAGTGGTGCAGCGTGGGCAGTACAGCAGTACGGCAGCATGGCAGCATGGCCGCGTGACACACACCATCGACATGACTAACGTTCTTCAATGAACAGGCCGAGGGGATTGATGTTGGGATTGATGCAGGTGGCAACGCAGGCATGCAGCACGTGAGGTACATGATAGGAGGCAGTCCAACATCTGTACTGTGCAGATCCCAGGGGTCTCAGCGCTTGCCACCCCAAACCCCCGCACCACGCCTGCTGTGTGGCATGGTAGGCGTCCATGCCCCACTGCGGCGCCATCTCTGCGTGTGCCGCACACACACAGCAAGGAACGCAAGCCCAGTGATGCGTCGCAGTTCGCGATCCTGCAGTACAGCTGATGGGCTCGCATCAAGACGTTGCACCCAGAGCTCGTACCTGCATGCTCTCGTGCTGTCTCAGCCACCTGCTCTGCTGTGTCCCTCAAAAGGTCAAGGTCTACGCTCAGGAGCTCGGCCTGAGCCTCGGGGCTCAACCCAGCCTGGACACAAATGGATATGGCATAAACAAGGTGCCGACTCACTGCTTCCATGGTACGCGGTGATCAAGGGTGCTGCAGCATGCATAGCAGGTATACATGCTCGCATGCATGATGCACAGTCCATGCACCGTATACATCAAGCGACGTTGCAAAAATCGAGGTGATCGCCCATTGCGCAGCAACGCAGCCCTCTTGCTGAAACGCGAGTAACGCGATTCTTTCTGTTCCTGCTCACCCAGTAGGCACGAGCATGTTGCACCTTTTCGTGCGGTGCATACTCAACTGGCACGTCTACGCCAGCGTTGCCCAGCGCAGCATTCTGTGATGCACACATGGGCCAGGGTTTTGATCCAGCATATACTGTGGTCAAATAGAGGGTGCTTACCTCGTGCTGCTGTTTTGATGCACCGCCCCCCTTGGATTTCTTCTTTTTTGGCATTTTACTTCCCACCATCTTTTACGTTCACGCCATCAGCGTTCGGGAGAGACATCCATCAGCATCGCTTGTATGTATGCTGTGGTCTGAGTTGCTAACCGCCTACACGCAAGTTGGGTGGCCTGGATTTACATGCACACAGCGGGGTTGTGTTCCAAAACACGTAACCACATAACCTCTCTCGTCGCAGATCATATCCAGCCGCAAAGGATGTCGCGTGACCTTTTTGGGGGCTGTACAGCACCCAAGTAGTGCTGTACAGCTGTACGTCTGATGCCAGCTTTTGCCCTCTCTGCACACGGTATGGCCCCATCATGACAGCATGTCTGGCACCCACAGCTGCACCGTCTTGTCATGAGATGCAGAGGCTAGCACACCTCCACAGGGGGACCATGCCACACTCGACACCTGCTGACTGTGCCCCCTCAGCTCCCCTATGCAATGCCAGCCAAGGCTGTCCACCAGGCGCACGACGCCATCCATCGATCCTGTCGCAATCAGGCCCGTGCTGCTGGTCCCCGGGGGTGCCCAGCTCACACTGAACACCGTGTCCCCACTGCTGGCGACCGTGTGCATGCAGCGTGAGCTGCGCACATCCCACACACGCAGGCAGCCCATACCCTTACTGCCCGCTGCTGCCTCGCCACAGCCAGACACAAGGGTGCTGCCATCCGGGCTCCAAGTAATAGAAAGCGCCCAGCCGCCAAAGCCAGACAGCTGGGCAACCGCTGCGGCTGGGCTGCGCACATCCCACAGTCTGATGCTCCCGTCCATGCTGGAGCTCGCCAGCAGGCCCTCCGGAGAGAATGAAACGCAGCTGACCCCTGCCACGTGGCCACGCAGTACCCCGAGGCTCCCCCCGCCTGCAACATCCCACAGCCGCACAGTGGCGTCAGTGGCACCTGTGGCCCAAAACAGCGCCCGGCCGGTCAGCGGCGAGCACGTCACGCTGCGCACAAACAGCTTGTGCCCCTCCAGCCGTGCACGCTCTTTCCAGGAGGCCGTGCTGAAGAGGGTGGCGGTGCGGCCCCCGCCCTCCCCGCCTGCCACTGCCAACAGTGACGCGTCTGGTGTCCACGCCACCCCTTCGACCACACTGTCAAAGCCTGCCCTCAGCGTCTGTACCGTCGCCCCGCTAACTGCATCAAGTATGCGGACCGACTCATCCCAGCTTCCCACTGCAAGGAGGCTCCTGCTGCTGTCACTCTTGAAGACCCTGGCTACCTTGCCCAACCACCCCCCAGTGCTGGACCCAGCGCCCAGTGTGCTGGGTGCCCAAGCCACGGACGTCACTGCCCCAGTGTGCCCTCGCATCACGCGCAGGCAGCTCCAACGCCCGCTGCGCCAGCCTGAGGGGGTCTTGAGCCTGATCGCCGAGCCGGATGACGGGGCTGGTGCTGAGGTGTGTCTGCCACTGCCCATGGCAGTCACGTGTGGTGTATGGCCTTGCACAGCAGCAGGCATGAGCAGGTAGGCCACCTCATCTGTGGCAGCAATCGCTGCAGGTGTGAGCCCTGCTGCGTTGGTGATGCGAGGATTGGCCCCCGCACGCAGCAGGGCAGCCACCACGTCCTCTGCACCCTCGCTGGTCGAGGTGGGGGCAAAGGGGGAGTGCGCGCTGATGGTGGTGGTAGTCATGGCTGAGGAGTGGGCAGCCGCCAAGTGCTACAAGTAGGCAAGGTGAGCAAGAGGCAGGCAGGTGATGCAGGACACATGAGGTCCATTGCATGCACAGTGCATGGATAGTGGACAAAGTTGCCAGTGTTGCTTCAGCTCTACCTTGCAGCTGCAGTGCTCTGCTTGAGTACAAATACAGCTGCGCATTGCCGCAGGGTATGGCACCCACCAGAGGCGTGTTGCCATGCGCGTCTGTGGCATCAATGCCCCTGTGGGCTGGCACGTCTTTCAAGTGGTCCAGCAGCAAGAGGCACACAGCCAAGTGGCCCCGTGCCGCAGCCAGGTGCAGCGGGCAGCGGCCATCAGATGTGCGGGGCGCACACGGATCTGCCCCTGAGCTGAGGAGCATCTGCACGGCGTCCAGATTGCCAGCAGAGGCCGCTCCTGATAGCGGGGTGCCCCCCACTGGGCCGGCCACCATGTTGATTTTAATTCCAGGCAGGTTGCACATGGCGGTCAGCTTGCGCATGCGGCCCGCCAACCGGGCGGCGATGTGCAGCGGTGTGAAACCCTCGTGGCTGGGGCTGGGGGTGTGCGCTGTATCGGGGGCCACTGAGATGAGGGCCACCAGTGTGGGGTGGTCCTTTGCAAGTACAGCTGTACATGCCGCCTCAGCCATGCGCACAAGGTCAGGGGCAGGGGCAGGTGGTGGTGTCCTCGGTCGTCCAACTGAGCCTCCTGTGGGCGTCTGCTGCCCGTGGCCCTGCCCACTGGCCCAACCTGTGTTCCCAGCCCACCACATGCCGCCACTGCTCGCAGCGCTGCCTGCCCTGTAGTAGCTGTTGCTGCTCCTGCTCCTGCCGCTGTCCCAACCTGATGGCGTGCTTGCGTACGTGCGGGCATCCAAGTGTGTGTGGGCATCAACGTGTGTGCGGGCATCAACGTGTGTGCGGGCATCAACGGACTGGCGATGTGCAGCTGCCAGCTGCCAACTTGGTTCCTTTGGCGCAGGCAGCGGCAGGACAATCTCAGCAGGGCCAGAGCCCTGGGACTCCCAGTAGCCTGGATTCTCTCGGAGCCACTGGCTAACTGCATCCGCTGCCATGCGGTTGGGCACCAGCCGGCGCTCCTGCACACCCAACAGCGCCCTGCCTGCATAGCACATGAAGTGAATGTGGTACGAACTAAGTTTTAGCACCACATGTGGGTGTTGCAAGCACTGCATGACTGACACTTCTACAGGAACCGTGCATAACGAACGCATGACATTGATTGTACGCATATTGTGGGAGCCCTCAACCATGGACTTATGAGATCCAATGCCATAAATGCATTGAGAGCACTGCCAAGCGGTATGGCCCTTGGCTCACGTGTGAGAGGGTCAGTGCTGTTGTCCTGCAGCCATCGCTCAATGTTGGCGCGCTCATATGTGTGACCTGTGTCCCCCAGCACCACTGGGTCCTGAAGCAGCTCCTGACTGATTGGGCAGCACAGGTGGGTTGGTGGGGCTGGCGGGCTGGCAGGAGGCAGCGGGGCATATGCACCAGGGCGGGCGGGAGGGGGTGGTGTCGCAGACCTCAGCTGGCGTGATGTGGTGGTGCTCGGGCCGGCAGGAGGCAGCGTGTCGGTGCTGTAGGCAGCGCGCATGCCCAGGTGGACGCTGCTGGTGCTGCGTGAAACAGGGCGCCTGGCCCCTTGTGCCATGGTGGCTGAGCGCATGAGGACGGGCCGCTGGGGGCCGGTACCAGCAGGGCTGGGGCCGGGGGAATTGTCCATGCCGCCGCCAAAGCTGGTGCTGGCGTGGGCAGTACCAGGGTTGTCTACAGTCTGGACGCTGCCGCTGATGCCACCTGAATCGTGGAGGCTGAGCACCTCGACGGCACGGATGATCTGGCACAAGCAGTACCAATGTCAAAGGTGTGAGGGTCCCTCAGAGATCAGCTATGGCAATGGGTTTCACCAGTGTCATCGCATGTGATCCTCAGCGTTCAAGCAGTGTGGCTGCCGTCGTGGTACTGTGTCAACTGTGGCCCACAAGCCCAGGGCACCGTCCCATCCACACACCAAGCTGAACGGAAAACATCTGGCAACACCTGGATCAGACACTGTATCATACCATACCTGTCCAAGGTACTCGAGCTCGAGCTCTTCTTTGGCTGCTGCCACCCGCGCAGCGTCCTGCCCGTGCATGGCCTGCTGCTGTGCTGCCAGCGCCTCACGCTCCTGGACCATGCGCGCGTACATGGCGCGCAGCTCCGACGCGTCGTCTGCTGTGGGCCGAGACCCCAGTGCATGCACCAGCTTGGAGGCAACTGCCTCTGTCACATGCGGCCGCGAGCCCTGCGGGCAGCGGTCCGCGGGCAGTGGTCTTCACAGGTACAACAAGAGCAAACTCAGTGAGGCTTTCAGCTCACAGGTCATGGGTGCGCCATCGCGTTCACATACCAGGTTGATGGCATGGTGGGGCATGGTGGGAATGACTGGATAGTGGAAATAACTGTACGGCTGCGCCACTACATGACCTGCAGGGCCGCATGCCTCAAGACAAGTAGCAAACCGCAACAGCAGCAAAACTTACAACAAATCTACATTACTTGCCTGCTGCGCGAGCAGAGACTTGAGCTCAGAGCTCTCACGACCGAGCTCCTCAATACCGCTGCCCCGAACTGAGGCAAGGTCACGCCGTACCTCGACCGCCTCCGCCTGCAGCGCCGCGCCCCAGGTGCGCCATGGAAATTAGGCTTGTGTGGAGCTGGCTTGCAAGGGCTTGCATGGGTCAAAGCTTGCATGCAATGATGTAACTAATGTATTCATTGGCATGCAGTAAGAGTTGGAGATGTAAGGCGCGGCACATCACCACCTGCATCACACCTGGAGGTCGTAATGGCGGATGCTGCCCAGAGCAGTAGCGAGAAGGTCCATGGACGTCTGCATGCCGCGCATCACTCGTGCATGCTGATTCTGGATGTCACCTGTGGGTGCAGGGGCAAAGGGCAGGTGTGGCGCGGCATGCAGTGATGAGCCAGGTTGAGGGTCGCCTCACTTTGCAGACAATCTGACATCTGCTGTGCCTGCCTTTGTCCTGACTACATCTAGATACAAGGTCGTCGAGATGTTGCAGCATCTCCATTAGCATTGCCTCAAGCTGTCACCAAGTGCATGCAGTAGCACCCACTTGCACGCCACAGGCGCCGCACGCCACCCATTAGTCCTGACCGCATGGCCTCCACATCCTCCACCAGTGTCTGAGCATCCCCCAGTGCTTCCTTCACCACCTGTGCCGAGGTACAGCGACGGAGCGCAGCAGTACAGCTGACCTCAGGGACTCACGCAGCACCGGCGTGTTCCATGTGCTCCACATGCAGGTGGTAAGGTTCAAGCAGGGCGGTGGCAAGCTGAACCTGTGGGAGAGCAATCCGAGCCGCCACAGACTGCCGGCTCCATCCGTGCACCAGCGCCGGCAGCCAAGTATTGTAGCGGGCAGCCAAAACATGGGCGGGTGTGTTGGGTTGGGTGGGGGGTGGGTGGGTGGGCCGGGTGGGTGGGGCGCGTTGGTGGAGAAAAGGTGGGGTGTGGGACCATGGGTGTGGGCACACCTCGAGCGCGTCTCTAAGGACCGTGTGGCGCGGGGCTTCTGGTGGGATGCGGCCCAGCAACTTGCGCACCCGCCGCACCAGCGGCTCCAGCTCCTGACAGTCCTTGTCATTCTCTGCTGCAGTGGAGATGCTATCCCACAGCTTGACTGCTGCGCTGACCACACCGCTCAGGAAACCGATTGGGTCAGACAGGTCCATAATGGACTGCTACTGGTAAGCCTACAACACGAACAAGGTTGTCCCCTCAGACAGCCTGCAGCCTGTGAGCTAGGTACGTGCTTGGCAGCTCCTCAGCGCCTGTGTAGTGACGATGCAGGCGCATGTAGGGGTCGCAAGGGTGGAGTTGGCTCGCTGCTACTGAGGAGTGCGCGCACATGCAGAGGTTGCCCCTGCCTCGGCAGGGTCGCATCGCCACCATGGAACAGCGGCGAACGCTTATTAGCTGCGCATGAGGCTGCCTTTTGGGTTGCTCACGGTGTCTGCTTGCACCTACCTCAAACCCGCGCCTTGGCCTGCCGATCCCATCCTGCGAGCCGGCGTTGGTTCAGGCTTGGCGCAACGTAACAGCTGCGTGAATTTATTTGCAGCCCGGACCGAGCTGTCTGTGCCCAGTACTGATCCTCTGCCCCTGGTCTCACATGTGTGTTGCCTCGGACTTGCCTTGGCCCAGGTCGAGAGCACACATCGTCCATGCACACTGGTTGCTGGCTTCAACCACCACAGCATTACACAAAC
This sequence comes from Chlamydomonas applanata, assembly GCA_001662365.1. Taxonomy (NCBI): domain Eukaryota; kingdom Viridiplantae; phylum Chlorophyta; class Chlorophyceae; order Chlamydomonadales; family Chlamydomonadaceae; genus Chlamydomonas; species Chlamydomonas applanata. The sequence goes on from BDCZ01000044.1 coordinate 97,669, forward strand.
ATGCATCTGTGCGCATGTGGACTGAATGTACCTCCCCCCAACTGCACCAACGTGCTGCAGCATCATGCAAGACACCAACGGCGCGCAGGGCAGGTCTGAACTCTCTGCGGCATCGCCTCTCACCCACCAACTGGCTCATAAAGCTGCATCCAACAACGGCGCCTGCTACTCCTTCTGAAAACAACCTGCACGCTGCTCTCTCCTGTCTCACCCCAGCACACGCACTCATGCAACCCGCACACTAGACGTGGACCACACGACGGACACATTCTGGCATGCACACGGCATGCAGACGGATATCTTCCCCTGACGCAGAGCATGTGCAGTTTAAACCCAAAATGCCTTCCCTAAAATGTGCCATGAGGCCCTTGGCATGCCAGTGATTACCGGATCTGCTGCTCTGCTGCATCACCAACGAATGGGATACGTGCGTACTGCCCCATGAGGCTGGACACAACGCCGAACACGACCCAAGTCGTGATGAAGATCCACACAAACGACTGTGAGTGCGCGTACAGCTGCAGGCCCGCCCCTGCTGCAGGTGGCGTGAACACGCTCTCAATCAGGCGGGGGAGCACCAGCAAGATGTCGAGCAGCATGGCCTGCGTACACATCCAAGCGGGTGCCCGTACAAGATTCAACAGTTGGTATGGTGGGCATCCCGGCATCGTCTGCTGAACCATGCAGGGCCATCTGGCATGTGACTGTTGCACAGCGATGCCTGCGTGCTTGCGTGTCCCATTACCTGCATCGCGTTGAACCGCACGAAGCGCGGCATGCTACGGTTGTTGACTACACCCATGTACAGCCCGAAAAAAGCGATTAGGGACCCAAAGGGAATGGAGTGGTATGCAGCCAGGACTGGCAGGATGGGCTTGATGGCGCCCTTCAGTACGGGGTACCTGTGAACAAGGTCGAGTCGGGTGTGGCAGGCAGGGTGTGCCAGTCGTTTCATTTTGCCTCTTGCAAATGGTGAATAGAGCTGTCCACTTGCTATCCTGACCCTCCTGGCAGACGCCCAAGCCGTAAGCATGCACAGGCAGGCACTGTACAACACCTATATAGGTGCAGGACATGCGCCATGCGGCACATGGCCAGCCACCCACATGTAGAAGAGGTATCTCCCATATGTGAACGCGTTGAAAAATGGCAGGAGGTAGGGTAGCGCAGCCATGACGCGATCCCCAATTTGAGGTGACGACCCTGACCCTGACCTCCCAACTGCACCACCCCCATTGAAACGAGCAACAACATTCAATCGGGCACGTCTGCAGATGGCTGGATGAATTGCTGCAAGCTTTTGCAGCTTGGATGTGCTGGCCGACAGCGGCCGCATGCCCAGCCGTTGCATCATCATTTTGAAGCTTTCTAAATGTAACGCAACAGCTTCTTTAGCTTAATCCCATCCCATCCTTTCGTCACACTTGGAAGGAAAAGCTGATACACTCCAATTGCCAAGCAAATTACAGCAGCTGCACGGCCTATGAAAGCCTGAAAGGAACGGATTGGCTTCCAGCGTCCCACACCAGATCATGTCCTTAGTTGCCTACTGGTGACTGGTGCAGCTGATTATATTCAGAAAATGGCGGAGCTTACACTTAAAGTCTGCGTTGTGGGGCCATGCAAAACGGGCAAGACGTTGCTTTGCCGCGCCCTAGCAGAGCAACCTGTGCTACAAGGGGAGTATCATCCAACGGCAGCCATTAGGTGCGTGAGCAAGGGCGCGTTGACCACTCGGACTTAGACTGGCCCAAATGATGGTGGTCAGCCAGCTTGAAAATGTTGGTTCTGAGCCTACAGGATACAGGAGTTCTCGCGAACCCTGGGAGTGGACCGAGTTAAAGTGCAGCTGTGGGACTGCTCAGGAAGCGTCCAGTACCAGCCATACTGGAGCGTGCTGGCCAAGGTAATACAGAAGCCTGTATGTGTCAAACCTGTGCATGTTGCTGATAAGTTTGCATGGTACATGGAGGGTGGTCTTGGGTACATATATGGCGCGACATGCAAGCATGCTGGTGCACGTATGTTGGTGCGCGTTGCGGTGCGTTGCAGGACTTGGACGGCATCATCCTTGTCATCGACCCGCAGCACCCCGAGCACGAGAAGGAGCTAGAGACGTTCTACATGAACTTTGCACAGCCCAACAGTCTCACCATCAAGCAGTGCCTGGTCCTGGCCATCCAAGTCGTGAAGGAGGGGTCATACGGGCTTGTGGGCTGGAATGGTGAGCTGTGCAGCACCAGTTGTTCACCTTCGAGTCGTTTTTGCCTGCTCTTTCGTGCTTTCTGAGCGTGCAGCATGAACCCAGACACCTATTCCTTGTCCCCACTGTGCAGGGTTGCAAGGCAAGCTCAGCAAGCTAAACAACGGGTACATCAGCCTCAACCCCGCGTCACCAGCTGGCGGGTTGCAGGTGCGCAAGCGCCGAGATGAACGGGCCGCGGCCTTGTGTGCAAGTGTCACATGGCGATGGGAATACCGGCTTGACATGAGACAGGCACACATTCTTCACCACGGTTGTCACTGCACGCCACTAGCCGGTAGCCACAGCACCTCTGCATCTGTTGTGGGTGCTTCAGCGGCAGCCTGCCAGCTGCAGATGTGTGGAGGCATACGACAACCATCCGCCTTGTCACACCACAGGATGCATACGCGGCTCTGGACAAGCTGCTGGCAGGCAGCCTGCAGCATAAGAAGGACACAATGGAGCGGTGAGTATTTAGTAACCAGCCTTGCTCGGTAGCCATCTTGGGGCATCATGTATGTGGCGGGTTGTGGGCGTGCCCGGGGCATCCTCGCCGGTGCCCTCGTTGCATGTGCAGCCATGCACAGTGCATGCTGTATGCCAAGCTTGTGCTGATTGGCATCCACTGGCCTTGGATCCGCGTGCAGGCAAGTCATGGACGAGGAGCAGCAACAGGAGGGCGATGCAGCGTGAGGGCCACGATGCACAAGATGAATGTCCACTTGTCATGTGAAGGCCGGAATGTGCGAGCTGCAAGAAGCCAGGCTGCTCATAACGCAAGGCGGAGTGTGCAAGCTTCAAGGAACCGGGCTGCTCAGAACGCAAGGGGGAGGGGGGGAGGGGCAGGCAGCCACCACAAATTGCGAGCTTGCAGATGTGCATTGTTCTGTGTCCACGTTGGGCGACATCGCCGAGCTTTCATGAGGCTTAATCATAAGATAGTACACGTGAAACATTTGCAGACAGTGCAACTGGCAGAGATGCATGCAAAGCCTAGTTGCTCGTCTTCTCTTTCATGCAGCGCCATTCCAGGAAAGCCCAGCAAGCCAACACGCACAAGTCATATGCCTTTTGCCATGTCTGCAAAAGCACCGCCCGCACAGCTGCTGACACGCACGCTTTGGAATGTACAGCTTGGATGTACAGCTTTGCATAAGCGTCGTCGAGACGATAGATTAGACAGCTATAATAGTAAGTAACTGCTTTAGGCCCCGTTCCAGTAGGCTTTCTCGGTGCGTCCAATGTGACACTACTGGAACGGGCCTCTTCGGTGCTGGTCAGGTGTAAAACCAAATTACACCGGTATTAGTGACGCGTTTTGGCAGCTCCAACAGAGTCACTCCCTCACAGTTCGCATTGTGCATGTGCTGCTGCTTTGCGCCTGTCTCGCCCTTTCTGCTGGAGTAACTCTTCAGCCAAGGTGATTATTGCTGCGATTGATACGCCGAGCAGTTGTTTGCAGCAGCCCATCCAACTTGCTCACCTACCTTCAAACTGATTGCAGACACAATGGCCGAAGAAGGACGTGGTCGTGGTGGCTTCGGCCGTGGGTTCGGCGGCCGTGGTGACGGTGACCGTGGCAGGGGCCGTGGTCGTGGGGATCGCGGGCGTGGGCGCGGTCGTGGCCGCAAGGATGACGAGGAGAAGTGGGTGCCCTGCACCAAGCTGGGCCGCCTGGTCCAGCAGGTGAGCGTGGGGATGGGCCTGGGCGCATCATGACGGCCGCCCATGCACGGTGCATGGCAAGCCCCTGCTCAAGGGTGCCATGCAACTCGGGGTAGCAGCGACAACGGTGGTGCATCATCATGTTTGCAGGGCAAGATTAAGAGCCTCGAGCAGATCTACCTGTTCTCCATGCCCGTCAAGGAGTACCAGATTGTGGAGGCCTTCCTGGGCCCCGCTCTGAAGGACGAGGTCATGAAGATCATGCCTGTGCAGAAGCAGACCCGTGCAGGCCAGCGCACTCGCTTCAAGGTGAGCGCCCACAGGCATGTGTCTCGTTCTAGCGTGCCAGGCCTCAGGCGAGCGCACAAACCGTGTGGCATGCTCGTTGTAACAGCATGCTGTATTTACTGTCGCATTTTTCGCGCCCCTCCTCCAGGCCTTTGTGGTGGTGGGTGACTACAATGGCCACGTGGGCCTGGGCGTGAAGTGCGCCAAGGAGGTGAGGAGCATGCCGAGGCGCGCAGATGGAAGGGCCAGGAGCTGCTGAGGAGACAGCTAGTGCTGGTGCAGCAGTGCATGGCTTGTGGGGACGGGCATGGCAGCCATGCGCTGCCCATGCGGCATGTGGGCATGGGCATGGGGTATGCAGCAGCAGGTCCGGTACTGGGACTGGCGAAGCACAACGCATGTGGGCGCGACTGCACGATGCATGCTGTGGCATCTGTGAAGATGGCAGTTCTTCAGGCTCGCTGGCGCGCCCCCAGCATGTCATCACATGTCACCCAGCATGTCCACACGGGGAGGAGCAGCATGGCGCATGCGCATGCATCCCATTCAACGGGTGCGCTGGGTATCATGCCCTGCAGGTGGCCACCGCTATCCGCGGTGCCATCATCCAGGCCAAGATGTCCACAGTGCCTGTGCGCCGCGGCTACTGGGGCAACAAGATCGGCAAGGTGCACACTGTGCCCATCAAGGTCACTGGCAAGTGCGGGTCCGTGTCCATCCGCCTGGTGCCCGCGCCCCGCGGTGCCGGTATCGTGGCTGCCCGCGTGCCCAAGAAGGTGCTGCAGATGGCCGGCATTGCCGACTGCTACACCTCTTCCCGCGGCTGCCGCAAGACTCTGGGCAACTTCGTGAAGGCCACCTTCAACGCCCTGGCCAAGACCTACGGCTTCCTCACCCCCGACCTGTGGCGCGAGACCAAGTACACCAAGGCGCCCCTGCAGGTGCGCATTTGCAAAACCCTTGTACTCATGGCAGCTGCTGTTCGTGCCGGGTGCTGTGCTTCCAGCAGGTTGCTGTGCATCTGGCAGGCTGTGGCGCATGCTGTTGAGCAAGGCAGCTGCAAGCCAGAAGCTGTGCAGTGGACAAGCAGGAACACAGTTGGAGCAGATGCCAGCAAACATGCAGCTGGGCTGGGCACACTGACATCCATGCTGAGGCACTGGGATAGCATGGCAGCGGCAATGGCAGGCGAGGAGTGCAGCGGAGGACGATCACCAGCCCGACCATGGCGTGCTCAGGCACAGAGAGTCTGGTGCAGCATGCGGCTGCAGCAGCTTTGGAGGGGGTTTCCTAGAGGGCTACATGCTGGCATGCCGCGCACATTTACACCCCCAGTTGAGAGCTGGTGCATGGGGTACGCCAGGCTGGCGCACATATGGATCCGGTTCCGCTGCGTTATGCCCACCACATTTCATTGCGTTTTGCCATCTACAGGAGTTCACTGACTTCCTGGCCAAGCCCACGTACGGCGAGCCCAAGGAGGCTGTGGCGTACTAAGCGGTGTTGGCGAGAGCTGCGGTTGAGGCATGGCATGTGTGTAGTGGGTGGGCCGCTGCATGCATGGGGAGTAGGGCGGGCTGGCACAACCTGCTGGGCCTGCTAGGCTAGAGCTCACACGGTTGGCTGCATCAGCCCTGTGTGGCCAATCGTTCCTCCTCTGTAACAGGCAGAAAACCTCATGTGCGGGCCATGGCCAGCTTCTCTTGTGCAGGTTGGCGTGCCCAGCACCAGGAAATGGCTTTGACGCAGGTGCCTAACCCGTCCAACCCATAGCACCTAGAATGGTCTTCATGGACAGTGCGAAATGCTGGCAGTCAGCATGTCAGGGAAGCCAGCACAGGTTGTACAGCCTTCAGCTGGCAATGGGCAGCAGGTGTCATCCAATGGTGCAGCAGCATCACATGCCAGGAGCCAGCTGAGCACCCAGCGGTGGCAGGACGTCTGCATGTGCCGCTCAGCACAGTCATGTCCAACATCCATGAATGCCACTCAGCACAGTCAGGCCGTCATACTCAGCGCAATCATACCCAGCATACTTGCATTGGTATTGGAAATGTCCCACAACCCAGAACCTCCCTCCCCGTCAGCAGGCACTTTCAGGGGCTGTCCTTGGCTAGTCCTGCTCATCATCTGAGTCGCGCCCCCGTCCACGCTCTGCAAAGCGCGGGTTGTCCGCCACAGCGCGGTCTCGCCCTGCAGACGCCGGCCCGCCCTCGTTGAAGCGCGCGCGCTTGCTGTCTGGCAGCTGCATGCCGGCCGGGCTCCCTGTTGGTTGACAAGTGGCGTGTTGCAATGGATGCATAGGGTGTTGACATGTGCCCCGTTTGCCTGCATGATTTGCATCAGCACAGCAGCAGCTGCTGCACAAAGGGCACAAAAGCACTGCAGGCAGGCAGGTTTGCGTGTCCTAGCTCAGCAGGGTCTCAAGTGCGCTTACATCGGCAGACACTTATTATGATGCGCTCACAGCACTGCTCAACTGCGCACCTGTCTTAATCATGCGCTGCGACTGCACCTCAATCTCCTTCTGCACCACCTTGCCAAAGCCGCCACGCCCTGGGTCGTAGTCGAGCCGGAACTCGTCGCGCACCTGCCCGCCCGAGCGCCCCCGCCCCCACTGCCGCCCCTCCTCAAACCCCCAGTCGTGGTCCACTCGGATGGCGCGGTCGTCAAGCACAGTGCCGTTGAGGTAGCGCACAGCGGCCTCAGCATCAGCACTGCAGCAGTGGCAATGAATGTGCCATATTCACTGGGACTCTGGTTTACAGGCATATGGCGTATCTTCACCAAGCGCTTGTGCATGCAAGGGAACTTCACCAGTGCAGTGGTGGGAGCGCACACGTGCCTTGACGTTACAGGTCTGGCTTTTGTGCGAATGTGCAGACTGTGCGCAAGCCAGCGCATGTGGGAGGTGCGGCTGGCACAAGAATCGCATGCCGTAAGGTGCGCTTGCGCATTTGCAGCTGTGGGGGAATCGCTGGGGCTGCAGGCTGCAGCAGCCAGTTGCGCACCGTGCGTAGTAGATGACGAATGCAAAGCCGCAAGGCGTCTTGGTGTTCTTATCCAGGCCCACTATGATGCGCTCCACGTGGCCGCACTTGGAAAAGACCTCATAAATCTGCTCCTCCCGCGTGTAGAAGGACAGGTTGCCGATGTACAGGGTGCTGGACGTGCGCAGCGCACGCTCCCAGTCCGCCTGTCGCGCACGCAGTGTTACACAAGGGTACGCCAGGCCCCCAGCAAACATTTCTACCTCGGCAGCAGCAGACACAGGGCCAGCAGCAGGTTCTACTTCGCCCTTGCAGTGGGCGCATGTGCCCCATGCCCCTGGCTGGTCGGTCCAGCACTGTGTGGGGCCTTTCAACCTGGCTTGTGCAATTGTGTGTGCCCCAGGATGTGTCAGGGACACAACATGTGTTAAAAGTGCCCATGCACCAATGCTGCATGGCACCCAGGTTGCTGGACCCATGCACCTACTTCATCTCCTGGAAAGCGGCGATCCTTATAGACAGAGATCTCCGGGTTCAGCCTCTGCATGGTTACCGCCAGACCACGTTCAATACCAGTCATGCCAGCACATCAAACATACGGAGCTGAATAACGCACCTTCAGGAGCTTCGCCATGGCTGCCGATCACTCCCGGCCTGACTGCTCCTAATGCCGTGTGATCATGTGCGAATGATCATGCCCAACCAAAACAGTTTGGATTGGACAATCTTAAGCTAATCGTGAGGGGCGTGCTATCAACAAACGGTGATGCTGACACAAAAAATATGACGAGAAACAATGATGCAAATGTCCTGTGCGAGACGCCGCATGCACAGCTTGCTGCTCTTTTGATTAGCCTGGCATGAAGATTGTAGAGCTCATACAATAAAAAGTAGAAGGTTGTGCATGCAAGTCCACCACCAGCTGATGGCTTTGCCATGACCAGCCTTGCCTACCAACAGTGGTGTGAGGATGCAGGAGTGAAGCTTGGGCCGATCAGGGCTGCATTTGTGCAGCATGGCTGGCGCGGTGTGCTGGCAACACAGGACCTATCAGCGGGTGATTTGCTGCTGGAGCTCCCCCAGCACTTGCTGATCAGCCGGCGAAGTGCTGAGGCATGCCACCACCTTGGGCCACTGCTAAGAAGCCCTCAGTATGCACAGCTTGGGCCGTATCAGGTGCGGTGTCTTGCGTGTTGGGACTGCGCATGGTGCAGCCGCCGGTGCTGCGTATCTACAGCATATGTAGTCATGTATCAACGCTCGTGCCCCGCGAACGTGCCTCGCATACGCGGCTGCAGGTGCTGTCGGTGCACCTGCTGCACCTTGTGTCTGTGGCCAACACCAGTGCCAGTGAAGGCTGTGCAGCATGCAGAAGCCAGGAAGGTGCCAGGCCCGCCATTCTGGATGGGCTCTGGTGGGCACCCTACCTCCGGGAACTGCCTCGCTCTTACACCACTCTGTGCTGCTTCAGCGCAGAGGTGGAGGTGCCAGAACTGCAGGTGCCATATGCGCGGGATGTGGCTGAGGCAGCCATTGTCAAGGTGGAGCAGGAGTGGCGCGAGGCGGGGCCCCTGATGGAAGCGCTGGGTGCGTGTCTGAAGTGGTATCATGCCTGCATTGCCCGGTCATGACCCGCTCAGAACCGTTCGACAACACTGTCCCCTTGCCCTCCTCCCCTCAATGCTCCTATTCCCAGCCTGCGTAACATCCATCCACATGACCACCCGCCACCTGTCGACTTGCCCTGCAGACTTGCCACGCAAGTACTGCGGCCTGGGCGCATGGCGCTGGGCATACTCCACCCTTCTGTCACGGGTAGGGCTGTGATCATGCTGCTGTCCATGGTTGAAATGACACTAGCTGTGTAACCTACGCTGGTGCATGCATTGATCAGCAGCATGAGCGAACGTGGTATGAGAACCATCGATCTGCGTGCTGTTTTCACCTGCAGACGATGTACGTGCCCTGGGATTCAGCTGGCGCCCTGATGCCATTCGGGGACCTTCACAACTACCAGCCGCCATCCACACTGCCACACACACCTGAATTTTTGCAGCCGCCGTCCCCACTGCAGCCCAGCGCTGCCGATCTCCCACGAGCAGAACTTACAATGGAGGCTCTCAGTTTGCAGGATGGTGTTGCAGCAGCTTCACTGGGTGATGCTGTACCTTTCGGGTTGAGTGCAGACACGGGCGCTGCACGCAACAGGGACTTGCAAGCAGCTGGACCGTCAAATATCAATGAAGCAGTGGCGCAGGCAGCACACAGCACAGGCAGCGCAGGTGGCTCAGGCAGCACAGGGTCTGTGAACACAACAAAGGTGGATGCACGTACTGTGAGCCCAGCAGATGAGGAGGATGTGCAGGGCAGGGATGAGCAGGAGCAGGCCGGAGTGGGTGCGGGAATCTCAGGGGAAGGCATCTTTGACCCAGAAACCGGCACGTACAAGCTGTATGCACGCCGCAAGTATACTGCTGGGGATGAGGTCTTCTTGTGCTATGGCACATATGATAACCTGGGGCTGCTTGAGACGTACGGCTTTGTACTGCCTGACAACCCACATGACGAGGCACAGCTGCCTCTGGCACTGCTAGAGGCCGTGTGCAGCACAAGCAGCAGCGCCAGCGGCTCCGGGGCCATGGGCGTTGGGCGTGCAGGGGGCGGGGGCCGGCACAAGGGTGCTGCCAAGGACCCCTTCGCGCAGCTGGTGGCGATTGCAGCAGGGGATGACGAAGCGACAGCTGCTGTGCTATCGCACAGCAAGCCGCGGCTGCCAGAGTGGCTGGTTCAGGAGGACTGCTTCATTCATGCGAACGGGCAGCCAAGCTGGAAGCTCCTGAATGCGCTCAGGTGTGGCTGGAGTGGGCACAGGGTGTGCTGGGATCTGTGTTTGAGTTGGGGTGTGCCGGGACCTGCTGCAGCAGTGCAGCAACGGCTTCACAGCACCCAATTAACCTACATACCATAGCCATGTGCCCATGTCGCTTCTGGCCAGCCTCATGCCACCCCTGCCTCATGCCACCCTCATGCCCGGGTACCCTGCTGCTGCTGCAGTAGCTGCCTAGGCATTCTTCGCAAGGTTCAACATTCACAATCTTGCTGGCAAGCAGGAGATGTGTAACCCGGTCCCTATGATGCTGCTTCTGCGCAGGCACGCAGCGGCCACGCCAGATGAGCGACGGTGGAAAGCCGGGCGCATCACGTGTGGGGAGCGTGTGTCTGTCCTAGGTGACCTACAAGCGGTGGCCTGGCTGCGGGATGCATGCACCGCGATGCTGCACTCCCTTCCCACCACAATCCAGCAAGATGTGGAGTGGCTATCACAGCACCGTGCTGGAGCGCACAGAGCTGCGACCAGTATCGATGACAGCGGCGGCAGCAGCAGCAAGAATGGTGCGCGTGACGGGGGCACCGCAACTCAGTCGGGAGGCAGTGCCGGGGCCACGGCCGAGCCCGGATGCCTTGAGCTGGCAGTCACGTGGCGGCTTGGGTACAAACGGTGAGTGAGTTGTCATGAGAGATGACAAGGGCACGTGCACTGCACCATGTGATGCATCTCATCAGCCATCTGACTGTGGACTGGAGCCAGGCTGCTGCCTTTCACCTGCTGGGGTCAGATTTCTGCCTTTCACCTGCTGGGGTCAGACTTCATGCTGCGCGCTGTCACTTGATGCCACAGATTTTCAGCTGGCTGCATTGACGCCTGCTGCAACACGGTTGGTGCGCAGGATCCTGGCAAAGACTGTGGAGCTGGCAGGCAGTACGGTACAGGCACTACAGGAGCAAGAACCGTGATCTGATACATCAAGCGCCTGCTTATTACCAACAGCACAGCAATGTCGCTTCTGTGCTGATTATGATGCCGCTGTTCTTGTACTCTCAACCAACCTGATCTAAGTCAACCCTGGCATTGGTCAGTCCAAGCAGAAAGAGCTGACAGCCACCACACCCCATGCACATTCTGCTACAGCCCATCTCCCTTCAAATTGTCACCGCACCCGCAGCTTCTCCAGCAGCTGCCCCCCTGTCTGCTCCAGCACCTTTTCAATAACAGGGTGCAGCTCCATGGCCTGCATCTCCGCTGGGAGCGATGCCATACCCCCCACCGCATTTGTCTGCAGCATGCCCCCGCCCCCGTGTACAGTGGCATGGCGCTGCTGTATGTCTGGCAGCTTGAACCAGCGCCACTCGCTGTGCTCGTGCGGGTCGAGTGCGGGGCGGTACAGCGCACGCACCTGCTCGCTCACCCGCATCACAAACACGGTGTAGTGCTTCTGCCCGCGCTTGCCGCGCCTGCACACGATGGGGAACACAAATGCGTCTGCATGTGATGGGGCCTTGGTCCGTGTTCATGGCAATCATGCAGCAGCAATCTGCGCCCTCAGTATCCACACAGGGAAGTAATCAAGAAAATAAAAAGGGGCAGTACAGGATGATCAAGATGGGGCAGTATAAAAGGCCAAGCGTCCTCATCGCAGTCCACAAACGGAGCGCATGTGCACCCACGTGCCACCTACTTTGTCAGCATCGCGCCCACTTGCGAGTAGCTGGCAGGCAGCTGCCCCAGCTCCTCCACCCCCTCCCTCAGCGCCGTTTGCAGCAGCTGCCCGCCATCCTCCTCATCCATGTTGCCGCCCGGCAGGCCCCACGTGTTGTGGTTGTGCTTGCTGCGCCGCCGTAGCAGGAGCACTGCATGCCGCACGGCCATGTCCGCGCACACGCAATCGCCGCATGTGCACGAGTCAGCAGTGCCACCAAGCATGCAGCACAAGCGCCCGGCCGAAACAGAGCGAAGCCACGCTGAATGCATGCAGGGAGCAAGGAGTGTATCACAACATAAACTAGCAGTAGACGGGAGTTTGACAGCTTGTACTGGGCCCAGCTCCACTGCCGATGAAACCTCTGGCACCAGCCACCAGCAGTTCATCAGTACACCTCACCTTCCATGTCAGCTGCGTTGTCTCCTGAGATGAACAGCAGTCCAGCCCCGATCTTCTCTGGCTTATCCATGTGTTTATCCTTATCTTCCTCCTCGTCGCCGTCTTTGTCCTCGTCTTCGTTCTTGCCCTTCTTATGGTGCTTGTGGTGCTTGTGTGTGTCTCTATCCTCGTGTGCCTCTGTGCCCTGATCTTCTGAGTCCTTCTCCTCCCCGTGCTGCTTGTCACCCTCCTCCTGATCTTGATTCTGGTTCTGATCCTGATCTTGGTCGTCCTCACTATTTCTCGTGTACACACCCTGTACCTCCTCCTCGCCTCCGTCCTGGTCACCTGTGTCTTCTTCTTTCCCTGCCTTGTCTGACTCCTCCTTGTCCTTTGTGTCAGTATCTGCTGCCTCACCGTGGTCTGTATGACCTGCACGTGCAATGAAGTATAAATACGATATGACATCTGATATGACATTTAGCTCATACTTATGAGTTGTATGTGTCATTCTAGACATCAGCACACTGGGGTCAGCAGCCGGTGGTGCGCACACTGTGCATCCAGTCCAAGAGCAGCGGCTGAGAGGCCGTGCTGTGCCCCTGCACACTGTGCTGCATCCTCACCCTCGGTGCCGTCGTCTGCTTCCTCTTCTTCTGCCTGATCACCCTTCAAGCTATGTTCATGTTCACTGTGTTCATCCTTGTGGCCTTCCTCTGCATGGTCGTGATGCCTGCTGTCCTCCCGCTTGTCGTCTCTGTGCTTCGCGTACTTGGGATCAGACCTGCTGTACCCCACCTGCTGCCCCCTTGTGTTCAGCAGCACGACTTCCACCTCCTCATCAAGATCTGCTGCCATGACAAGCGGGTTAAGGAAGGGCATGGCTTTTCAGCAGGCTTTTTGGCATACCGTGCATGTCATGCATGCACTCATGCTGTGTGCATGCCTTGACAGCTGGCGAAACGTGAAGTGTGTATCCGACATGCGTACCCAGCTCCTCGAGCGCGTCCTCTACGTCCCGACCCACGCGCTCAAAAACTCCCAGATGCGCTAGAGTAAAAATGGCAGTGGCTAGAAGCGCTGAGAATATGATCCACTGTATCCTCCGCATGCTGGCGCTCTGCAAGTATAACCAGATGCGCGATCTGGGAAAACCAGAAACATCACACAATGAGCGACGGCGACCAACCGCGTGAAAGCTATTTGAAACCCAACTGCCTATTTTTTGTTCCATCTCAAGGATGCTGCAGCCTGGATGGGAGGACCGCGTGAAGCTCAAATTGAGCGCAGCAGGTACGGGCACACATGAGGCTGGCAGCAAGCTGCATGCACGGCGGTGCATGGATTTGGACCCATGGTGCTGCTGTTGGTGCCTGCACGGCATATGTGTCCAGCACGGATGCACTCGCGCGCCCATGCACATCTTGTCATCAACATGCGCCCTTGATGCAGCCCTCGTCTCTGCGCTGGGCTCTGCACAAGCAGCATCCAGCAAAGGGCGAAGCATCATCTCGGATGTGCCACGTAAGGTGGCAGGCTACACAGGCGCAATGGCGCTCTTCTGTGGTGGGTGTTCTTTCTTCGTCACATGCCATGCGTTCGTGGACCAGTTCTGTCACTGCTTGCTGGATGGCCCAGCCTGTTGCCCTGCTAAACCACTCACAAGTGCTCGCTGTGGCACTGCTCCTGTTTCTCGCAGCCATTCAGGAGGGGTTGCGTGCAGTGCGGGGCACACATGATGCCCTCAACAGCTTTGCTGCGGGGGTGGTGGCTGGGAGCCTGGTGGTTGGCCATTACCAAGGTGTGCAACAGGGCCACAGACACACCAGATTGACCCAGCCCTGCAGGCCTATACAGCACATCCGTACCGATATACCAGCAGTCATGCCTCACTGTCTTGTGTCTGCCTGTGCTTATTGGTTTGGCGTCTAACTTCATCATTGATTTGGCTCTACAGGTGCCAAGTACCGGGCACTGGGCGCTGTCATCTGGGGCCCGCTGTGCGGCATCGCGCACGTGCTGAACACCACACTGCAGCCCCGTATCTGGGTCGAGGACACGCTCATCGGCAATGGCCTGCTCAACCCCATTGTGGCAGGTGTGTGCTGGCTCGAGTGCTGCAGTGAGGCAGAACTCTACTACACAAGTCACTCCACAACTCACGCATCAGAGCTCTTGTCTCTGCACGCGGTGCACACCTGCTCTCTGATCAGTGCTCACTGAAGCACGCGATGCTGCGCCAGTGCGGTGTCCCCCTCACACATGTTCCCTCTTTTAATATTCGAGCCGCTGCAGCACATCGAGAGACTATACCGCCTGTGCTGCGCTCTTGTCTACTCCTGCCACACACACGCTGTGTTGACTGTTTGATGTGTCCCTCGTGTGCTGCTGCCGCTGCTGCTGCTGCACGCAGAGCGCCGCCCGCCCGACCTGCGCGGGCTGAGCCCAGACAAGCAGCTGGAAGCTGTCTACAAGTCCGCAAGGAAGCAGGCGCATGAGGGCGCCGCAGGCCTAGACATGGACACGTTGAGACTTGAGGCTGAGCGTATCCGTGACCTGGAAATGAAGCAGCTTGCGGTGCGGCTGGAGGTACAAAGCAGGCGGTCACACGTGGGTGGGCAGGTGCCTGGGGCAGTGCCCCAGCATGCCGTGGGTGATGCAGGCAGCAGTACACAGTGCAGCAGCACAGACGCAGGCGGTACTGCTGCTGCCGAAAGCCGCGGCGGCAGCAGCAGCAGCAGCAGCAGCAGCAGTGAGGGAGCAGCGGCCAGGCCGCGTGGCTGGTGGGCATGGATGAAGCGCAGTCAGGGCACAAGCAGCAGCAATAGCGCGGGCGTGGCAGCGAGCAGCAGCGGCAGTAGCACGGGTGGCAAGGAAAAGGGCCAGGAAGAGGAGGAAGAGTTTGATGAGGAAGATTTCCAGCAGTGGCTGGCCAGCAGCAAGGCATCACCTGAGGGGCTGGTGCTGCCGAGGGAGATTGAGAGGGGGTTTGAGGGGATTGAGAGGAAGCGGAATCACTGGTGGAATAGGAACTGAGGGGGCTGATTCTTGGTTGGGGTAGGCTAGTTTCATCTTTCATCACAATGGGTCAGCACTGCATGGTACAGACTGTACAGACCTCTGTTACTCAGTACAATCCTATAGCGCTCATGACCAGCGAGACATGCTCCAACCAAATGCCATGCAATGCATGCATCCTGATAACCGTTCCAGAAAAGAATTCCGCCAGCTGCATCCTGCGTCATCACACCCAATACCCGCCTGACCCGCATGCCAGCCCACGCAGTGTGGCAGCTGTGCACCAGGCATGCACACGATATGCTCAGGTGCTCGCTATACTCCGGGCAAACCACCTCACACGCCATGGTCGACAACCACCCCATGTTGCCCGCGATTTGCGACACTGCGAGGTGCTTACCACGGCAGACAGCACGACAGCCCCTCTCAGGTACATCTGATCCTTCACAGCTGGGCGGTGGGGAACAGGCTGTGGGGGTACTGTCCACTGCGTGGCTGTTGCTTCATGGTGGATAGCCGCTCTGCTGCTGATGCAAGGTACTCGGGCAGGGGTGGCAGCGAGCCCTCGCCCACCTCTCCACGGATGATCTGCATGGATGATCAGCACCACAGGAAATGAGTTGGTGATAAGAGACCACAGAACACGAAATAGTAGTGAGTTAATGTGTGTGTGCAGTCGGTGGGTGCATCATCCGATCGTGTGGTGGATAGACATTGATGCACTACATTTGTACCAGGCAGGTGTACACAAACTGCAGCGGTGCAGGGACCACACAGGGAGGGGTGTGCCCCAGGGTACAGCCCCAGCTGCAGGTCGCCCAAGCTGGCAGATGCTGCGCCAGTCAGCGGGTGCCCGGTTCTTCGGGCTGCTCTGCTGCGGTGTACTGCGAGGGGGCAATACAATACACTGTATACTCCACGGCATCACTGCCCACCTTGGACGCCCAGCGCCGCTCAGTGTGCTCGCACACGTCCTTCAGGTCGCGCCCGCTCAGGCTGGGTGTGCGCGCAGCGAGCGTAGCAAGATCGTCGGCCGGCAGCTGGCGAGCATACTGGGCGAGGATGAGTGCACGGCAGCGCGCGTCGGGCAGGCCGAACATGATGGCCTGGCGGAGATGTTCAGGAGGCAGAGTGCGAGCGTGAATGCGTGCAAGCACAACCCAAGGCTGGCAGCAGTAGCCCGGGCAGAGAAAGTTGGGAATGGAGCGCAAGTAGAATTAGCGATTCCTGGCACCTCCCAGAATGCAGTTGCATCAGACACACTGCCGTGCGATGCCCTGCGCTGGAGGGATTGGTTTTCTTGCTAAGAACGCAGAACAACTCGAGGAACTGCAGCGACTTCAGGGAATACCTATCACCAGGTAGTATACCAGTCAGTGTCCCAGTCAGCTGCCTGGGACAAGCAGTCTAGGGCCGATCGCCTACTAGCAGTCTAGGGCCAACTGCCAGGTAGTGAGTCTGAACCAAGACGCTCAGCAGCAGTCAGGGGCCGCACCATGTCGAAGCGGGACAGCAGCGCGGGGTCGAGGTCTTCCTTGCGGTTAGTTGCACCGATGAAAACCGCGCGCTTGTTCGCCGCGTCAAAGCCGTCCATTTCCCGCAGCAGCACGCTCAGCAGGCGGCGGGACGCCTCATGTAGGTCACCGCGCTCGCGTGAACCACCAAGTGAGTCGAGCTCGTCCTGCAGCCAAGAGCACGAGTACGGGTGCAAGAGCGAGCACAGCATGAGCATGAGCATGAGCATGAGCACGAGCATGAGCATGAGCGCAGCACCTAGGATCGCACAGCCACAGCGAGTGCAAGCTGCACACTGCTATCGATCCAAATCAGGATCCAAGTTACATAATATGTTGTAGACTTGCACGTTGCAATGTGTATAAGCTGCATGTCACACAACAGATGTGTCCGCGTCTGCTGCAACTTACAAAGAAGAGGATGGCACCGCCCAGCGCCTCTGCTGCCTTGAACACCTTGGCCAGCAGTCCCTCGCTCTCGCCGTACCACTTGGACAGCACGGCCTGCTCATTCACCACAGCAAATGGCAAGCAAGGGTCGCTTGAGTGCCATGTCGCGGTCGATCATGCCAGGCCATGCCTTTTGAGTGGGAAGGCATTGAAGTGCCACTCCTCCACACCGAGCAGAAAATCACTGTAGCTGTGTATGAGCTCATAGCACAAGGGAAGGGTCAAGAGTTGGCCAAAGCAGCCGAGGACCATGTGAGCAGCAATGGCTGCCAAATCTCGCTGCCAAGTGTGGCTATGGCCTCCTCCACCCTCTGTGCACCTCGAGGGGCACGTACACGAGCGGTACGGCGGCCTGACTGCTGATCACACGCGCACTCGTCGTCTTTCCTGTGGGCCATGCGCACACACATTGTGATGTGTTGGTTTGTAATCTGGGTTAGCAGGTGTGCAGAGGAGGGTTGAATGCCAGCATCCAGACCTTTCGATCACACAGCATCGGCAAGCAATGGTCATGGTCCTTTTTGATCCACGCTGCTTTGCAGACATAACAGTACATGGTATATATAGTCAGTAGAAGTACATGGTATATGGTAGTGTGTTGCTACAAATGGCGCACCGGTGCCAGGTGGCCCCTCAAACAGCACGGCACGCGGTCGGTTGGTGCCAGGGCTGGTGCGTGTTGCCTTGGATAGCTCTGCATACACCTCCGGCCGCAGCAGAGGTAGCAGCAGGCAATCCTCAATCAGCCGCTTCTGGTCCTCGTAGCCGGCCAGCACACCCCAGTCCAGCTGGTCCTTCTTGCCTGCAAGTGTTGATGTTTTTAACTTGCCGGTTTGGTGTTCCAGGGCGAAACCAGCATGGGTGCTGTTGCCGGGTGAAGGAGGTGCGTGGGCCGAGGTTATCGGTGCAGTACGTGAGCATGGCAGCAGCTGCCAGGCACAATGAAGCAGCAAGTGTTTTGGGCCAGCAGCCCAGTCAGCCTGTAAGCAGTTCAGGTAACGCACAAACAGGCGCAGAATGGTCGGCAGGTAAGAGGCGCCCCAGCACACGTCACACACCTGGGGGATACACCTGCGCGCCCATGCTCTGCAGCTGCTTGACCGCCTGTGCTGCTTGGGGGCTTCCCCAGTCATGCCCGTCCACGCCATCACCACCACCCCGGCCGCCACGCTTTGCCATCGGCGGCTGTTGGTAAGGGCTGGGAGGCGCCCCAGACCCAGGGAGGTAGCCCCCTGGAAAGCCAGGGATCCCCTGGTGCCCAGAGGCACCGTTCTGCTCCTCGTCATCCTCCCCTGCTGCATCCTGCCCCACCAGTGCACCGCCACGCGCCAGGTGGTCCATCATCTCACGCAGCCCACCCATGACCATGCCGCCAAACAGGGGCCCCAGGAACTGCGGCCGGGCAGCAGCACGCATATTGCACGCGTATTGCATAGGAATGTGCGCCAGTGCACCGCTGTGCCAGTGCACAAAAACATAACAGGGGGTCAGTTGGTCATGCTCAGCACACGCTGATGCACTGTTGCCCCCTCAGTACATGCTGGGCAACACACAAAGGCAGCCACGCAATCAAAAGGCCGCGCACCAACCCAACAGCTGGCATTACCCTCAATACTGATCCCACAAGATGTGACCCTCTCCCACACCTGTGACTCCAGCTCCCGCATCAGTGCATCGAGCTCATCAGGCGCCCCGCCCAATCCGTGCCGCCGTGCGCCTGGCCACTGCGCTGCTGACCCATCCGTTGAAAACGTGAGGTTCGCGGCACGCGTCACCGCCACCAGGGCGTCAAGCTCCTGCTTTGTAAAGGCTGGTGTGGCGCCTGCCTTCCAGTGCTTTGTCACCGTGACTTCTGCTCGCTCCAGGCCAGCAGGGGCAGGGATGAAAAGCTGGGCCAGCACAGTGCTCTTGGCTGCCCCTCGCTCCGTCACCTCCAGCTGCACCATGCTGCTCGTGCCCATCTGCTGCGACTGCGAGGAACCAGCAAGAGCAGCACCATATGTGTGAGCGCCAGCAGCAGTCCGCAGCACGCACATGATTGGGGATCCGCAGTCGGCTCATGGTCAGTGTTGGAGCATGCTGCAGAGCAACCAATGTGATAGTACCAGGCAGCGGCATGCAGCACCACCAGCAGTGTCCAGCACAAGGCACCGAAGCTCGAAGGACGAGCAGTTCAACGGCTGTGCCGCGCATGTGAATGGTGGCGCATCAGATTCGCCATGAACATGTCCTGTGTTCATACATGGGACACACCCTCATGCTGGTCGATGCGGAGGTCCCTGGTGGTGGTGTGAAGCCACCCACAAGCGCAGATAGCACTGCGTCTGTGTTGGCGCCCGTGCGCAGCGGGATCGCGACTTCGACACTGGCACCATCACCACCAAGCGACACCTGCGTACAGCAATCAGTACTGCCGCTTTAGTGATACTGCTTGTGCGGCATACCTACAGCTGCAGGGCTGGTGGTCCAAACCTATACCGTACTTGGATCACATGCCGGTGGTAAAGCATCGATGCAATGAACAGGTTCTGGCTGCGGAGTGCTGCGGCGGCAATGTTACTTTCGTGCAGTGACCACAAGGATCCCCAAGAACAAGCCAGGGACCACACAGCAGGAAACCACGTGAACTTTGGGACCGCCAGCCTGCACAGCAGGAGCCTGCACGCTCCAGAGCCATGACCTGGCTCACCCGTGGCTCCAAGCCGCGCAGCTGTGGCGTGTTGGCGGGCAGCCGGGCATTCATACGTGACATGTCTTCCTCAATCTCCACCCAAGCATCCCGCAGCACCTGCTTCACAGTGGAAAGTGCACTTGTGCCGCTGCTGCCGGCATCTCCGCTGCCACTGCCGCTGCTGCTAGGCGCCTTGCCAGTGCCTGCCCGTGCCTCTGCGAGGGCGGTGGTCGTCAGCAGGCTGCCAGCCGCCCAAGCCAAGGCGCTGCCAGCCGCATATGCCCAGCGCCTGCCGCTGCTCCCCTGCCCCCCATGTGCCTGCATGCCGCATGTATGCATGCAGGCATATATCCATCAGGCACTGCACTACATGATGCAGGCCGGGACTGCGATGAAGACAGGCATTGTTGTGGCTGCAGCCATTCATGTTGTCTATCGCATGCCGTACGGTAAAGTGTGAATGACATGGATTGTGTTCCCCACCTGACAAGATGATGCCTGCACTGCAGATGCCAAGATGCTGGATGAGGCCGGCTGCACCTGCTGGCCTGCAGCACCTGCATAGCACATAGTGGGTGGGATGCATGGGCTGGTGGTGTGGCCGCATGATGGCAGGGCCCAATCGATTCATGATGCAGCATGCAGCGTGTGATTCATCCTGCACGCATGCATGCTCAAGAGACCCACCTGTCAGTGAGCATGTTGACCCTCCAGCAGGCCTGGCTAACCGTGCAGCCAAGCACCAGGCAGCCGGGTAGAAGCTACTGAATGCTTGCGCCGAGGACATCATGTACGGTATCCAAGTGGTTCAAGCATGTGATGAGAGTTGTGAGCGGCGGCATAGTACACGATCGCAAGATGCATGCATGCGACCCCCCACACACGATGTGAATGACGAATGAGATCATAGGACTCGATTCTAGGCCTGATTTTGTTTGCAGCAGCAGCGCTGGAAGCTGCCTTCATTTCCAGCAAGGCTGGATGGCAAGTGTGCTTAAACACACCAGGCTGCCGATCCAGGCGTCGTCCATCCCCAGCAAAACATTACGTGCTTTAGCCCAATCGCCTAACCGCCACCTGCACCCACCATCGTGGCATTGGGCAGTGCCATCAGGTTTCTTGGGTTGGTCCATTTCTAGTACTGCTGCGGCTGCAGTCCAGCGTCAGGCTTGGCTGCCTGCATCAGTAGCCAGGAGCACTTCCACACTTGTATCATCTGGTTCACACGGCCCCACGAGCAGCAGCGGCACACGCACCATGGCGGCCGTCCAAGACACAGTGGTGCTGAATGACACGGAGCGCGAGCTCTTCAACACGCTGCTGGAGGCTGTGCAGGTCACAGGCACAGGCACGGTGCTGCGGTGCGCGGGCGGCTGGGTGCGCGACAAGTTACTGGGGAAGGAATCCCTGGATATCGACATCGCACTGGATAACATGCTGGGGAAGGACTTCGCTGACAAGGTGCGCCATGGTGGTGGTTGGCGGAGGGGGGTGGATAGGTAGCACTGGTGGGTGGGAAGGTCATGTAGACCAGTTCGGCATGTCGGCTCGTACAGCCGCAGGCAGCCATGTTATTTCTCATTCGGCATCAGCGGCTGCAGCACCGAGCAGCAGCTGGGTGGACCCTTGATGACAACACTCAATGGCATCAGGGCGCACACGCGGCAGTGTAGACGGTGTGTGGGCTGGAGGTGTGAGTGGGGAGGGGGGCCGGGGTGGGGTGGGGTGGGGTGGGGGCGCGCGCTTATCGAGGCCGTTCGTTAAGGACTCGTCAGAGCTGTGCCACCAGCATGCAGGCACCAGCATGTGCCAAGGCTCCATGGGGTGTAGTTGCGCTTGTCAAATGCCTAGGTGCATATGAGGCCCATGAAGTGATTATGCGATGGCCTCTTCACACCGGCTTCCCCCCCAGGTGAACGAGTACCTGCTGTCCCGGGGCAAGGAGGTGCGCAGCGCCGCCGTCATCCAGTCAAATCCAGACCAGTCCAAGCACCTCGAGACCGCGCGCATGAAGATCAATGGCATCTGGATTGATCTCGTCAACCTGCGGTCCGAGACGTACGCGGCGGACTCCCGCATCCCCATCATGACGTTCGGCACGCCTGAACAGGACGCGCTGCGCCGTGACTTCACCATTAACTCACTTTTCTATAACATCAACCAGGCGCGTGCCATGCAGTGCCTGCCAGCCAGCCAGCCCGTTCATCTGGCCGGCCGGCTATCTTTCTTGCTTGAGTGCTGGGTCATGCTGCTGCGTTGTGGCTGGAGCACGAGCACGGCCCCTGTGGCCTGCGGCTGCTGGCAAGACAGCTGTGGGTGGTGGGGCTGCTCCTGCACCCCTGCCCTGATGGCTGGCAGTGCTGCAAGCTGGGGAGAAGAGGTTTCGGGGCAGGGGCCTGTCTTGCACGCAGGTCATAAGATGGACAGTACAGTTGGATACACGCCGCCGCCGTTGTCACTAGGCCCCTGAGCCCTGACCCTGAGCCTCAACCCTACCGGCCACTGTAAGCCATACCCGGCCTTGCTGCCAATGTGTGCAGGCATGTGTGGAGGACTTGACGGGCCATGGGCTGGCTGACCTGCGAGCCGGCATGATCCGCACCCCACTACCCCCACTGGAGACATTTCTGGACGGTGTGCTGGCCAGTGGCCTGATTGTGAAACCTGCTGCGTCGATGTACATGAGTATTGCGCTGGATCATGCACTGCTGCGCTTGCCAAAGGGTGCATGTTGCCGGTGCCTGCTCTGTCTGTCGCGCCTTGGCGACAGGGCCGCCGCTGCCCTTCACTCCACCGTTCCGCTTCTGTTATGTGGGTTGCAGATCCACTGCGTGTGCTACGGGCTGTGCGCTTTGGCACGCGCTTTGGCTTCGAGCTCGACCCCGCGCTGATGGCCGCTGCTGCCAGCGAGCAGGTGTGTGCACTGCTGCAAATGCTCTTTATTGAGAGCCTGCTAGCCGAGGTCCATACCGGTCGCTTCCCCAGGACTTGGGACTGGGGCACTGGGCATGCTGAGCTCATCATGTTGCAAGTCCTGAGCGCCTATTATGGCCTTTGTTTCACAACATCTAATATGGCATGTAGCCTGCGTTGCATGGTGTGGCAGCTGCCACTGCTGGAATTCATCAGGGTGCCAGAATTGGACAAACCTGGGGCCCTTGAACGTTTCAGTGCGCTCCTGCTTGAAACTGCCCTGCCCTCCATAGCACTCCCGTTGCCCTCTCAATACCTCTCCCCTGCACTAGCACCAGCCCCTGCGGACTAAGCACACGCACACAGTGCACCCGCCCACACATCCTGCCTGTGGCCCCTTTGCGTACAAGTTGGGAACAACTTATGAGCTGGTGGCAGCAGGGGCGGGCTCAATCGGGGGCACATCTGGCACCTTGACTTCGCGGTACAGCAGCAGGTAGGCCATGTGCCAGTCACCCCCACCACTGAGGGCCAGGATGTCCTCATCCGTCTTGAAGGTCAGGGTGTCATCATCGAACAGCACCCACTTCCCGTCCTTCTGCTTCACCCATGCCACGTAGTGGCCTGAGTCAGCAGAGCGCCCCTTGTGTGTCAGCACGCCGAACAGCTCGTACTTGCCTGCGCGTGCATGGCAGGCCAGGAAGGTCAGCACGGTAAATTAGCACGGCAAGTCAGCATGCAGGACCTGAATCAGCTCCAGCACCCAGCACAACGGCCTTGCACCAACCCACCAGCACCTGACACAACACGTGCTCAAACAGGCATAAGCCGTGTGCCGGACCAGGCCGTGCATGGCACCCACCAGTGGAAGCCCCCACAAAGTTCCCAGCCGCCACCACCCCAGATGTGCTCGGCCCTGCACCACCATCCGTGTCCTTCATCTCCACATCTGCCCCGCCAGCAGCTGGCGTCCCAGCCGTTGCTGGCGCCGCGGGCTCCACTGCCATGGGCGCTGCCCCCTCAGCCCCAGCCCCAGCCGCTGCCGCCTTCTTGGCCTCGTTCTTGGCCTTCTTGGCCGCCTCGATTGCGCGGTCCTGCGCGTCCTTGTATGCTGCGCGCGGCCCCTCCAGCGCCTTCTTCAGCTCAGGGGAGCAGAAGTCATACAGGTCCAGATCCATCTGGAAGCTCACCTGCACACAATGTAGCCCCCACAGCACACAGGGTCCAGGGTGTCATGGTCTAGGCCAAAACGGCAGAAGGGCAAGGCAGCAGGGGTCAGGCACCGCACGTTGTGACGAGGCCTGCATCACCAGCAGCACCATACAGGTTCAGGTACGTGGCACCGAACCCAGCCCACCACCCCGCTACATGCCCAGCTCTCTAGAGTGCTCCTTGATACTTTTAATTGCCTTGTCCAGTAGGGCCCCTCTCAATACGCGCCCCCATCCCACCGGAACTCCAGGCTGGGGCCGAACCCCAGGGCCACAAGGCCACACCACAGCAACAGCCCACTCCTTCCTCTGCATATGAGTTCACAGTGGTTATGGTGCAGGTCGAGGGTCCAGTGCTCCCCGCGCACCTTGCGCAGCACCTTGGCCTTGCTCTGTGTGTCCACCTTGTAAAAGAAGCGCACGAGCTGCACGGGCAGGTAGGGCGGCAGGCGCGTGAGCACGCTGCTGCCCTTGAACACCACCGTGCGCCCCAGCTTCTCGCTCGTCTTCTCACGGTCATCCTTGAGAGCAAGCTTGATGCCGTCGTGCAGGTGGTTCACAGTGTTGTCGATGTTGCACTTGAGCATGTAGGTCGTAGCATCCTCCTGCGCGTGTGCGCGCAGCAGCCGAACCCCACATACCACATGGGTCACCAACTCGTAATAGTACACTAGGGAAGCCATTCATTAGCACAAGTTCGCATGGGGTGCATGCAGTGGCATTGGCCGCGCTGACCCCAGCATCCCAGCATGGCTGCATGGGCATGGCTACATGGGCATGGCTGTCTGTGCTGCTGCTGCTGCTGCATGCGCGCCACTGCCGCCATCTTCACCCTGCGGCATGCAGCCCACAATGGATGGCTGCAACGTGCCTGTAGCTCCTCGCCGCTCTCCTCGCACGTGAGCTTGAGGGTGGTGCTGATGCCGAACAGCTTCTCCAGAGTGGATGAACCGTCCTCCCCCTGCAGCAGCACACAAGGCACACACATGCATCAAGCCATGCTTCCACAAATGCATGCAGTGTGATTGAGGTACAGGTGCATGCAGCATGTTCATGCGCCATGTGGCCCATGCCTCACCAGCTGTCGCCTAGATCTGCACCCAGATCGTGTCAGAACTTTGGCAGCCCGACATAGGGCTCCACGCCACAACGTACCTTGAGC
Organism: Chlamydomonas applanata; assembly: GCA_001662365.1. Taxonomy (NCBI): domain Eukaryota; kingdom Viridiplantae; phylum Chlorophyta; class Chlorophyceae; order Chlamydomonadales; family Chlamydomonadaceae; genus Chlamydomonas; species Chlamydomonas applanata. The sequence goes on from BDCZ01000044.1 coordinate 122,715, forward strand.
TTCTCACGCAGAGCATACATCAGGTTTGTCCAGCACTCCTCAGCATCTTGCTGTGAGTACGCGCCGCCCTGCCCCTGCTGCGCAAACTGGGGGAACTTCTCGCGCAGCATCACGAGGAACGCATAGGGCGGGAAGGGCTCGCCGCCCTGCTCCATGTCCTGCACACGCATTGGAATCGTGGCCAGGATTCTAGGTGTCACATTGGCTGCCTCTTAGCTTCAATTGCCTGTGGCATGCATGCTTGTGTGGGTACGTGCATGTGCGCACGGCCCAAGCAACAGTGCACGCCGTCCCGCACGGCTCACACGCACCCGCACGAGCTCCTTGGCTGCCTTGACCAGCTTGGAAGTGGGGTCCTGTGTTGCTGGCGTGAAAGTGCCCAGTGCCTGGCGCAGGGGCTCCACAGCGTACATGCACTGCACCACACTGTTCATGTAGCATGTGTTCCCCAGGTTCTCAAGACCAGCACCATACGCCTTCGTCTCCAGGTGGGCCTGCTGCGACTCTGGCAGATCCTCTATGAACTTGGGCAGGTCCTTTGGTGGCTCGACAGGCTTGGCGTCCGCCGAACCCATGAGCATGATTGTGGCACCCTCCTTTGGCGCAGCCTTGCCCCACTCCTCGTCCTTCAGCAGTGCGCCCTTGATCATCACCTGCAGGAATTGATAGGACCGCACGCATGTGAACACACCAAACGTAGATCTCATCTGGGGAGCACCCCAACGTTCAATACAATGTGTCATTAGCATATCTGCTCAAAACAATTGTTACCTTCTGGCGATCTGGGGGCACCCCAGTCAGCGCGAACAGCTGAGACTTGAACACCAGCGGCGAATCGCCGAGGTTCACCTCCACGTCGCTGAAGGACTCCTTCCCCCATTTCACGTTAACCTTAACTCGCTCCATATCAACGACGCACTCAGACCCACGTTTCTGTGCGATCATCCAACACGCCCACCAACACTGCTGCTTCTTTGCGGCCTCACGTCATACGTCATGCCTCACCCCTCACCCACACACTTGTACTGCCGGCATGCGCTGCATGAGGTTGTGCACGAGGCGTCGCTGTGATGGCCCTGGGTCTGAGCTGTCCCATGTGCGCAGGTGCGCACTGCGCTGGGGCAGAAGATCAGCCGTGAGCGCGTGGGTACGGAACTTGAGGGTATGTTCAACGGTGAGTTGTGAAGAATAGTGTGTGCTTGATATCACAGTGGTGCAGTGCAGTATCCTGGCTCACCTCCACATCTTTTCATGCGCTGTGCTGATGGCCTTGCGCGTGCAGGCCCATCCCCGCTGGCATCCGTCAAGGTGCTGCTGCAGCTGTCTTTGTTCCCCATCGTGTTTGCGCCCCACCCCGCGTCACAGCCCCTGCTGGATGCAAGCTTTGGGGAACACTGTGTGCAGTGCATGTCAGCGGCTGACGCCATCCGCGCCTCGCAAAATGTCACGGTGCGCAAACTGCGTGCCGACTGTGGCAGCTGCCTCTAACACGGTGCAGTTGTGTAGCAGGCTAACAGGGCAAGGTTGTCCATCACGGCATTAGAAATCAGAGTGGAACTATGGCAGTTACAACAGTGCTGCCTGCTGACGAGCAGCCCTTGCTCACTTTATTGTTCATGCTGCAGTTGGATGCAGAGGAGCGCCGCTTCTACCTGCTGGCGGCGCTGCTGCTGCCGCTGCGGCACTGCGCCGCACCAGCAGCCAAGGGAAAGCCCACCCCGCTGACCACACACATCGTGCGCGAGTCACTGAAGTGGCGCGCCAAGGATGCCGAGATGGTGGCGCAGCTGCACGAAGTGGTGGGTGGGTGGGGCTTGCCTGCGGCGTTCCGTGACATGCTGTTGCGTGCGCTTGTCAAATGCGCATGCCAATGGCTTGTCAAATGTGAGGCAACGTGCAGACCAGAACTTGGCACACCAACCGTGCATCGAGTGTCTGCGCATTCAAATCGGTATACATCAAAGCAACTTGATCACTCCCCTTGCGCAGGCGCCCGAGCTGCTGTCCGTGTGCCAGCAGCTGTCCTCCTCCGGGGCGCAGGTCAGCAGCACAACCGCCCCAGACGCGCTCAAGGTCAGCATGGGCAACATCATTCGCAAGCTTAAGCAGCACTGGCGCCTAGGCTTCATGTTGGCGCCTGTGCTCACCAGTCGGCACGCAGCGGCCCTGGGCGTGGATGCAGCAATGGCAACTGGAGAGGAGACGGGCGCGCCAGCACCAGGCCAGGATGACGAGGCGGCGGCTGCAATGCAGCAGGACATGGCTGCGACGCTGCTCTCAGCAGCCGAGGCGTTTGGGCTCAGCGACTGCTGGCAGTGGAAGCCACTGCTCGATGGCAAGGCGGTGAGTTGCTTTGGGCTGTCAATGATCGGGTCGCTGACTACATGTAACAGTGTTTGTTCACCAGGGCGCTGTGCGTTTGCATGCGTGTGGTGGTGTCCAGCCTGCGAGCCTCCAAGCCTCTGTCAGTGCACAGTAGTCTATGCGCACACTGCACAGTGTCCCTTGCCACCTGATCAGCGAGCGTGTGCCCACTCCACACCCATACCGTGGTTCCGGTGCACACACTGCACATGGCTCACAGGTCATGGCCCTGCTGGGGCTGCAGAAGGCTGGGCCAGAGCTTGGGAAGACGATGGCTGCAGCCATGGACTGGCAGCTGGTGCACCCGCACGGCACCCTGGAGGAGTGCAAGCAGTTTGTGCAGCAGTGGTGGGCCAAGCACAAGGGGGCCTAAGGTTGGACCATCCCTTGCTCGCAGATGAGGTATTTGGCTTGCAGTGGGAAGCTGAAGCGTTCAACTGCAGCCAGCAGCATTGGAGCATGGCCATTGAAACAGCTGCACCCTGGTCCCGACACTGCTGCCATGTTGCTGTGGCTAGCTCGCTGACCAGAACAGGGGAAGCTGAAAAGACCGGGCCAGATCAGCCCCATGATTTTCAGTGACTTGCAACAGCCACCATCCAGCGGGACGAGCTACCGGAAATGCGCGAGGAGTGTCCATACTGTTACAGCATGGTGGCTGGGGTCTTGGGGTGCAGGCGTTGATGCGTTGGGTTGATGTGTTGCAGTGATCTGGCCCAGCAGTTCTGGCAGTTCAGGCTGGCTTGAGTCCCAGACATAAGCCTTTATTGCAATGGGCGCAGACACAAGCCTTTATTGCAATGCTTGGCCTTACCATGACTTGTAGCTTTGCTAGGCGGCAGCAATTCTGGGCGCAGCCTGAAGGTGTGCGCAGACCTTATTCCACTGCCTGATGAATTGAATCTGTACTCCGTCAAAGTCTCGATTGCCTGACCACAGCTTGTCCAGAGCCCCAGCTCCTGCTTTGCATTATTCCATACTTGGGAAAAAAGGACCGGTAGCAGTGCTGGGTGCCAGCGCCAATTGATGCACAAGGATCCTTAGTTTGCAGTGGGAAGATGAAGGGCTCAACTGCAGGCGTTAAGAGAGCATGGTCGTTGAACCAGCTGCGCTTCGCTTCTGTGGTACTCCGCCATGCTGCTGTTGCTAGCTTGCTGCCCACCATCAGTCGGAACGGGGGGAATCGAACAGACCAGGCCAGATCAGCTCAGATCGCTGGCCGGAATAAAACATCTTTTGTAGCATCCATCTCCTTGCATGTGCATCACTATTGTTGCGGTGTTTGGTGCCTAGAGCTCGGTTGCAACTGCAACATGTGATGAGGTGCCAGCTCAGCCTGTGAGTCCCACCTGGTTCATCAAGGCCGGTGTCTGCCCGTATTCACCTGTTGTAACCTTGAAGCCAGAGCCCTTGCAAATGTCAGCCACCATTCTGCACAGCAGCAAAGCCGCTGTCGGGGCTCGCGGCGCTGCCCGCTGCGCGGCCAAGCCAGTGATCTCTGCACCACTGCGCGCCTCTTCCGCGCCCGGCTGCAGCGGCAGGTGCGGCCCAGCTGTCCCAAGAGCATCATGTCAAGGGCTGGTTGATGAATGCAGAACCTTCGCCACTGCGCTGCAGGACCTCTGAGGTGGTCCTTTCTTGCCCCCTGTCGCGCCCCCGGGGCTTGACGATCGTTTCCAGGTGGGGCTGCAGCCCTGCCAAGGCGCCCTGTCCGCAGCGAACGCCAGTGCAGTAGGGCAGGAACACAGGATCCGCACCGTCGTTGAAGGACCACACCTCATGCACTGGCTCGCAGGGCATCTGCCTCCCCTGCCCCACCCAGCACTGTTCCTCACGTGAAGATTGACAACACGACGGACCCGTTCGCGACCGTGGTTACTGTGGAGTATGGTGACCGTTTGGGCGAGCTGCTGGAGACGGTGAGCCCCAGCAACCCAGAAGCAAGCGGGAGCTGACTAGGATGCACGGGCCCCACGGGTCCTGTCGCAGTAGCAGTGCCTCTAGGCTGTGCCCTCGCTCTGGGGCTCTGATTGCATCCTGCTCACCTATAGGCAGACCTTTGAGAAGGTAATGGGACTTGATGGCATGCTATCCATGCGCAGCATGCCACACGCACTGCATGCAGATCACGGCCTTGAAGAACCTGGGCCTGAACATCCGCCGTGCCAAGCTGTCCCAGAAGGGTGGCAACAACTCCAACACGTTCTTCATCACTGAGGCCGACACCAGTGAGAAGATCGTCAAGTCTGGTGGGTGCTTCCACATGCTCATTTTCTTGCTGTGATCCATGCAGCATGGGACATTCTGATGGTTGACAACCGCATGCGGATGTTGCCTTGGCCGTGTTGCAGCTCGCCTGGAGGAGATCCGCATGACAGTGCTCAACAGTCTGGTGGCGACGTACCCGGTGGGTGCGCCGCACGCAGCCTGCCTGCGCGCAGCGCGCAGCCCATGCGGCAGGCCGCGCTTGCTCATGTGCGCTGGCATGCTGCACTGTATGCACGTCGGGGAGCTTCGGGTAGCAACCTGCAAGAACACGCGCCTGCATGTCATGGCACTGGCTCCGCTGTACCTCGTACGCAAATGCCGGTGGAACCTGCCAGAAACTGATGCGCGCTGTCACTGACTTGCACCTACCTCTTGTCACACAACCTGGCTGGGGCACACCTTCCTCCTCACCTCTGCACCCATTACGTCATGTGCGTGCAGGAGAGTGCCCAGGCATTAGGTGCCAGCAAGCCTGTGGACTCTGACCTCACCAAGCCGCTGGGCCAGCGCCGGGCAGTGGTGCAGACACGCATTGATGTGACAGAGGCGCCCAACGGCGCGGCCTCCCTGCTGCAGATCGTGACGGCCGACCGCCCCGGCCTGCTGGTCGACATCGTGCGTGTGCTCAAGGACATCAACCTGAACGTGGTGTCAGCTGAGGTGGACACTGTGGGCAACCAGGCACGTGACGAGTTCTTCATCACTTACCATGGCGAGCCCCTGACGGCGCCCATGGTGCTGCTGGTCACTAACTCTCTGCAGTACTACCTGTCCCTGAACGAGGTGCGTGGCATGGAGCAATGGCATGGCTGCGCAGAAGTCTAGGTTACATGGTCACATGGTTAAGAGTCCAGGGGTAGTGGCAGCGTACATGCAAGCACGCATCCTGGCTTCAGTGTCGTCACACCAGCTATGCTGTATGTTGCAAAGGATTGGATCCCCATGCAGGTCCTGTGCACCTGGGGTGTGATGGTTTTTGGCACAACGTGTCAAACTGCATTGCAACCAGCGCGCATCGATTGCAGCATGGCGTGCATCAAACAAGTAACATTCAGCGGGTGCTGTGCATGATATATATTTGTTGGGGCACAAATTTCTATCACCTTGCTTTGTGTGCTGGCTGCAGGTGGCCAAGGAGGAGTCCTACTAAGCAGCCGCGCACGACCACGCTCAGTTGCAACCCCAGTTATGATAACCATCCCGACAATCAGACAACTCGTAAGAGCAGCAGCTGTAGGCTGTGACTCTTACGACTGCTAGGTGTGTGCATTGGGCCACATTTCTGTCATTAGAGCCCCTTGCAAGTGGTGCGTCATGTGGATGGAGCATGCGTGCGGTGCCCAAGTCCATTTGTTTGCCAGCGTGGTTTGCGTGGCTCCCATTTGTGTGCGTGTTCATTGTGGTTTTGTCTGCGCTGGCTGGATGAGCAGGGGTGCGTGTGCAGGTGTCCAGCATGTGCATGCTGCGTTGGCTATGCACTGCTGTATGGGTATTTTTTCCCTCTCTGGGGGCGTCCTCCCCTTGGGGCTATGCACCGTGTTGGCCAATTGCGGTTTCTTGATTTGAATTTCTTGGTTTGAAGTGGGGCCTGGGCTTACACTCAAACTGATGCATTGTCGTTGCACACGCAACACAAGGGACTCCGCATCGATACATGGTCTGGGCAATCTCTGCCTGTGGCTGTAACCAATCAGTGTATCCTGCTGCTGCAAGATGCTCGAATGCTCCTTACAGCATCCGTAATGCCATGCAACATCGTCTGCAACTGCTGCCAGCCTCTGCCATTGCTCCTGGCCTCTGCCTCCTCAAACAAGCTGGCATCAAGGCACTGTTCATCCTTTGGTGTGCTCATCAGCCCTGGGCTTACGCATCCCAACACCACCAGCCTGCTGAGCTGCACCCAGCGCAACATGCCTGTTGCATCACCTTGCTGCATGCCATGCTCAACTGCATTCCTGGTGCCACGACTGACCCACCAAAGACCACTCACCCCATCATCTTTCCTGTTGTGTATCCCTCAATGCTCGGCTTGTTGCTGCGTTCACTGGTCTTGGCTCGTGCGCTGTCTGGGCTCGCTCGCTCACGGCCCAGCCTTTGCTCCTGCGCTGGCTCTTCAATCTCGGCTCATGCGCCTGCATGATTCATGCGCTGGCCTTGACTGGCAGCACCGGCTGCATGGCGGCCATGAAGTCCTGCATGAAGCGTGCAGTGCTGAAGGACGCGGCGTGGCGCTGCGCGGCCGCTGCAATCTTCAGCCGCTCGTGTTGGCTCATGACCAGCACCTGGGTGATCGCATCTGTGTACTCCTCCAGGCTGCCGGCCAGGAAGCCGGTGGGCTGCTCACCACCGCCCTCCAAGGGCACAGGCACAACGATGTCCTCGCGCGGCCCGGCTGCGCAGCACGCACAGCACACGCACAGCGCATGCACAACATGCACAGCACAGGCTCCATGTCAGGCTTCCTGGCCTGCCCTTCCATACGAGTCGGGCCGCGCCCTGTGCTGATGAAGCACACCCAGCATGGTGGGCAGCTGCCCCATGTGCACACGACTCAAGTCAGCCCATGAGCTATGCACTGCCTGAGGCTGCAGAGTCAGGACCTGCATCCTTTCTGCCGGTGGCGCTGCATCACCCTGATGGCCCCGTACGGAGCAAGCGCTGCAGGCAAGCAAAATCTCCCACTCCCTTCACCCCACTGCCGGCGTCCAACGGGCGCCGCAAGTCAACCTAAGCGGACACGCAGATATGCAGCAGCCCACTGGACGCACCAGAGTCGTGTGCGATAGGGATGGCACCTGCCGCCATGTACTCCACCACGCTGATGCCAAAGTGCTCGTCGCGCATCGTGTGCAGGCCGCCCACGCTGCCGCCCAGCAGCGAGCGCAGCTCTGAGAACGGCACATTCACACACCTGGGGTGCGGGCGGGATGGGGTTGGGGTTGGGGTTGGACATTGTGGGGGGTGTGGGGTGTGGCGGGGTGCAGGAGGGCATGCAGAGAGCAGGTTGCAGGGGCCCTGCTATGGGGTTTGATACTGGTTCGGTGCTGTAGTTCAACATGGCCTCAGGCTTTCCACAGCCGATGCAGCTGAAGGAGCAGGAGGATCAGGAGCTCGCTAGGAATGCAAGCCAGCTGGATATTGAGCGTCAGCGCCGCTGAGGATGCAGCACCCGGTGCCCCCCCGCCTCGCACCAGTCCACGCTGCCTGCTAGCCCCAGCTCCTGGGCGTAGCCCTGCAGCTCCGCCAGCCTCGTGCGGTCACCATCGTTGCGGCAACTGCCCACCAGCTTAAGCCGCGCGGCCCGCAGTGCGTGTGCATGCGTGGGGTCAATGCCTGGGGTGGCTGCGAGGTGAGGTGGGGCAGTGGGCCAGGGCGGTGTGTGTCTCTGTGCATGAGTGAGCAGGTGGGTGGATGGGTGGGTATTTCGCTCAACACGTTACGTGTGTGTCTGTTGGAGCCCTCTCAACACTGCAGCCAGCGCCCACTCTACAGCAGCATGCCAATGTGTCTCCTCCGGCCTTGGTTGCAGTTCAGGCTGTGGCATTGCAGCCGTCAGGCAGGCCCCAGGTGCTCCATCCGCATGCATGCCTAGAAAACAGCATCTGGACCCTCATGATCTGGGCCCCTGCTTTGCATATGAAACCATGCAGACAGGATGCACTTGTAAGCAGGCAAGGCAGCAGGCGAGTCGCAGGCCTGCTACTCACCTGCGCGTGCCTTGGCAGCAGCAAATGCCTCGAGCTGCAGCCGGTGGTTTTTCTCAGGTCGGAACTGCGCCACACTGACCAGGAACAGTGTCTTGAGCGCCCTGTATGTAGAACGGGCAGGTTGCAGATTTCAACTGCTGAGCGGGCAAATACACGCTTCTCGAGTCCGCTAGGGCTTCTACAGGCTGGAGGGGCTTTGGAAAGATGGCTCGTATGTTTGCAGGGGCTTCAACAGGTTGGAAGGGAGGGGCCTTGAATGTATGGCGGGGCTTCTACAGCCCCTCAGGCACTTGGCCAGGAACGGAAGCAAGCTGAATACCAGCGCTCATGTGAACACCTAGGGCCGCAACGTCAGACACACCCACAAGTACTGCTGAATACTCTGGCGCAACTGCCCCCTCCATCTCCCGGGCAGCACCACAGCAGGCGGCATAGCCATCCCCGTGCACGGCCAAGACAATGCCTGCCGTACAGCCACAGTAGGAGCTTGTACTGGTGGCATCATCATTTGTAATGTTATACCGTGTACAGGCCGTATACAGTATTGTATCAACCGTATACAGGCCGTATACACCGTAACATACCGTATACAGGCCGTATACAGTACTGTATCAATAAATGTCGTACGTAACAATATGTTGTCCTCCTGGCCCCACCTGTCCAGAGGCAGCTTCTGCAACTCCTCAGTATCACACGGCGGGTACACACGAACTGGGCCTTCACCCCGCCGCCCCGCCAGCAGCCCAAGCGGGCTGCGCCAGAACAAGCGCGCCACATGGCGCCGTGTCCAGCTGCTGTTGACCATGACCACATGCGCGCAGCCGCCGCATGCGCCGTACATGAGCGCCACAAGGTTGTAGTACACCAGCTTGGCCGCTGACTTGAGTGGGGAGCCTGTTGGGCAGAGTCCAGGGGTGCCAGGGATGGTTGAAGTTGGGCTGTGTCGTTGATACCAGGGCACCACACCACACGTGTATTCCCTGCACGACTGCGAGTGTGGCAAAAGCTGGGCAACAGCTGTGGGATCGGCATCCCTGCTGCAGCTGCCATGCACCGCAACAGGTACAATGCGGAATGCCCCAGAGCTCGCACATATGCAGTCTGGCTGCTCCACCTGGCTTCCCGCCCAAACACCTTTCAACTTCACTGCCAGCACAGCAGGACGGGCTGAGATCCACACCTCACTCACCCGCGATGGCTGCGTCGTTGTTGTACTCAGCAGAGCGAGCCCACACACGGCCGATCATGTCTGTTGACACGGTGGGATAGTGTGTGTATGCGGCCACGCGCGCGCCCGCCAGCCGGGCGAGCGGATACGTGAAGGCCCACCCCGTGGTGTCCACAAACACCTCGGGCACAAGCTGGCTCAGGGCCTCGGCACCCAGCTTGGCTGAGCCCCATGCTTGGCCCAGCAGCGTGAAGCGCGGGTAGCGCTCGGGCAGCAGCAGGTCGGTGTGGGCCAGAGGCACGACCTGTCACGTTGATGATAACAAAAAGCAAAGGCAACCATGAGAACAAAAGAATGGATGACAGGAGCATAACAAAACGAGGGAAAGGTGTTGCGTGTCAGTCGTGTGTGCACCGACTCGGTCTGTACAAGCCAAAGGTGGTGTCAAGGAAGAGGCCTGCACAGCCAGCCCATCTTTGCACGCTCACAGTTCGTGCATAACCAGCACAGATCCACAGCGTGCATGATGCGGCCCCCATCTAGGCATGCAGAAACTACCCTCAACCTTTTGGACGCCGCACCAGCCCCCACCGTGATGTGTGGCTGAAGTGCGACGTTGAAGCGCTGTGCTGCATCGTTGACCAGCTGCTCCGTGCTCACTCCCGCACGTGCATAGATCACGATCTGTCAAGCCAGGCGACAATAGGCCGAGGGGTAAGAGTGGCGTTGGACCGTATGCTTGGGCAGGAGGCTAGATTGGAACCAGTCAGGTTGAGGTGCTGAACATCGTACATGCCTAAACTGCGAGAGAAGGTATGCTGCTGCTGCCAGGGCTGCGATCAGTCATATCTAGTACGTCCTTGCGTGATTCCAGACACCTTCTGATGCTGCACAATCTGGCTCCGCAGGGGCCACCCCACCTTCAGATCGGGGCGCGAGTCCTGGAGGGCTTTGATCGCGCACCTGGAACAGAGCACACCGTTAGATACATGTTAACATCAATAACATGTAAATGGATGCAACCAAGCATCTGGTGCCTGCAGGGCTGCTTCAGTGTTTGGCACAGCCCCACGTGGCCATGGATGTACAGGACTAGGCACTGACATCGTGCGGTGAAGCTGGCGCATGGCACAGCAGTTCCCCACACACCACAGCACACGCTCGCCGCCTCCGCCACCATCCGCAAAAGGGTGGAAGAACGCAAGCGTGCCCTGCACGGCCAACCCATCAGATGGGTATATTGTGCCCAAGCGTGCATGGTATCACGCGCTACTGACTAGTGCTGCATGCAACGGCAAGGTGTCCTACATGGAGCTGCGGAACGTCGCTACTCAGCTTCCTGACCTTTTGTACAGCTGGGAACCGACGCAGAAAGCCAAATAGCGCAAGGACGCCGGACGTGATGACTCCCAACACACAAGCCAGTGCAATAGAGAGCCAGGATGTAAGGGATAGCTCCACCATGACTGCATGGGTTCGGAAAGGGCTAGAGGGTGCTCCTTGGGCATGTGCGATTTTCCATCGTCGGGGCCTGATGGGTCATGCTGCCTGCCCGGATACTTGAAGTGCGATGTTTTGTCACCTCATGATTGTGCGCGCGATCTCCAGATCAAACCGTTTCCGGTAAGCGGTTAGGGGAAGGGTTGAAGAGAAGAGAATTCCCACTATCTTTGAGAAACTGAAACAACAGTGTCAATCCTGTGTATCTGCCGCTGGCTCTGGCATCGCAGCTACTCTTCAACAAAGCAAAACACCTCAGGCCGTGTTGAAGCACCGGTTGAAAGATGGGAATCTTAGAGAAGATAAAAGGTGCGTCGCGGTGTGCGTGCTAGGATCGACCACTGTGCCATACCCACCAGGGTTTTCGGAATCCACACGCAGAGATTGAGCATGAGATGCAAAGGACGCAGAAGAATAAGGTGGGTGGCATCGGGTGGTCTTGCCCTTGCCCAGACAAGCTGCAGCTTGATGGCTGCGCTGATGCAGATCTTGTAATTTCATAGCGCAATTAACTCACTAGAACTATTTGCATGCACGCCACGATCTTTGCCATCTTACCTGCAGGCAACGGAATATCATTTAGGGCAGCTAAAAGCGCGTCTGGCGAAGCTACGGACAGAGCTTCAAGCACCATCCACCAAGGTGAGCAGCTGCATGACATGGGGTGCATTGCATGGAGGCTATGCCGGCATGGCATCATTTTGACACTGTGTACTCGTCCATGCGGCACTGCAGGGTGCTGGCGGTGAAGGCTTTGAGGTGCAGAAGTACGGTGATGGGCGTGTTGCACTCATCGGTGAGCAAAGGAGAGCAATGCCTCCACGGCGCAGCCCAATGCAGGGAGCTGTGCTGGGGGCTGGTATGTCAAGTGTTATCGCCCAGCGGAAGGTCCAGACAGCCTGTGACATCACGGCTGCAGCTTGCATGCTGCTCAGTAATTGAGGGCGTGGTGGGCTGGTATAGGGCAAGGAAGCATGCACAAATTGCACACACCGGGCAGCACCCCACGTGGTCCCGCCATGCCCATGTGCACATATACGCACGCAGGGTTCCCCTCAGTGGGAAAGTCCTCCCTGCTGACTCTGCTCACGGGCACTGAGTCTGAGGCTGCCGCATACGAGTTCACGACACTCACATGCATCCCCGGTGTGATCCACTACAACGAGTCCAAGATCCAGCTGCTGGATCTGCCGGGTATCATTGAGGGTGCCAGTGAGGGCAAGGGCCGCGGCCGACAGGTGCGCGCCCTCCGACGCTGCACTGCATGCCTGGGACGTGCGGGGATGTGGGTGTCGGGTGCTCGCATGCATGCGCGTGTGAGGCACAGCACACACCAGACACTCTGTAGCTGCTGGTAGAGGTGCCTGCGTGTCTGCAGCAAGCAGAGAGCGAGTGGGGAGCCAGACTTGCGAGTGCGCATCAATGGCATGCTATGGCCCACCACCGAGTATCAGTACATGCTGCCTTCTCACAGTAATCTCTCAACTGCGCTGCGTTCCTGACCCCCGCTCCCCAGGTCATCGCTGTGTGCAAGAGTGCAGACCTGCTGCTCATGGTGCTGGACGCCACCAAGCCATGGAGCCACCGAGAGATCCTGACACGCGAGCTTGAGTCAGTAGGCATCCGCCTCAACAGGTGGGCCGGGGTTTGAGGTCCAAGGTACAGGGTATGGAGCGTAGAAGTGGTGTGTAGGGTATAGGGTTCAGGGTACCGGGGTGGCTCAGGGGCTCAGCTGGTGATGCTGGTGCAGCAAGGGAAGGCATCAGTCCAATGGTACCAGGTGCTGTGGCAGGTAGGTTCTAGGTTGGTGCGAGATGTGTGCCCCACTGGGCAGCAAAGCTGGGCTGCAGGACAGTCTGGTCTCCTGATTCCTTTCCAATAGCCTCCCATCATCCTGCAAGTTCTCCCCCATGCTGACAGCGCTATGACTTATGTGCCCACCCTGTGTGCAGGTCGCCGCCCAACGTGTACTTCCGCCGTCGCAAGACGGGTGGCATCTCCATCAACAGTGTGGTGCCACTGACACAGATGGATGACAAGATGGTGCAGCGCATCTTGCAGGTGCGTGCGGTGCTACGCTGCTCCCCTTCGGCTTGCCGCGGCAGCAGCAAAAGCTGCCGCAGGGGCTGGTGGTTCACCAGTGGCCTCCAGCAGCCATCTGCCTGCATCAAGCAAATGGCGACAACAGAAGCAGCAGCTGCTGTGAGGATTGAGCCCAATGTGCTCCGCTACTGCCAACCTGCTGTGTGGCTGGACTCATTTCAACGAGAGCCGCTTGTTGTACACAGTTGTACTGCATGTACTGCTGCACGCAACCCCTGTACTGCAGGAGTACAAGATCCACAACTGCGAGCTGCTGTTCAAGGAAGACATCAGCGTGGACGATCTCATTGATATCATTGAGGGTAACCGCCGGTACATCAAGTGCCTGTACGTGTACAACAAGGTACGTGTCAACATGTACAATGTGCGAGAGCCAGCACACACAGAGGATGGTTATGCTTCCCTACCCAGGTGGACATGGGCTCCCCTGGTTACATGCTCCCCATCTCTTGCTCCCCATGCCCTGCTCCCCCTCCCAGGTGGACATGTGCAGCATGGAGGAGGTGGACGAGATCGCGCGTCGCCCTGACTCCATCCCCATCTCCTGCTCCCTCAACCTCAACATGGACGGCATGCTGGTCAAGATCTGGGAGATGATGGCGCTCGTGCGTGTGTACACAAAGAAGGTGGGCGCCAAGCCGGACTTTGCAGAGCCGGTCGTGCTCACCCAAGACCGAGGCGGTACCACAATTGAGGCGCTGTGCCGGCAGGTGCGTGGGGCAGCCGGCTGCTGCTGTGTTGCTGCATGGCATGTATTGCTGCGTGGCTTGCACCTGCAGACATGTGTGCTGGTGAAGCCGTAGGGGTTGGACAGTTTAGTGGTGAGGAGGTGACGGCGTTGGAGGTGTGAGACTTGTGTGCCGCTGCAAGGGCTGTCATGCCAGACCTGTGTCAGCAGGCCTGGATGAAGGCGGTGGCTGTGGGAGCAAGGGTGGCGTTGCCTCATGCACGCATATCGGCATATGGTCGTCAGGCCATGGACCGCTGGGTCTCACCCCTGTATGCCGCACCCCGCCCCTTGCACTACTTACGGTGGCCCAATGCCCACCCACTCCAAACATGTGTGTGCGCTCAAACCGCAGGTGCACAACTCCATGCTCGCCGAGTTCAAGTACGCGCTGGTGTGGGGCCTGAGCAGCAAGCACTATCCGCAGCGCTGCGGGCTGAGCCACAAGCTGGCTGACGAGGACGTGGTACAGATCGTGAAGAAGAAGGTCAAGACGGACGAGGACGGGCGGGGGCGGTTCAAGACGGCGGGTGCGCATTTGCCCAGCAGCTGCCGGCAGTCAGCACCCCGCCTGAGCTTGGTTGTGACAGCTGCTGGGTCAACATTTTAGCATCTGCCTGCTGCGCCATGAGGGTGATGTGTGACTGCCGGTCAGCCTGTGCCTGGCATGTGCTCGCTTGGTGGGCTGTGTTGCAGTGCCTGCTACCAGCTGAGGTCGTGTGCTGGTGGTGGTGAAGCCCTAGTGTGCCCGCTCAGGTTTTGAAACCATCCTAAGTCTTGAATTGGTGGAACCCTTACTTCCCTCCACTCTGTTGGTACATCCCGGCCTGGTGCAGGCGCTGGCCTGAAGCCGGACCGCATTGCAGACCGCGAGAAGAAGGCAGCGCTCAAGACGTGAGGCGGCAGCATGCGCCATACGCATGCATGCTTGCCGTCCTTGGCTGGCCATGGGGCGGGTGACGCAACAATGAACCCTTGCGACAATGAACCCACGCAACAATGAACCCTTGCAACAATGAACCCAAGACGATAGCCAAGCCACATACCAGCAACAGTCAGCCATATCAGCCAAGTGCATCTAAGAGTGAAGAGTGTCGTGCAGCTCTTGGAGCGCATCCTCGGGGCAAGGGGCTTGGGGGGCTTGGGGAGCTGGGGCAGCCTCTGTTTGTGAGGGAGGCCCAAAGATTGTCGGCAAAGCATTACACGTGAAAGTACCATCCTGCTCCTTAATGGCATGTGAAGAATGCTTCACACTGTAAGATATCCCACCGCAGCCATCTTGCTGCTTTGGTTGGCCCACTTACTCAGCTAACACAGCTGTCCGTCTACATCTCTTGCGTCTTGGCTCTCCCCTCCCCCGTCTCAGCTCAGCTCCCCCCTTCGGCATCGCAGCTTAGCTCCCCCCTTCAGCCCATCTCAGCTCATCTTCCTGGACCTTGTCACAGCGCCGTTTGCCTTTTGTGAGAAGTGCATGTGCTCCTTGCGCCAGCGGGGCGGGCGGCGGCGTGGCTCGCGTGGGGGGCATGCACCCGGCCACAGCTCCGGGTGCACATCACGCTCTTCTTGGCTCAGGCCGGCCAGGTCTGCCCGGAAGCCTGCAGCAGGTGGGGCAGCAACACGCATCTTGTATACATTTGTAGAGCAAGCTGAGCAGGGATTTCATGTGGGGTGCATCTGAGGCAGTTGTGTGGACACGGCAAGGCACTGCAAGGTAGCAGGGTGGTTCCAGAACAAGGGTCACTAACAGCTGGCGCGCGGTTAGCAAATCCACCTCAGCTCTCCAGGTCGAAGCACCAGCAGGCGCCGCTCATGCGCAGCACGCAACGGAACACAACGCCACATGCAGTGCGCACCGGGGAAGGAGAGGTTGGGGTCCATGTACTTGAAATAGGGTCGCAGGCACAGCCACTCGCGCTGCGCGTTGCTCAGGTAGCGCACCAGTGGTGTCATGCTGCGCGCAGCCAGAGAAGAGCCACGGTTGGTGATGGGCATGCAGCGGCACATGACTGTACTCGCAGCCTCAGACACTCAAAGCTCCAGCCGGAACAGGATGGAGCAGATGGCCGCATGAACACTGACAGTCAACGGCACAAGCTTTGATGGCAACCAGTTGGGCACAGGCTGGAGCAAAAGGCAGCACCGATCACACCCACTCTCGCCACCGCCCAGGCCCCAGAAGCCTTTGAAGGCAGGGGCCCCAATGCGTCACGCACCGCTCGTTGCGTGCAACTACTGGGCGTGCTTCGCCCTCGTCCCATGGATCACCCACATCCCATGGCACCCCTGGGTCCAGCACATCCACCAGCTTGCACAGCAGCACCTGCAACAAGGGTTTGGAAGGTCTATCTTTGGGTGCTGATGACTATGTCCGCCAATGGACAAGGGCACGGGCAGGAGGTTGGGTGGGTTTGGGCGGGCATGATTCTGATTCCACAAGCTGCAAGCCCATCCTTCAGGAGCTAGCCTGTCCAGCATGAGACAGTATTGAATGCAAGGCATATGGCACGATCCATGTATGCTGTCCGTTGTGGTCAACTATTCTGGTCAGTCATGGCACACGTAGGGCAGCAGCAAGGTGAGTCACAGGCCGAAGGGGTGGGGGTGGCCCCCCTCCACTCTGTGCCCTGTGCCCTGTATCCCGCATGCAGCTGGCCGATCGATCACCTGCACGATCGCCAGCCGCTTGACAGGCGCTGCCTGCTCATCCAGCTCGGCTAGCTGGCTCACCTCGTCCAGCAGCGGGGCAAGCACTACCTGGTGACGGTGCGACCGAAGAGGAGGTCAAATGAACAGGTGAACACAACACGCTCTTTACTTGGATCATGCTGAGATGCAAGCAGCGGAACGTCTGGGGCATAGAGGCGAGCTGGGTGTATGTTTAGACTAGGGGCCTCGGGCATCATCATACGCGCTGCATATTGACATGCCATCAAACATGCCATCGTCATGAGCAGCCTGTACTGTCACTTGCTGTACTGCCTGTACAGCTGTGCCGCACCTGCAGCTTGCACTCTGCGCTCTGCACCCAGTCCAGCTGCAGCTGGTACGGCGCATCTGGCGGTGGTGGCGGTACACTGGCAGCCCGCAGGAACTCGTCAATGGCTAGCGGTACACGGAATGTCAAGTGTGATGCCGAGTCCTGGCGGTACACTGAGCCGATGGCTGCGCCGATGGCCTGCAGCTCGCCTGCGTGGTGTGATGCGCGGTACACGTGTCGTGGACTTTCGGGGTTGTGGCTGCTGCTCACGTGCGGTTTGGCAGGTCTTGCGACAAGGTGGTAGTGCTTATGGGACTGGTTGTGCTCACTATGGGCATCAGGCATATCCCAAGCATGGCACAAGGCAGTGACCACCCTGATTGCAGAGGGAACCTTCATTGAGGAGCAGGGCGCTGCTGGTGGGTACCATGCTCGGTGTTTCATGAGTTGCAACACAGCAGGCGCGTGTGGTTCAGGAGCAAACAGCGATGGTACTGTACGGCCACACCTACACACCAAAGTGCAGCTGCAGCAAGTTGCCGTACTTATCCACCTCGCCCGCCCGCATGCCATCCTGCGGTACGCCCTGTACTGCCGTGTTCTCCTCAAACATCCTTTTTATGTCGTCCAGCAGGATGGCCATCTCACTGCACAGTGCACACAACAGCACTCAATAAAGGCCTAAAGTTCACCCCCACGGCCAGCCGAAAGCACGGCTTTGTAATCACAGCCAGGCAAGGAACCATGACTCACGTTGCGCGTGTGGACATACGCATGGTTTGGCTTTGCACGCGGAAAATCTCCACCCATGCAAAGAACTCGGCCAGACTGCACAGCAAACCGCAGGGCATGGCATGTTAGCAGGGCAATGTATGACGAGGGCAGTGTGAATGCCTCGTGATGTGTGAGCGTGTACACAAGGCTGGCATGCAGCTGGGGCAGGCGAGGGCCTGTGAGACGTGCAGCCCGCTTACTGCCCACCTGAACGCGAACATGTGTATGTGCCATCGGCTGTCCAGCCTGCCTGCTGCAGCCTGCTGGCTGCCTGACTTGAACAGGTAGTTCTTGCGAACCTGTGGTGCGGCGTGGTACAGCACCTTGTGGAGTTGTGAGAGGCAGCCCATGGCCTGTTGGGATTCATAGCATCTCTTAGGTCAACAACTATGCCCTGTAGCTGTCTCTGAAGGAAGCTCATTACACGAGCAGCGCATGTTCAACGGTATGGGTGACGGGCCCCACACCTGGAGTGACAGCATTGCTTGCAGGTCTACCAAAGAGGATAGCAGTGGTCGTGCGTAGAGTGTCATGAAATCGTCAAATGTATCGACGTGCAGCAGCGTCTGTGATGTGGTTGCCATGGCCTGTATGTGTGTGTGCACACAGCGAGTGCGAACCTAGCCATGCTTGCATCATGGCACATACCATGCTTGCATGGTACATTCTGCATGTGAGCGGCTGAGTGCACGCATGCGTATGACCCCCTTTGCTGGTGATGGGAACACAGCGCAGGCACCTCACACACCTTGACGACAGCCATGCGTTGGGAGAAACGTGCAAGGTACTCCCGTGAGCTGGCATCAGTGAGGTATGCCCTGATGAAAAGTGCGAACGCCAGGAGAATGCTGGCTAGCGCAAACAGACCAGCCAGAAAGGTTGCTACTGTGAATATCATGCTGCTAGAACAGCTGTGTGGTGCACACGTGGACTTGCCAAGGGTCTTGACACAGTCTCAGCATGTTTGCATGCTGGAAACAAGCCAGCTTTGATGATGTCCTGAGCCTGATTGAACGGCGTGCTTGCGTAAATTCGGCTTATTCTCCTTCCTTTTACTTCTCAGTTATGGGTTGTTAAGTATGTTGTGTGAGGAGAAGCCAGCAAAAAAGTAAGTAGTAAAATGATGAGCTTATAAAAGTTGGATGCTGGATCTCGATGGTTTTGGGCCCGCGGACCAAACCAGACCCAAGGAACTATGAATGGCGAGCGCAATTGAAGCTGCCATGGACATGACGTTTGGTTATAGACAGCGTGAAGCCACATTGAGCGAACCCTTGTTGACCAAGTAATGGCTGATGCAACCCAGACCGCTTTTGCTGTCATCGCTGGCGTGTGCGCCCTTGTGGTTGCACTCGTGGTGGTATTATTTTCCTGGCTGAGAGAGAGGTGTGTTTCTCATGTGCCAGCCATGCACACGCACCGTCCATGTGCAACGGAGCGAAAGTGCTCACAATGCATGTGCCAATGGTAATGGCCACCACAGGGCCATGAACACTCAGCTTACGGAAATGCAACAGCGATTTGACACGTTCAAGGTGAGTTGGGAGTCAGGTTGGGAGTTGGCTTATTATTCGCTACACCCGCAATGTCCACGCTACATACTGGGCGGCATGGCAAGCAGCATGAGAAGCCTATGGTGCTGGGCCAGGCTTGATCCCTATGCAATTGTTGCTCGCGCAGCAAGAGATGCAGTCAGAGCACCTCAAGAAGGGTATGCGCTACTCCAAGGGTGCCAAGGTAGGGCGGATGACAGCTGGCACGACATGCACAGAGCCGCTGACCCTTCCCGTGCATTCCTAAATTATCACAATCTGTCGCAAACAACTCTACAGCAGCAGTTGCACAGCACATGCCCTCAACAACCTGGCTCGCAGGAGTTTCTGGCTCAGTACAAGAAGCCAATCCTGCAGAGCGCATTTGACCTACAGAGCCGGCTCACCAATCAAGTGGGTGGACTCGTGGAGGGGGGCTAGCTGATCACCTTGGGCTTGGGCACACCTGCTGCTGGGTATCAGGTGTGCAAAGAGACTGAGCAAGTTCCAAGCCTCAACACGCTACGTGCAGGGCACAGCACGCACCGACACAAGCGCTAACACGAACACGCAAGTGCGACTATCTCTCCAATGCTCCAGGTCAAGAACGGGTTCCTGTTCTCCTTCTTGCAAGAGCGCGGTGGAGAGCGAGACAAGAACTACGCGCTGTACAACTTCAGCTTCGTGTTTGCCGAGTTCCTGGTAAGGGGCACGAGGCTGTGGCAGGGTGGTGCGGCAGCTGGTGTGCAGTCACAGACGCTCCTAGCTTGTGAGCCTCAAGTGTGCCGCTGGAATGCCCAGCAACACGTTGCCCAAGTAGGACGTTGAGTTGCACCTCAGGATCTTTTCGCAGGTTGGGCACACCTCGTACCTCTTTAATGTTCAATGGCTTCTGGGCTGCTGAGTTGCGGCCCTGTACCGGTGGCATGAGTCCTGTGCCGGAAACATATGTGACCTGCAGGGCTGGCTGGAGGTGATCCGGCAGGAGCTGGTGTTTGTGACAGGTGATGATGAGTCGCCGCTGCTGGCATCCCTCATCGACGGAATCAAGTTCCAGCTCACGGGCGAAACCCCGGTGCAGGGTGGGTGGCGGCTACGTGCTGGGCATGCAGCATGGCTAGCAGCAGGCTAGAATTGGGCATGCAGCATGGCTAGATGCAGCAAAGTAGAATTGGGCATGCAGCATGGCTAGATGCAATGGGCGGGGTTTGGGCAGCATGGCAATACCGGTACATCCTACGTGGCAGGCCTCGCCGTGGGCAGCTGTTGGCATACCACATGCCGTCACCGTGCAACACGGGGCTGTTGTTCTTTGAACCGTGCCCTCTTCCAGGCACGGCACCCAAGGGCAAGGAGAGCGACCCCGAGTTTGAGGCCCACAGCCGCATCTTCCAGCTGTACGCGGGCGAGCTGCGCTCAATCGGCAGTGTCATGATCCACACCGATGGCGATGGCAACAAGTCGATCATCAACGCAGGTGCGCAGGAAAAGGGGTGGGGGGGTGGGGGTGGCGCGCGGGAGCATGAAAACAGCCAGGGGCTCAAAGCCAGCCAAGGGAAGCAGGGGTTGTTCGTGGACGCTGCTTCCATGTGAGCATGCATTGCAGCTGGTAATGTATAATGAGTATCTGAGTTCACAGATGGGTTCATATGATAGTGTTATAAAAAAAAAATTGAAGATGTGGTGCCCACCTTTGCACGCGGTGGTGCTGGCCACGTGCCACTGCTGCACCGTAGTGAGAAACAACGTACTCGATACCCCATCTTTTGCTACCTGCCAATGCATGTCTGGCTACCGCACTGCCGTGCGTGCAGACGAGTTCCAGCGGCTGATGACTGTGCGGCCGCCGCCTGACAGTGGAGTGAGCGAGCATGCCAAGATTGACTGGGCCCGCAGCCGGGAGCGGCTGTTCCAGGACATCATGTTGCCACTGTGGGTAGTCTCTAGTCTGTCATGGGCATGCGCGCTGCGTTCCTTGTGCACATGCCACTACACCAGTATTCTGGCTTGTGTGTATGCTGTTGTGCACAAGATATAATATAATGTATATATTGTATATATGTATATATATAATTGCGCTTGTAGCATGAACGCGTATGTGGAGCCCGCTCATCTCTGGCTGTGTGCTGTGCAGACAGCAGTGGCGGCAGGATGTGGTGCAGCACGCTGTAGCTGTACCCTTTGTCAGTGTTTGCACCTTGCCATGACACTACCCCTGCGGCTGGCCCATCTTTCACAGGTTTGACCACCTGCGCACCATGGCAATGCTGCCAAAGGGCGAGGCGCCTACCCGGCGGCTCGCCATCCTGCAGGTGCTGCTGGTCAAACTCATTGACCTGGTGGACAATGCAGTGCCGGTGAGTAGCGAGCAACAGTAGTATAATCAGTGATAAGCAGCCGCTGCGATTGCACACCTGCTGGGCAGCGTCCAGCCAAGCACTTGTCACAGTGACAGCTGCTGTGGACAGTGGCAATGCTGTGTCGGAATCGTGACCGAATGACTGACTGGTTGGCTAACTGATTATTGGCTTGTCCTGCAGTGGGACACGGGGCCGAAGTACGATGCTGGCGAAGACCCACAGGTGTGTGTACGGTTGGGTAGTTGAGCTAGTTGTATCTTGATCTCAAGCCGTGGCTACGGCCAGCTCGCGTGCATGCACTGGCACACTCACAACTGCGCGCATCACACATGGCCTGTGCTCCTGCACACGATGGGCTCTTGTCGTCATATTTCATTTGCGACCCGGCAAGCAGATGAACCTGTGAAATGCCGTGTTATTGTTATCACCATATGCAAGCCCAAGAACGAGAACAGGGCCCCGGATCTCAGTAGAATACACGCTTACCGCGTGCTCGTGCCTCGGCCCCCCGCCTGCAGTACATCTCACGTGACTTCCGGCTCACGCCGCTTGTTGCGCACCTCAACTCGCACCAGCGCTCATGGCTCAGCGCACAGCTGTTCATGGAGACGGCTGAGCGCGGCATCGCAGACCCGCTGTGGGGGCACCACATGCAGGGCCGGGTGCGTGGGATGCTGGTGCTGCGGGCCAGGCTGCTGCTTTCCCCCCTGTTTGCACTCTCGACATACGGGGAGACGCGGCCGCGGATGCAGTACTCGCATGGCAGCTTCGTGTGCTGTACCAAGCTGTTGAAGTTTGACACGAGTTGAAGAACACCTTGTGACGACTCTCAGAGCGTTCCAGAGCGTTTGATGACGAGCTGCGTCGCGCGCGCGGGCCTGTACACAGGAGGAGTGGCGCAAGCTGTGCTTCTGCGGCTTCCGTGAGGACCTCGCACACCTGCCCCAGGACGAGCGCGAAAAGAAGCCGGACATGTGGCCAGGCGCATGCCCCGCGCGCATGCCGCGCCACAGGCCGCCCGGCTACAATGAGCACCGCATGGGCAAGGCGGAGCGCCATGCGTCCATCTTCTTCCGGGTGCCCACTTTGGGGGCCCCCTCCACACAAGCCAGCCGGCCGCCACAGATTCAACAGGGACCGGGAGGGCCCCCGCCCCCGTCGCCGCCCCCGCCACCACCCCCAGCAGCGGGTGCTCAAGGAGCAGGCGCACAAGCAGTGGGGGGTTCAGGCGACAGGCAGCAGGCGGGCGGGGGGCGGGGGCGGTCCGAGGCCCAGGTGCAAGCACGGGGTCAAGACATGGGAGGTGGGGCGTACGTGGCCCTGCCTGTGCTGGGTGGGTCAGGCAGCACAGGCAGCAGCAATGGCCCCTTGAAACCAGAGCCCAGGGCGGCGGCAGCAGGGGCTGCTCCAGCTGCAACCGCCTCTGAGCTCCCTGCACTGGGGTCGCGAGCAGCGCGTTCGGGGCGGTCGGGCGCGCTGCCCCCGCTGAACGCCCTGGGCCTGTCGAAACGCAACAAGGTGGAGCCGGCGCCGGGTGAGCCAGCTGCAGGTGGGGCACAGGAGCCGCCCCCATCACCCCAGTTCCAGAGGAAGCTTGTGGAGAATTTGGAGGGCAGGGCAAGTTAAGGCGCAAGATCACAGCAGTGGGCTCGGGGCAGGGGCTGAAAGGACGGGTGGCTGCAGCACAGCGTTGCAGAGGGAGAATGGGGCTGCTCATGTACGACAGGGACGCAAGCAGGGGACCGACACAATACATGAGGCCACAGTGCCCGTTGTCCACAACCTACAACTTATCATTTCAGTGTGTGGTGCCAATCATCTTTTAGTTTACACGTCATTGTACTCATACTGGCACGGTCAATAACTACGGGCTCTAGGGTGGCTCCGGCATATGCTGTGTTGGCCATCTGAGCCAAGATCCCTGTCAGCACGTAGGGTTACATTATTACTTTGGACAACTGAAAGAGGCGCGAGTGGGTACATTGACTCCAAGGATTAACCGCTGGCTTGAGGTTCTGAATGAAGAAGTGGCATGCCGGTCATGCCATGCGCTCGCTTGTTCAGAGACGCGCACTCGGCGCACCGCCCTTCGTTTGATCCAACTGTGCAGCATGTTGTCTGCAGTAATGTTGTAAACCAGGTCATCGTCCATTCCATCGGTCACGCATTTCGTCTGTCCTGCTTGTAGCCACACACCACCACGTCTCAGTCCCTGACGGGCCCCACATCTACCCGCAC
This sequence comes from Chlamydomonas applanata, assembly GCA_001662365.1. Lineage (NCBI taxonomy): Eukaryota > Viridiplantae > Chlorophyta > Chlorophyceae > Chlamydomonadales > Chlamydomonadaceae > Chlamydomonas > Chlamydomonas applanata. The sequence goes on from BDCZ01000044.1 coordinate 146,433, forward strand.
GCCCTGAATCGCCGGTGCTTGTGCACCCCCCTCCAGCACAGCCAGCAGGCCACGTGCCCTGCCAGCGCAATCAGCCGCGAGCGCAGGGGTGACAGGCCAGGAGAGGGAGGGGCTGGTGAAGGACGGTGCGGGCAGGGGCGCGTGCTGCCGAGCGGATGGAGACGTCTGAGTAACAGCCGAAGGTGTGGGCGGGAGCGTGGGCAGCAGGCGCTTGAGTGGTGGGAACTGGGGCCCTGGAGGCTGTGTTGGGATGCCACCCCAGGCTGATCCAGCTCCTGGCGCCTGCTCCTGAGCGCTGGAGGTGGTGAGCAGCTGCGGTGGGGCGGGTCCTGCAGCACCACTAGAGGACACGCATGCTGCTGTGTCGCGTGGAGATGTGGAGGAGGTGCTCCTTCCAGGGGTTGCGGGGGCATGGCCGCCTGGGGCTGACTGCACCACATCCACCAGCAGCAGCCACACGCTGTCTGGGTCGATCTTTGCCACGGCTTGTAGGACGCGGGCAGCTGCCTCCTGGAGCACCTCACCATGGCCTGAGGCCAGGAAGGGTAGAGCTGCCTGTGCGAAGCCCCACGTTAGCCCCTTGACTGCAGCCCATGCCGAGGAGCAGCCACACACCGCTTCCAGGCAGCCCAGCGCCGCGACACGCACGCGCTGCAGCGCGCCGGGGGCGGGGCCGGCCTCCTGGGCAATGGCCCCGCCACGGCCGCTGCGGCCACCGCCCAGCGTGCCGCCTGCTGGGGCAACATAGGCGGAGCCAGCAGCCAGCAGGCGTGCCAGCACAGGGGCGGCTTCCTGCTGGAACCTCCGGGCCATGAACACGCCACCTCCCACACGTGTGACTGTGGCCAGCAGGCCCAGTGCTCGCTCCACTAGTGAGGTGCGTGCGTCTTGCAGTGCGACCACCAGGGGGGCCCACAGCGCCGCCACAGCTGGGAGCAGCTTGGGGGTGTTGGGGGGTGCCGGCCTGCAGCGAGAATGGCCAGTGGTTTTGGGGTGGTACAGGGCTACAGCTGAGGATTGGACTGGATTTGACGGGCTGCCGTGACTGTGACTGCAGGCCCGAGGCGTATTGCTGGACAGCAGGCTTGGCAAGTGGGCATCTGAATGCGCCCATGCTGCCTAAACCACCCAATGCTATCAAAACCACCAATGCTATCAAATCCAAATGAACCCCACACCCTACATGCCTTCCATCACTATCCCTGTGATCTGCCTGCCACATTCACGGGAGAGTCTTGCTGCATCATACTTTCACATTTCTCACCTCACAAGCCCCGCTGGCCCCAGCTCCTCCAACAGCTGGGTGTCGGCCTCCAGCGCACGTGTGGTTGGAGCCAGGGCTGTGAGTGCCGCTGTGCATGTGTCCATCGCCGTCTGGGCCACCTGCACGTGTGGGCGCATGCCAGCAAGCTGAGCAATGCTTTGGTTTATGCTGCTGGTTGACGCAGGAGCAACACTGGCTGCGGTGAAGGGGGTTAGCCAGAAACGCGCAAGGGAGTGATGGCATGAGGGCATGAAGCCATGAGGACAGGATCAAACTACACACAGAGTCACGCTGCAGTCAGCTGGTCAGTCATTGCTCCTCATGTCCAGCGAGGGCAGCAACGTACCCTCAGGTCAGATGACAGCATGAGGGGTGCCGCCGCATCAGCCGCCGCGCCAGCAGCCACGGCCGCCGCATGCAATCGCCGGAAGCGCTCGTCCATGCGCTCGATGTCCGCCCTGCCCATGACACCCTTCTTCCAGGAGTCTGGCAGAGCTGGGTTGCTCAGCTCATCCTCAGGTGCACCTCCACCTGATTGCTTGCTTTGAGCATGATCCTGATCAAAGTGCACCCCGCTCAGCTCGGGGTGCTCCCGCGCACGCAGCGCAGCCCGTGCTTGGAAGTACGCACGCGCCATCTCTCCTGGGGTTGCTGCCCCTGGCGCCCCTTTGCCCTCTGCTGCTAGCACGGCAGCGGCGGCCGCCTCCACTGCCGCCTCACGTTCCCGTGAGAGCTGCTCCACGCGCGCACGCAGCTCTGCCTGCGCCTCGGCTGCCAGGGCTGCTGCCTCAGCTGCTTCCAGCGCTGCACCCTGCGCCACCTCTGAGGCCGCCAGGAGGAAGGCGTGCGTGTAGGCCGGCTGCCGCCGCCGCGCAATCGCCGACACGCCGCGTAGCAACGCGCCAAGCGGCTCCGCCATGCGCGGCAGTAGCTCTGGACCCACGCCGCCCGCGCGCCGCAACAGCGCCGCCAGCAGCAGGGGTGCACGTGGGTGTGCGTCAAGGTCCCGTAGCTGGGCACACATCGCATCCACCACGTAGTCCGCGTTTGCAGACAGCATGGTGCGTAGGGAGCCCCCGTAGCCACACGCGTGCGCGATGACGCCCAAGGATGTGGCAGCTGCAGCGGCCACAAGGCCATTCGGGTCTGCCAGCCTCTCCAGCAAAGGGATCAGCACGGTGCGCATTGACCGGCCGGATGCAGCCAGACGGGGGCCCATTGCGCGGCCAGTCGCCCCACATGCCTCTGCCAGTACGCGCACTAACAGCGCGTTCTGCCCCAGCTGGGCCGTGCTCAAGGCAATGCCAGGGCCCTTGCGGCTGCTACTGCCGCTGCTGCTGCTGTTCCCACCCGCCGAATCCTCCTCACCCGCCTGACTGGGAGTTGGGTTGGCTGTGGGCACGCCCCACAGCTCCTCCCCCACAAACTGCTCCAGCAGCAGCATCGCAGATGCCTCAAAGGAAGCGTCTGGGCCTGTGGGCTTGACAGCAGCAGGTGCTGGTGAGCCACGTGCCGGGAAGGGTGGGGACCACTGCGCGCACGCGCCAAACAGCACCTCTGATGCCACACTGGCTGCAGCTGCAGCGCCGCACTGCCAGCTGGGCGCCCCAGACAGCAGGCCTGACCCCTCTCGCGTGCCTTTGCTTGCAGGTGTGGGCCGGCCCTGCTGCGTGCGTGCAGCTTCTGCTTGCATGGCGGCATCCTGCAGCAGGGATGCGAGGAGGTCACACAGCCGCCGCATGTGCGTGCGACTGCCTGTAGCCCCTTGCATATCTGCCATCCGCGCGAGGTGGCCTAGTGTGCGTGCCACGCCCGCGACCGCCTCGTAGCAGCGCTGTGACGAAATGTGCTGCAGGCACAGCGGCATGCGAGGCAGCTGCACTGCAGCTGACGTGCTGGCCGCTGCCTCCACAGTCAGAGGCCGCTTGGGCAGGAGCCCTGCATCGGCCCCATCGCCTGTTGCAGCTGTGCTGGAGCTCACAGCCAAACCGCCTGAGGCTGGGGCTGGGGTTGCTGGGGCAGGGGCTGAGGCGCAGGTTGCTGAGGCAGGGGGTGGGGCGGAGGTTCCGGTAGCTGCATATCGAGTGCTGGGAGAAGCGGTGGATGGGGTGGTGGATGGGGCAGGTGGGAGGGATGTATAGGTGCCGCCCTCGGTTCGCGTGTGCAGCGCCTGAGCTGCGCGCGATGGGTCGAAGAAGAAGCAATGCGCCAGGCCCGCCACCAGGCCAGCCAAGCGTGCAGGCCGGGTAAGCACGTGCTGTGCTGCACCCGCTACGCCCGCATGCAGCAACGCAGCTGCCAGCTTGCGTGCGTGCAAGGTGCCTGCCGTATCGCCCTGCCTCACTGCACCAGCCAGCCCCTCAATCAAGGCCTGCAGCAACTCTGGTGGCACATCGTCCGCGCCCCCACGTGTGCTGCCCGCCTGCCTGATGCCCTGCTGCTGTGAGCTGCTGCCAGCTTTGTGGCCACTGTTGGGGGCACTGCTGCTCTGACTGGCTGTGGATACAGGGGCCCCAGGCACTGCCTTGGACACTGATCCTGATGTGTACCTGCCTGCCTGGCCTGCTGACGAGTCAGGGCCCTCCCCCCCCAGCCAGGCAGTGGCCACTTGAGCTACCTGGGGCCACTCATCTTGAGCCAGGCTCAGCACCACCTCCATCAGCACACGGGTGCCATGCTGCCCCAGGCACAGCCGGCAGCTGCTCAGCAGCTGGGTGGCGGCCCGTGCGAGCGCTTCGCGCACAGAGGGCCGAGGGTGCGCCGCCAGTGGTGGCAGCACCTGAACCAACAGGCCTGACACCCGGGAGCAGCTAGAATGGGCCCAGTCACGCGTCCGTTCCACCTTCAGTAGTGCATTTGGGGGCGGAGCTGCTGGTGGCATGGGACCTTTGCTGCTTCCTGCTTGTTGCTTACTACTGCTACTACTGCTGCTGCTGCTCGTGCCTCCTGCCGGTGCCTGGATGTCGGATGCCTGCGCAGCACCCCCCTGAGCTAGCCGCTGCAGAGCAGCGAGTGCAGCATCTGCACCAGCCGCTGGCGTTGCTGCAGATCCCCTTGTGTCATTGCTGCCTGCTGGTGCTGCAGCAGGCCCTGAGCTTGCGCCACTGGACGCAGACTCCATCAAATCTTTGATCCCGTCATCGCCCAGCACCAGCACCACCACCTCTGCCAGCACCTCCACAGCCACCCCCAGTGCCCCAGCCCCAGCGCCTGCACCCCGGCTGTCTGCCGCAGACACTGCACCCCCTGCTGCAAGGACCTGCTTGCACAGGCCCGTGGCAATGCCCGGCAGGAAGAAGCTGAGCGCAGCTGCGTCATTCACCGTGCGCACCAGCGCCTGCAGCGCACGCAGCGCGGCCACGCGAACCATCTTGCTGCCCTTGGGGCCTGCAGCCAACTCCACTTCTGATGCAGCAATGGCTGAGGCCACGATGAAGCCCACTAGAGGTGCAGCCACCTCTGCAGTGAGTGCCTGGGACAGTGGTGAGCGACCAGAGCTGCTAGCCCCTGACGCCCCCAGACCTGTGCTGCGGGAGGCTGCCTCTGCCAGTGCATCAGCTTCTGAGATGGACGACACGACCAGGGACTCCAGGTCGATGTCTAGTGCGCCGAAGGGGCTGGTGCCGTTCCCAGCGCCATCCGCTGAGGCAGCTACCGGGGCATCTGCCTGCCCTGTGCTGAGCAGCGCAGCTGTGGTCTGGAACATACGTGCGCGGACCTGTACAGGGACGGCATGAATGGGCAGATTAGAGCCAGCTTGTGATGGTTTTGTTTCCTTGATGCTGCACATATATGCTTCAGTTCAACCTGGTATAAAATCTTGACAACGTCCCGGAGCCAGGGAAGGCGAGTGAATGGGATCATGCCCCTTGCTCAATGTGGCTGCTGCATCAAGAGCTTCGCAATGCCTCACCTCCTCGGACACGCCGTCCCGTTTTGTCTGCAGCAGGGGCGCCAGCCGCTGCAGCGCTGCCAAGACTTGGTCCGCTTCCACATGCGCTCCCAACCGCTCTGACAGCTGCAGCAGTACGTCCAGTACAGCCTCACACACGCGGTCACTCTTGGCTGCAGGGACAGGCAGCTCAGCCGGGGCCTCTGTTGAAGGTGGCAGCCCTGATGGCTGCTTGCGTGGCTCAGGCCGCTGTACTCGAAACTGGGCTATTGAGTCGATGATGAGGAGTAAGGGGAAAGAGATGTAGTCCCAGCAGCCCTTGAGGCCTTCGACATCCAAGCGAGACACCAGTCCGTGCAGCTCCCGCAGCTCCTGCATGACGCACGGATTGGACATGTGCACGCATGATGGCAGTGATGACAGCAACGACGGTGCACCACTCCCGACGTCATGGTGGAGCATGGCATACAGCATCCGACCCTGAATGACCCCCAAATGCATTGTTTCCATAAAACAGTGTGGGGCTGCATGTACTGGGCGGCTGCACTACACATTGTACCGCACCTGGTGTAGTGCCTGTGGGTCGCCACGGTGCTGCAGCAGCTGTGAGCACACAGGCCGCAGCTGCTGGAATGCTGCCTGGCGCTTCAGGGACGCGGTGATCAAATCGTGGTTCGCCATGCTCCCTCTTGCTGTAGCTCGCGCACGCTAGCTGTGTGCAGAGCGTGTGCAAACTGGTCCGGCTGGCTTGGTCTGGTCCTGCCCTAGGCCAGGCCACACAGCAGCACGCCAACACCCACCAGCAGCACGCCTGCTGCCAGCAGCCCTGGCCTGTATTGCTGCCCGAGTGCAAGCTCAGTCAGTGCGGTCACAAGCACGGCCGTCGCGTTTGCAACGGGCACAACCAATGAGATGTCGGTGGCGCCCAGCAGGTAGATGAACAGCACTGATCCTGACTGGTTGGCTGCTTGTGGAATCAGGAAGGAGGGTGTGGTAAGCAGAGCCCACAGTGAGCTGCACTGCAGGACCTTCTGCCGTCTGTGTGCGTTATCTGTACCTCGTTTTACGAGAGTATTTGTAGACCCCCAAAGACAACCAACAAGTAGCGCACACGCTAGCCACATTGTGCCTTCATCTGGATCATTCCTCTTGTGGCTCTGTTGGTGGGCAGAAGAAGCGCATTCACATCGAAATACTGCTTTAAAAATTGATCTACGACACGAGCGGGCTTACATCGCAATGTGTGATTGGCTGTGTGATACTTTGCACATGGAAAATCTGGCAAACTCTTGCTCACCTCGCTATGTAGATCTTGATCAATCGCTCCAGACGCTGACCAAGGGTCTGAAGCATGATTTGCTGACAGGACAGATGAGACGTGGATTGAGGGCACGCGCCAAAGTATTGAAACCAGTTGAAAAGATGGGCTGATACGTCGTAAGCATGGTAGAGCAGCACCTGGCGGGAGCCCTGCACAACCTGGGCCTGGAGCAGCGCCTACGTCCAACAGCTTCTTGCAGCCTCGAGGATCTACAGCGCAAAAAGCGGGCTATCAGGCTGTTGCTGCAAGTGAGCGCTTAATGCATGCTGTGACCGAGCTGTGCATGTGCCGTGCTGTGCTCACGTCTGACCTCGTGATGCATGTTTGCTTGGCTGCAGGGGCTGGACTACTGCTCCAACAGGGTATCAGCTGCTGCTGCATCAAGTCATGCGCAGCACGCTGCTGATGGGGTGCATGCGCGAGTGCCGCATGCCCTCACCATCAACCCACGCACCCAAGCAGCAGACGGCCATGCTGCAGCTGGTGCGAGTGCAGTGCCACCCAAGCATCTGGTGGCCCCCAATGGAGCTTATACAGCAATACCTGGTGCTAACAGTGCGTCTGCAGGTCAACAAGCAGCTACTGTTGGCTCACAGCCTGCGCTCACTGCTCCACCGTTCCTGCGAGATACTGATATGACCCAAGGGGATGGTCGCGCATCTACACGAGCCAGCACCATCCTGCCAACAGTGGTCCTGTGCTCCACAGCAGGCAGGCAGCAAGACAGTGGCGCTGCCAAAGGCCAGGGCAATGATGCAGGCAATGCACTGCAAGCGCCTGCCGGTCAGCCGCCGCGGCAGGAGCCGGCCCTGGATGTGCAGCCATCCACATCGCAGCCGCATCACAGTCAGCAGCAATATCAAAGAAAGCTGGGGGTCATCCCGTATCCGCCCATGTCACCCCAGCCCCACAGGCCTGGGTGTCAGCTCAGCTATCCAACAGGGCAGCAGCATGCCTGCCCACCCGAAGCACAGCCACCACACCAGCTGCAACACGCAGGCCCGCCAGCTGCAGCCCTCTCAGACGACCACACACAGCCACCACCAGGCATGTCTGCGGCCGCTGTGCCATGCAGCCTGCCCTTCGTGCCAGAAAGCAGCCCCCTGGCTCCAGTTCACACCTGTGGCCCATCACAAGCTGGTGCGGTGACAATGGTGCAAGCAACGCCACAGTCAGCTGGGCGACCAGCATGGCAGCGGCTGTCGAGGGGCCAGCCACAGGACACATCACCCCTGCTCCAAGACATCGACACAGTGCCTGCGACACCCAGCCAGGCACTTGTCAGCCAAGGGGATGCGCCTGCATCCGCAACACACACACACCGGCTGGCAGAGCAGGTGGCTTCCGGCTCAGGTCTCAGGGCAGCAACAGGCAGTGCCATGTCAGCAACAGCCGGCGCACCCAGCTGGCGGCACCCTCCAGAGCCGTGCAAAGCAGCTCTGGCGGATGTGGCACAAGAGCAACACAGGGCGCCACTTGCAGAGGCAGGGACACATCGCACAGGCAGGTCTCGGCTGGGCGGTGGCCCTTCCATGTTAGACCTCATGCAAACAGACCAGTCAGAGCCAGGTGTGCAGGTAGAGCACGAGCCACCTGCTGCTGCAGACCATGCATCACAGGGTGGAGACCTGCTACCAGCTGCCATGCTGGCCCCTGTGCCAACGACCACACTGCTGCAGGGAACATCTGGCGCCACCACGCCTGGCATACCTGCAGCAGGCAACAGCCACCAGCCGCTCAGCCCAAGCGGGTTGCAGGTGCATGAGATGCGATTACCAGCACCAGTGGCTGCAGTCTGCACCAGCGTGTGCGGCACGCTTGTAGCGTGCTGCATGCAGCCACAGCCAGCTGCAGGCTGCATGGCAGACATAGCAGTAACAGCAGGGTTGCCGCTGCAGTTGTGCCTCCTGCAAGCCAGCATGCGGCCTGCACGGCTGACACGCATCAGCAGCCAGCTGCTGCAGCTGCAGGCCATGCCAAGCTGCCAAGGCGCGCTCATGTCCCATGCACTCGCTGTGATGCGGCCGTGCATGGGCGAGAACATGACACCTATGGTTGCGCGTGCTGCTTCCCGTACTGGTGCCGCACCAACCAGCACGGGCATGCAGAACCCCAGTGGAACAGGCCCAGCTGGCCCAGCTGCTGGCGCTCGTGTGCTGCCCCCTATGCTGCTCCTTAGCAGTGTACTGCAGACACCAGGCCTGGGGCAGGCTGCGGACCAACAGCACGTGCGCATAGTGGTACCACAGGATGGCGGCTGGCGGCTGCATGGAGTGCTGGAGGCGCAGCAGGTGAGACAGATGCCTGGCTGGTGCTGATCGAAACTGCGCTTTTGAATCCACACTGCTCACATTCTCTTACCCAACCCTTTACAGCTTATAGCATGGTTTTTCTAACATTGTGCAATGATCCACGGATGCCCGTGCCCATGCAGCCCATGCACTGCGTGCTGGCACCAAGTGCTGATGGCTGCACCGTCGTGGCCGCCGGCGTGGATGGCACTGCGCACATGTGGCGGCTAGAGGCGCCGCACATGGCAGTGGCAGATAGCTACCGCCTGCCGCAGGCACGTGCAAATGGTACGCCGCTGGGCACCATCACGGCCCTCAGCGCTGTGGGGATGCGGGCACATATGGTGCTCGGTTGCACTCCTGAGGGTGGCCTGGCCCTGTGGGACACGTGGCGGCGGCAGCTGCTGCTGGGCGTGCACGTACCGGGCCTCACCGGGCTGGCTGGCCTGCGGCCGGTGGAGCTGCTGCTGCAGCTGAGGGCGCAGCAGGCACGCCACCCGGCGGGTGCGGCTGCAGGGGCCGCAGCCGCGGTGCAAGGGGGAGCGGCAATGGTCCAACAGGCAGGGGAGCCAGCAGCGGCTGCTGCAACTGGATCGGATGGGCTGGGGATACCTGGACCTGCGCTGCAGGAGGCAGGGACAGTCAGCTACACGGCCCAGCGACCTATGGTTACAGCAGCGCAGGCAGCTGGAGCGGCAGGTGCTGGCCGGACGCCACACGTGCCTGCCAGCAAGCGGCGCGGTGATGTGTCTGCGCACATGCGCTTGCATGGTGTAGCAACCGTGACGCCGCTGCACATGCATGCCGGCCTGGCCCAGACGCAAGGGACGCTGTACACGGGTGGTTGGAGCACAGGGGGTTGGCCCACAGCTGCCACGCACATCACAGGACCAAGCACTGGGCCTTGGAAAGGGCCAGCAACCGTGTGGGAGCCAGAGCTTCTGTCAGCAGCCAACCCACTGGTGCTGCTCGCACTGGTGCATGAGAGGCCTGTAGATGCAGCAAATGGGCTGCAGGTTGGGAGTCATGCAGGTCCATCGGCTGACAGCAGCAGCAGGGTACTGCGTACAGCAGCAGGCAGGCAGCAGGGACTGGGGCCAGGGTGTGTGCGGCCTGTGCTGGTGATGTCAGGCACGACAGATGTGCTGCCTTCCCTGGGTTTTCCGCTTGATGTGGTGTGCTGCGATGCACGCGGCAGGAGCGTGGTCCTGGTCAGTGCAGCGGGGGATGTGGTGCTGTGGGATGTGGTGGAGGGGGGTGCAGCGTGGGCGCTGCGCAGCGTGCAGCTTCATGGCGCAAGTGCAGGTGCAGGCACGGCTCTGCAGTGCGTGCGTGCATGTGCTGCATTTTGTACTGACGATGCGGCATGCGTGGGGCACGGGCACTCCCTGCTGCTGTGCTCGTCCATATGATGACGCACTGCTGGTTCTTTGCTCCGTACCTTTGGTCATGACAGAACAGGGCTGGCAGCTGTCAGAAGTGGTTAGTCGGTTGGTGGCACCAAACAAAGCCCAACAATGCAAGTTTCCACGCATCAAGTGGGATTGGCAACAGGAGAATATGGATGAGCCATTTCTATGCCCGTCCCAGCTACTGCTGGGCCTACCGCACCTCGCGCTTGAAGGCCTCTTAGCGCATTTATTATCATCGGATGAACAAACCCTTGTAAACTTGCTAAAAGCCAGCAGATCCACGCGCAACCTGGTCCTGGAGCACGTCCCCAAGATCACCTTCATTCCCGACCCAGGCAGCTCGGAAGACTTCGTCAACCTAATCACCCGCAGTCTGAACCTTCATGTGAAGATCCCGATCTGCGCACAAACGAGAGAAGTGATGGATGACCTTCTAGCTGCCGCAGCATGCACCACAACAAAAGCTGTGAAACGGCTCACACTGCAGGTGCTGTTGCGCGTGTGAGCTCACAACGGGCTTGCACGTGTTGTCTGCTTGCATGACAGCATGCTACTCTCGCAATTGCATGTCAAGGTGCCGTCTCAAAAGTGCATATACTATGGCGCGCTGGTTGAGATGCGTATCCACATCATGCATTGCTTAAAAGTTCAGCTTTGGTTTGAACACTTCTCGTGATCAAAACATGTGTGCTGCGCAGAATCCAGATGGCGACACAGCCCCTTATAAAACTGGTGGGGACTGGGGTTGGGCGCAGCATTCCCAAGTTTGCAGTACTTGGAGCTGAGCAACATGGGGCTGAGCAGCTTGGGCTTACTGGCCAGCCTGGCACTCAGCGTGTGTGAGAACTTGTGTGAACTGGAGCTTGTCTTTGTCAGCTTTGGGGAGACGGCACAGCAGCAGGCTGTCTTCCTGCCCAAGCTCCTGCCACAGATCAGGCAGCTGAAGCTGACTGGTACTGATGCCCCAGAGCTGGTGCGGGCACTGGCGCCCCAGCTCACACTTCTAGAGCTCAGGGATGAGGAGGAGAATCTTGAGCCACACGTCCTCCTGCTGTGCCAGCAGCTGTCATCTATCCACCTGGATTGCTGCGATGAAGACCGGCTTTTGGCGCTGCTCTCACTGCCACACCTGCAGCGTGTGGACATACACACACTGGAATATGTGACCACCAGCCATGAGCACGTGCCATGCACGTGGCAGTCGCTCACGATTCAGTCATGCGTGCTCGTTGATAACCTGGTGCGCCTGCCCCTGCTCAACATCGCCAGCATATCTCTGGGAGGCGTGTTCATCGCCATCCCACGGTCGGCCGCAGTGCCGCAGGGTGCAGCGTCCGCATCAGCAGACACGGATGAGAAGGCGGCAGCAGCCCAGGCCGCTGCACCTGTGGAGGCTGCTGTGCGCGTGATTACAGCACTGGCCAGTCGTGGGCCTGGGCGCTTCAGCTGGGGCAAAGATAGCATGCAGCTCCAACTTGCCATCCCTAGATTGCCAGGTGCTGAAACGCAGGTGCCCTTCAAATCTCCAGCCTTCACAGCAGCAGCGGTAGCAGTTCTCAGGGCACTGGCGCCGCTCGAGCCGCTGGCATCCCATGTAGCGCTGCAGCCGCACTGCCGTGTGACCCAGCAAGACAAGCTGCAGCACAGTTTATGGCTCATGTCTGTGCTGGATCAGGCGTTGGGAGGCGTGCTGCAGCGCTTGGACATATGCAACATCACCTTTGCAGCCCTGGGGCTCCGCCTGCCATTCTGTCTCCCTCGGCTGCACACAGTAGAGGTGTCACGCATGCTCCCCTCAGAGGTCAGCGCAGCGGACCTGGCGCTGTTCTGCGTAAGCTTCCCCAGACCTCTGCTGCTGATCTTCTCAAGCCACTTCAAGGATATGGTCCACGAGGTGCAGACAGCGCTGGAGCAGCAGCAGGTGCGTTCGCTGGTGCGCATCACGTGCGTGTCGTGCAGTGACCACTGCTAAAGTTTGGTGGATCCAGCGGTGGGCTCTTGTTTTGTGAATTGCAAGGAGCTGGGACGCAAGCCTGCGAGGAAGCGCACAGAAGGTGCTGTTTCCTGATGAGGGCAGAACAGAGGGGCATCAACGCGAAGTGCAGATTGCAGCTGCTTCGCCCCTGATAATGTTGTTGATGCGCAGTGCAGTGCGTGTGCCTGGTCGGGCACAGTGTTGTGGTCTGCATTAGGCGTATGCTTGTTGATCCCAGTTAAGTGCGGTGACTGTGGTTTGACTTTGGTGGACACTAGCTTTAGCGTAGTCTGGCTCCGGCATGCAGGCATATGTGTGCAATAGGGGTCAAGCACCGTGCTACTATTCTTAGTTGCTGAGCATAGCAGCGTACATGTCAAGGCAACAGGCCGCGGGGCCATATATCTTGGCCATCTAGATAGATAGCTGTGCTATTGTATGGTCGTGAGCATGTGGATGGCGCGCTATGAGGGCACATCAGACATAATCCCTCCAATGGGCTCTGTCGCGTGATGTGCTGTGCTGCAGTGCGCCCGGTGCCTTCGTGGTCCTGGTCAGCGTAGCATTGGGATGTGGTACTGTGGGATGTGGTGGAGAAAGAAAGTGCAGTGTGGGGTGTACAGGCCCAAGTACAGGCCCAAGATATGCAGGTGCAGGCATGGCACAGCAGGGTCGGCCTGCATGCGGCCTGCATGTAACACGTATGTAGCGGCTTGTGTCGAGCGCAGGCTCCTGCTGCTGCATACTCGTCCATGGTCGGTGCATGCCTCACCTACCCCACTGCAGCCCAGTAGGCGCACGCCCCGAGCAGCAGCCGGCTGGCGCACCACCCATGACACCTGCCAGCAAGCCAGGGTCACAGAGCACCTAGCTTTATGCTGGAGGCAACCACGCTGACCAGTCAAGACTTGCTGGTGCAACCTAGGGTCAGTTGTATACAGCACCAGCACAGCTGTAATGGTACACCCTGCTTGGCCGTTCAGACTGCCTTAGCTCCACCGCAGCAGTAGGCGATCTGCAGCTGTCAGCTGTCGGAGGTGGTTTATCAGTTGGGGCGCCGAAATGGTCATTCCTCGAAAACAGCTTTGATGAGAATTTAATAGCATTTAGCAAGTGGCAAATATGGGCGAGCCACTACAATGCCCGTCCCAGCTGCTGCTGGGTCTGCCGCACCTCGCGCTTGAATCCCTACTTCCGCACTTATCCACGGACCAACAGGCAATTCTTAATCTGCTGAAAGCCAGCAGATCCGCACGCAGCCTGGTCCTGGAGCACGCCCCTAAGATCACCTACAGAGCGGACCAAGGCAATTTGATAGACTTCTGCAGGGTGATCAACCGCAGCCTGAACCTTCACTTAACAATCACGTCAGATTTCGACTTTCCAGAAAAGATGGAGGCCTTGCTAGCTGCAGCAGCAAGCTTGAACACAACAGCGGTGAAACGCCTGACATTCCAGGTACTTTGGTGTAGGGTTTGCTCTCTGTCAACTTTTCATGCCTCTTTGATGATTACTGGGGGCGATGCCATCCAGCGCCATGCAAACAAGCGCCTTGGTGCACAACTGCACATGAAGGCACTTCTGCTGTGTTTTCATGAATGGCGCAGTCCTCATAATGGGTGTCTAGTTCATGGGTACCTGTATGTAGAACCCGTACTGTAACCTGATAGGTTGCCTCTGCTTGTGAGCAACATGCAGGTTGTCAACGGTGTGGAGGAGCAGCGCGAGCACCCTTGGACCCTGGCACTTGGTGCAGCATTCCCAGCTCTGCAGTCCCTCGAGCTCCTGCACATGCATCTGAGCAACCTCAGCTTCCTGGCCGGCCTTACACCAAGCATCTGTGAGAACTTGCGCGAGCTGGCCTTTGTTTCTGTGGAGGTTGGGCCAGCAGCAGAGAAGCAGGCTGCCTTGCTGCCCAAGCTCCTCCCACAGATCAGGAGGTTGCGGATAGTCGACACTGATGGTGAAAAGCTTGTAAGTTCACTAGCGCCCCAGCTTACACATCTGGAGATATCTGATATGAGTGATATCTATGACGGCACCCTGATTGAGCCAGCCATGCTGCAGCAGCTTCAGCAGCTGACATCTGTTCAGCTGGATGACTGCACCGGGAAGCAGTTTGTGGCGCTGCTGTCGCTGCCACACCTGCAGCGTGTGGACATAGGCACACTGTGCCGTGCGACCACCAGCCATGAGCACGTGCCATGCACGTGGCAGTCACTCACGATTCAGTCATGCGTGCACGTTGATGACCTGGTGCGCATGCCCCTGCTCAACATCGCCAGCATTTCTCTGGGAGGCGTGCTCATCACCATCCCACGGTCGGCCGCAATGCCGCAGGGTGCAGCGTCCGCATCAGCAGACACGGATGAGAAGGCGGCAGCAGCCCAGGCCGCTGCACCTGTGGAGGCTGCTGTGCGCGTGATTACAGCACTGGCCAGTCGTGGGCCTGGGCGCTTCAGCTGGGGCAAAGGTAGCATGCAGCCCTATCTGCACACCTACATCAGACCTGACACTGAATCCGAGGACCTGCAGACCTCATCTGCATACAGCAAGGCGGCCAAGGCGGCTGTCGCTGCATTGGCGCCCCTCGGCAGCCTGGTATCTCATGTAGAGCTGGGGGACGGCCAAGATCTACGGCGCGGCCGGTGGCTGCTGTCAATCCTGGATCATGCGCTTGGCAGCATTGTGCAGCGCCTGGACCTGTCAAGTATCAGTGGCGAGCGCCTCTCCGGAATCTGGCTCAGCCTGCGCACCTGCCTGCCAAAGCTGCACACATTAGTTGTGAGGCAGCTGTATTGCTCGGCCACCAGCACTGTAGCTGTGGACCTGGCAGTGTTCTGTACCAGCTACGCCAGGCCTCTGCTGCTGGAGTTTGGGGATCCTGTGGTAGTGGAGCTGGTGCAGGCAGCGCTGTATCGGCAGCAGGTGCAGCCGCTGGTGCGCATCAAGTGCTCCGTTGAACTTGAGGAGTGAGGGCTCCTGCAGAGGCTGTGGGAGGCTGCCGTTGTGCTGACACTGCACTTGAGGGAGGGGTCAGTGGCTGGGAGGTTGCAACTGGTGCTTTGTAGTGCAAAAACGACCACAACAGGTTTGCTTGAGGCAACTGCTTCGTCCTGCCGGCACTGCTAGGCATGCAGTACTGGACTGGTCAGGTGTGGCACAGGGGATCAAGTTGTGTGTATGCTGGCACGGTTCAGCAATGTGGTGCGTCAATAGCGCTCCGTTTCACATGTTTTCAACCTATCTCAAAACCACCGTCACTCTAATGTACAGTTCACTTTTTGAATGGTTCCTGGGTACCTGGTTGCCTGGGTATGAGAGCAAGCATGATGTCCAATCCAGGAATAGGTGACATCATTGGAACACTGTTACGTGTGGTTCACGCAAGCATGGGAGTGGGACTGAATCATCTGATACAATCTGGCGTTGTCTGTTGCTTGCCACAGCTCACGTGTCTGTATGTCTTACAAACTCCCTGCTGCTTCCCTCATGCATGCTGCCATACCTGCCTACTTCTGGCCCTTTGCACCGGCTCTCTGCTTACTCAGCTCAGCGGCAGGGGCAGCTGGTGGTGGCAGCAGTGCCTTTCGGCTCAGACGCACCAGCCCCCGCAGGTCCCGCCCTAGGCACACCACACGCACCTCATCCCCCTCCCGCACCACCTCACTCACGTCCCTCACCTGCAGGAAGGCAGTACACGTGGCAGCGGTAGGCAGTACAGCCAGGGCAGTACAGAAGAAACAGCGTAGATAGGCAGCGGTACAGTGGTGCACCAGCCGCAGCTGACAGACAGCTTTTGACACCCAGTCAAAGTCTGAAGAAGCACATGGAAGTACCCGGCCCAGCGGCAGGTCGGGAAGTGATGGGGTCACGAGGTTCAGGGTCGTGTGCTGTCTGGCCCCCAAGCACGCAAAGCAGCCCGTGCCTAGCATATGTAGCGTGCGTGTGTTCGTGCGAGTGTGCAGCCCTCCCCCCACCTTGCCATGCGCGACCTCGGACACATGCAGCACATGGCGTGTGCCGTTCGGCAGGTCCAGCAGCGCACCCCACTCGTGCACCTGTGCCACACGCGCCACAAACACATCGCCCTCCCTCATGTCTGTGCCTTCGACCGCTGCCACTGCTGCACGTGCGGCCGCCAGCGCTTCGGGCTTGGGTGCATAGACCTGCATGTTGGGCGGGGGGTGAGTGGGGACTGGTGATGCTGCTCATGAGTGGGGCTGAAGCACAGGACTGGTGTTGTCCCTTTCATGGCGACGATCGGGAGCGCTGGAGGGTGCCCATCGGCATGTTTGCTGGGAATCCTGATCTGCCAATCCCCTAGAGGGCTGGCACAAAGAAGGCGAGCAAGCAGAGTAGCGCTGCCCTGGCATGACGCCCCCAATGCTGTGCCTCTGCAGTGGCTGCTGAGTACAAAATAAATGCGTGCAAAGCAGGCACCCATGGCAGCACTATTGCCATGCACCTACAACCCACATGCAGCAGGCCTGTGTCGGCGGCCATGATGCGCGCCCCCGAGGCCGCCTGCAATGCCTCCAGGCCCGCGCCGCGCTCGCCCACCAGCAGTGGCTGCAGCAGCAGCATGGGCGGCACGTGGGCAACAGCAATCCGGAGTGTGACATTGGCAACAAGCCTTTTAATTCAGCGCAGCCGTGTCCTTGGTTGTATGTCCACACAGTCCAATGGCAGCTGCCAGGACAAGGCAGTACACGAAAGCACAAAGCAACCTCCCTAGACACCCTCAATTGGGCTGAGACCCCACTGGAAACCCTGCTGGAGACCCAACCTACCACAAGCTAGCCCAAGATCCTGTATAAGATCAGAATAAAAAGGAATGAGAAACACCGGAGACACACTCACCACGTTGTCGGGGCACATGGCCAGCACCTCGGTGCGAGGGCCTGCGTCGCCGCGAGCTGCCTGCGCCGCCATGTGCTCAGCGAGCGTGTCAGCCATGATGCCCAGCAGCTGCAGCCGCGCGGCGCGCGCCTGACCCAGCGCCTCCACCAGCACCTGCAGCACACAGGTGGCAGCGTGATTGCCTACTATATATATATATAGTAGGCAATACTATATATAGGCCTACTATATATATCATTATTATTTAAATATATACATTACTTTATATACAATGAATAATGATATATTATTATTTAAATAATATTACATAATAATGTTTTATATCATTATTTAATATTAATATATATATATATATATTAATATATATAAATAGCAAATTTACTGGAGGATCACTGATCAGTGCCTGTAACAGGCCTTGGCCCAGCCCACGCAACAAGTGTGCCAAGCGCGCGCCAGGAGACTCATTGTTACCTCAATTTGTTTTCCGGCCATGCCAGCAGAGCTTGTCAACATTAGCTGTTGACCCATCACAAACTGGTGTGCATGCTCACAAGGCAAGGCAAAGCATATAATGGTCATAAAGGCTGCGTCCAGCCCAGCGCCCCCCCCCCCCCCCCAT
>BDCZ01000044.1:180000-219955 GCA_001662365.1 Chlamydomonas applanata
GTCAACGGGGCTCTGAGGAGTTGCCATTCGAGCTGCACATGCTTGAGGCGGCTCTGGGCGAGGTCACCAACCAGCTGGCACGGGAGGTGGAGGGGCTGCAGGCAGCTGCTGGCCCTGCCCTTGAGGATTTGGTGAATGCGAGTGACAAGGCTAACTTGGAGCGCGTGCGGCGGGTCAAGACAGCGCACCAACGGCTCATCGGCCGTGTGCGTGCTGCGCGCGAGTCATTGCACCGGCTCATGGGTGAGGCAGTGGCTCATGGCAGAGGCAATGGTCGTCGATTGCCACCCCCGCGCCAGCCTGTACTGCGGTGTACTGCCATGCACTGCAGTGTACTGCGGCCCTGGTGTCGGGCTTGGGGCCTGTCAGCGCCTGCACAAGAGTTATTGCAGTCCAAGGTCCCCATGATCCCCTCCTTGTTGCTCCCTAGAGCTCCCTACGGCTCTTGGCTGGTCCCTGGTGCTGCAGGGGTATGGGCCAGCGGGGGTGGTTGCCATCACATATCAGGGAGGGGTTCCTTGACGTATGGGGTTGGTGGGTCAGAAAGTGGCGCTGCGCTGCTGCAGGCTGCTTGTGATGTCGCTTCCCAGCCCACCCCCTGTGCCCTGGCGCCACTGATGCTCGCAGAGGACGACGCAGACATGTGGCGCATGTGCCTCAGCAAGACTGCGGCACGCAAGGCGGCGTTGGCTCACACGCCTGGCAACCACCGCGCGTCATCGCTGAGCCACATGACCAGCCTGGGCCACCACCCGCCGTCCACACAGGCGCAGGTAGGCTGGCATGCGTGCTCAGCTGCCAGGTCCTGCAGCGGTTTGATCCTTCACACCACCTGCATGTCGGTGCTTCAGCAGGTTCCTCGCACGGCCACACACGATTCTCTCGCTGTGGAGATGAGGCATGTGCCGACACCAGCCTTGTGTGCCGTCTGCGTAAATGGCTCCCATAAGTAGCATTCAGTCACGAGGGAACCCCATCGTGCTTACATACTATAGTGCTTAGCGCTGGTGGCTGGGATCCACTCGAGAGCACGCCCTGCGGCACCTGCCAAGTTGCTTGACGCGTGCCCATGTACACACACAGTATGGGTTCCGCCGCTGCAATCTCTGACCGAATTCTGTGTGCGCACTGCTCTGCTCTCGCAGGCCATCCCCACTCCGCACCCATCCGCCGCGCTACCAGACATGGACCTCCTGGCCGGCTCAGCATCACTGCGCACGCCATCCATGCTCGCGCTCAAGCTGCACAAGCTCAACCATCGCCAGCTGTCTGGCCCTGTGCCGGACACACGTGAGTCATATGTATGAGAGCTATGCATTGTACAGACGCACACAACTGCATGCCGTTGTTGTTGCCTTTGTATGACCCTGTGACTTGCACGATACACGACCCAACTGCCTGCCCATCTGGCCGCCCGCCCGCCTGGCAACCCCGTGTGCCCGCCCCTTACTCTGGTCCATCAACTCCCACCTAATCAACCATACGATGGTAACCGCATTCACTTGCCGTGTACGGTTGTGTGCAGTCGTGGGCACGCCCGGGGGCGACATGGTTGTGGCCACTGCAGCTGCCCTTGACGAGGATGACCTGCATGATGTGCTGGATGTGGAGGCGCTGCTGGAGGCCTACTTCCTCGCGAGTGACAACACACTTGCGCAGCTCATCAACCTAGGTGCGGCCGCCTGCCATGAACCTTAAACTGCAGTTGTGGTGTTTGTACACCGGTGGTCTCTAGCTTGTGGTGGGTTGTAGCTTGCCGGGAAAAGTGTGTACTGGCCTCCTGTACCGCCTCCACTGCACATATGTACTGCCTCGCCCCACACCGCTATTGATGCACCACCCCATGTGTACCGTCCCACGTGTACGGCCCCATGCCGCCATGCGCACGTCTGTACCGCGCCATCTGTACAGGCGAGTACATCGACGACACGGAGGATCTCGTGAACATCCAACTCGACTACGCACGCAACAAGTTGATCCGGTTTGAGGTCGTGCTTACCACGGGCACCTTTGCACTCGCGTTCATGTCGTGCGTGGCGGGCATCCTGGGAGAGAACCTGGTGCTGCCATCTGCAATCACCGGGGTGCGTGCGCATGAGCGTGCATGCGCCGAACAGCGCAGAAGCGAAGGCTGGCGTGTGTGTGGGGGGGTCTGACAGGCTGGGGGTGAGCTGCGTGGCATCAAAGCTGCACGGTGTCCTTGAGATCGGCATGCCTGCCAATGGGCCCAGCAGTACAGCCAGTCAGCCACACGGTGTGCTTGAAGCAATCCCACATGTGCCAATCCAGAAGAAAATGCACTTCACAAAACTGTGGCTCTCATGTTTGCTGAGGAACGGCATGTGTGCTGTACCTCGGCGTTCGCACTGCAGACGCTGCTTGGCTTCATAGGGACGAACGTGGGCGTGGGCTGCGTGTGCGTGGCCATCTTCTGTGCCATCATCTCCCGGCTACGCGCGCGCAAGCTCATCTAGACGTACTGCAGCTTGCAGACACTCCCAGGGATCTCTCTTCTTTGGTACGAGCTACCAAGGGACTGGCTCTGCCTCGTAGGTCCCCAGCAATTGCTCTGCTGCAGGCTGCAGAGACACACAGCCGGGTTGGGCAGGTTGAGTGGTGTGCGTAGAACAGGACATGACAGGACAAGGCAAGCCGAGCCGAGTTTTGGGGGTGAATGAATCTGAGCGTTGCAAGGATTGTGGAGGATTGCAGCACAGCAGCACAGCAACAAGCAGCCAACAACACAGAGGGGCCTCCAGGGCATGATGCAACTCATGAAACGTAGACATGAGTCAATCAGACACACTTCCTGTGCTTACATGCAATTGGCCACTGATACGTGAAAGGCCACATTGCTCCCTGAGGTCCAGCTGTTGCAGTTTTGGTTGGGATTTTGGGTTGCGTTTTGCAACCAGGTGCACTGTCTCATGAGTAACCAGAGCGGTCATTACCCACGTCCGGCAGGAGGTTTGAGCATGTGAATTGTGGGGGCATGTCATGCGTTCGTCGAGCCGTTCAGGCACACAGGTTGCAAGCATTGACTGATGTTTGGCATGGGTGCTAAGGAGGACCTGCATAGCTGGGCGGCAGCTATATCAACACACAGTGGCATGACGGCCTGTTCAGGTGTCTAGCTGTCTGTTCAGGTCAACAGGTGTCTAGCTGCTAACCCCAGGATGCAGTTTCTGCGGTTGAGTACTATGGAAGCGTGCAGGAGACGCAGACAAGCATCGCGAAGAGTGACTTGCACCAACCAATCGTTTCCTTCCACCCAACAACCAAGGGGAGAGCCCCGTACACTGTTCATACCAGCGCCTGCCACAATCAAGGACCGATCGTACATCAAACCAACCATTACCAACAGAACGCAGCTCACACCATTGCCAACCTCTCATCCTTGGATTGTGAGTTTGTGAGCCAAGTGAATTCAAACTCATGCCAGCCTCTCCATCCAGTTGCAATCGAATGCCACTCCAGCAGCATCTTTCGTTTTGCTTCCAATCAGCACGATCTGATGTTGCTCCTCAAACGCAAACACGCTCGTGATGTGATAGAAGCGTGTTGATATGATGATGTTGTTGTTGTTCTTTCTCGCAGCCAGTATCGTTTTGTTTTGTACACAGCCGGCCTCAGCCTCTGCCAGCCTCAGGCACACCTCCACTGTGTGCACCACCAGTCGTGCACATGCCATATCACCACACGCACATGCGCCCATGCATGCAGGAGCCCTCACAAAACAACATGCATGGACACTGAAACCCAGACTCTTGCTTGCAGCCTGCTGCAGTGCCAGTGCCAGGGCCTGCATCATTGGGATACAAAACGATCAGGACATCAACTGACGACTCAAAGAGAAGCACCTGTGCAAGGCACACACATGCATTAGTGCTCACAGCAGCCAGTACAGCCCTGATGGAGTATGCTCTCACAGGCTGCCCACCCTCCCCCAACCTTGCACTGCATTTGGCACACCAGCAGGCCGGCCCCCATACACGCTCTGCTGCGTGCGCCGTGCAGCAACTGCCAAAGTATGGTACACAAATCAAGCGACTGGGAAAGGTACTGGCAGGTAGAAGGACCCAACTCACCCGCTCTACACACTAAACGTGTCGACAAAACACGGCCCAGGATTCAGGGCTAAAATCAAACATAGATGTGTGCACGCCCTCCTCTCACACGTCACGCCTGTCCCTGTCCTAAGTAGCACCGTTCCAAAAACACGCATGGCATATCAAAATCAGGCAAAACAATCAAGCTACGGAAAACCAGCCCGCCGCGCACACGCGCTGGAATAGGCAGGCGGCGGTGTGACATAGCCCGGAAGGCACAGGGCGTGCAGCAAGCAGCACACAGCCCCCACCCATATTCACCACACCTCCCAGTGCATGGGGCAAAGGAGGCAGGGAAAAAGCGCGTGTGTGCCTGAGCAAACAGGAAATCAAAGCTCGGTCTTTATCTAAGAGGGGGAGGAGGTCTGTGTGGTCATGGTCATCGTGTCAGCATGGCCAGAAGCTGCATCCAGCCTTTGGGAGTGTCAAAGCGCCTGAACATGGCATGTCAGCTTCATCGCGACTTAAAAAAAACAAGGGCCCAAAGGCCCACCAGAGCTCTTGGGAGCACACTCATGCATCCTCCAGCAGTGGCTCAGGGAATGCCATCTCGACAGGCGTGACCTCGCACACCTTCCACACAAGCGCTGGCTGCTGCCGGCTCAAGCGCTCCAACCGTAGAGTGGCGCGCACTGCATGGGTGGAGCTGTGGTGTCGGCCTGGTTGCAGCGGCGACGCGTGGCCGTGAGCCACGGCGGCCACCTCACTCTTGCGTAACACGCTGCCCTGTTCACACACGCGCGCGGTCACTGTTGCGGACCGGCCCGCCTTGCCCCCCTGCACCCCCACCACATTCACCACGCCATGCGTCAGCCGCAGCACCGACCCCTCCGCCTCCATTCGGGAGGCCTCTGCCTGCAGTGCCTTGAGCTCCCTGCCCGTGAGCAGCCGCGGCAGCGCAGCCTGCGTGTGGGCGACACCGCCTAGTGCTGCCCCGCGTGCGACCAGCCACTGCTGCATCAGCCGTTGGGCGCCCGCCTCTGTCAGGTACGCGCCACCTGCTGCACGCTGGGCGTCCTCCACGCCCTGCGGGGTCACACAAGCACATGTGGCGGGGAGTTTTGGTTCCGGCTAAAAATGAGATCAAAAAGATCAATGTCCGGTCAAGAAACACGTGATGAACAGTCCAGCAGGGTGCCCAGATGCTGATGGTAGCCGGTGGCTGTGCATGTGGCCATCGCCAGCGGGCATCGGTCATTTGTAGCACCACATGGGCGGTACAACCGCCCGCTGTGCACAGAAGGCACACAGCACACGCCGAGCCCACCCCACCCCTACATCATCCAGCCATTGACAAATCTTAAGAGAACTCCAGCACCACGAGCTGCGTCCCCTCCAGTTTGCCCTACCCGCAGCAGGTCACCAGTGGTGTGGGGAATGACGACGGCGGTCTGGGGGACCGCCGGCAGGTAGCCGGACCGTGCCGCGACGTCCATGATGCGGTGACGGTTGACAAAGCACAGCATGGCCACCACACCGGCGGTGAGGGCATTGGACGAGATGCCGAGCGCGAGCCACCAGGGGCTGGGTGGCGGCCGTGCAGCGGGCACGCCCAGGGGCAGCGGCCCGTCCACGATCCGGGCCCGCATGCGCGGCCTGATGTGGCCCAACTCGTCGGCACGCCAGAGTGATAGGTCCGCGGCCGCTGTCGCGCTCAGATCATCCACAGACATGGAGGAGCTGGCCAGAACCTGCGCCAGCTGCGCCGCAGATGCGACCCCACGCGCCTCGCCCGGCCCAGAGGCGCCCGTGATGGCGTTGGGCGGCAGCTCGGGGCGTGGCGAGGAGGGCGCGGGGGACGCCGCTGGCGTGAACCGCCGCTCAGCTGCGCCCTCATTCGACACGGCGGCGGTGACCGGCGCTGCCGCAGCGGTGGGCGGTGCGGCGGGGGCAGCACCTGGCGCCTGAGCTGCAGGCGCAGCCGTGGCGCCGGGTGGCGGTGCCGCCGTTGTGGTGGGCGCTGCCCGCCCAGGAGCCTTGCTCACAAGCTCTGATAACCCTGTGAGAAGGCTGCTGGCTGCGCCACCTGCCGCCTCCGCCGACAGCCCCGCCAGGGCGCCCACCTTGCCCATCTGGTTCATCAGCGCCACGGTGGGGTTCTTGAACCACGTATCCAGCGACACCTCCTGCCCCGCCTTCTCAGGAAAGGTGCCCATCACACTCAGGTTGATCCACGACTCAGCCCAGCGCATCATTGCCGCCTCAGCCTCCCGGTCATGCCCGCCACCCTCTCCCCCGCCCTCGTCGCCCTCCCCCAGCAACAGCTGTGCCTCCGACCCCAGCGACAGCAGCGCCGCGCCATGGTTGTAATGCCCCCCCTCTTGGCCTCCGAAACCGCCAAAGCCGCCGGGGCCCATGAAGCCATTATCGGCGCTGTCCTCCAGCCGCGCATCCATCGCCATCGTGTGGTGGCCAGCCGGCGGGGCTGGCGGTCGGCCCATCAGCAGCGCGCACACTGACAACTCCAGGCTCACATCCACCCCCACACCCTGCTCCGAAACCAGCCCCAGCAGCTGCTCAGCACGCCAGATGGACTGGGGCCACCGCCGCGACACGCCCTCCGCGATATGGGCCATGGCCAGGTCATACAGCTCCTGCTCAACGAGGTGGGGCCCTGAGCTGTGGGATGACGCGGGCGGCGGCGGTGGGGAGGGTGACGGCGTCCTTCCGCGGGGCGGCGCCGTAACCGCGGCTGCCGGGCCGGGGTGTGTGTGCGTTGGGTGCCCGGGCTCCGCGTGCTTGAAGAGGTGCGGGGGCGCAGGCGCCCCTTCATACAGTGAGACCTGCAGGCAGGAGGGGGTGTGGGGGTGGCGATGGCGGCCGCAGGCAGCGAAGGCAATGATCAGCAGCATGCGCTCGCCCCCCAAGTGCAACTGGTGCAAGTGCACGGTGCGAGTATTCTTCTTCCAGGAAAGTAAGTGCACAGCACGTGCTCACCGCCAAACCCTGGGCCTTGCCACACCCCCCCCTTCGGCTGGGTATGGTCCCCGAACCCGCCGTGCCTGCCCTCCCCTGCCCTGCCCTCCCTCCCCTGCCCCTCCCACCCACGCACCAGCTCGGCTGCCGTCAGTGTTGCCCGCGCGCGCCCCACCAGCTCCAGCCGCTCCACCCCATCACAGCCCCACATGGCCGCCTTGAGCATCTGCACGCCATGTGCGCGCTGAGCCGCCGCCGCGGCCGCACTCCCCTTGGCGTCATGTACCCCGCTGCTGCCGCTGCTGCCGGCAGCTGTAGCATCTGTGTGAGCTGTACTGGCATTCGGGTACTGGGACAGGAGCGACAGCGCGCATAGTGGTGCCAGTGCCTACGTGGGAAGAGAAGAGGCACGTGGCAGGTCCCAATGTCTTGGCCGGGCATGCCAGCGCTGACCGACCGACACCATGCATGCACTGCGGATGCAGCGCCATGACCGTTGCACCCGCCTGCAAACGTCCAGAAAATCCACCTCCACCGCCTCCTTACTCGTTATCTCTGTCCGTGTCTTTCCTGCTGGGCCCCGACCCCAGCAGAGCCCATGCGCTGCGCCCCCACGCACCTTTTCCAGCCGTTCCCATTTGGTATACACGTCCCCTGGCACGGGCACCGAGTGCTTCTTGACCAACGACAGCGCCGCGGCAGCGTGCGCATGTGCGGCGGCTGCCCCCGGGTGCAGCAGAGCAGCCTCTGTGCCCCCGGGCGCAAAGCTTGCATCCCCCTGGCCCTGGGATGTGAGGTGCGCCTCAGCCTGAGCAGCGTGTGCCCATGCCACAATGAGTGCTAGGTCCTTGCCCAGCTGCGACTCCTTGGCCTTGAGCATCTTGGCGTGGGTGGCCAGGAAGGCCTCACCCAGGTCGGTGACCTACGGCAGCGGGGCACCAGAGCGCGTGCATGCATGTGTGCAGGCACCGCGCGTGGTCGTCATGCCTGCCACACACCGCACATGCGACAACCCTAATGGGACATTTCAAAATGGTTTACCTGATCATGCTGCTCCGCCTGCACGAGCAACAGCAGCACCCCCGCGACATCTGCAATAGCCCCGCCATCCGCCAGGACCTCCAGCAGGGCCCCGCCCTCCGGCCGAGAAACGCTGCAAATGGTCCTGATGACCTTGTCCCTGCTCGCCATTGTGCGAGAGCTCAGCAGTGCGGGAGATATGGGCATTGCTGACGAGGTCGAGATGTAAGCGTCAAGGTCTATGGAGCTTTGCGCTCGGTACAGGTCGCACTGACCCCCGGAGCCAGTCTCCTTGCCCCTAGTGAGCGAGGTCTGGAGCCCAAGGCGGGAAACATCCAAACGTGCCCGAAACACAGCGCCTGTGAAAAGCGACTTGCTAGCCACTGCCTCCTTAGCTGGTGCCTGAACATTTGCGGCAGCAAAAGCCACAACTGCTGTTGGCAGAGCCCTCCGCCCACTTGGCGCGCGGAGGGCTCCACCAGCTGCAGCTTTTCTATTCAGCAACATCATTTCCAGCCCGCCTGCTGGGTGCTCCCCATTGGGTCTTGAGGTAGCTGGAGTGGAAAAGTCAGCCCAGATCGTGATACGTTTCAGTCAATGTCCCCTTGTAATGCTGCCGAGATGAAAAAACAACAGTTCTTCTAGCTAGAAGAAAAGTATGATACACAAGGGTTGTTTGTGTTTTCTGGCTAAGTTGGCCCCATTGCGCGCTCCCCAAGTTCCTCGTCACGCTGCACCACGCTGCCTTTCGAATGGCTGATCTAGCAACTGCGCAGCGCGCCACGGAGGCCCTGAATGTAGTGCACGAGATTAGCAACATCCTGGACACGGGTCTGGACAAGGAGACGCTGTCCATCTGCATGTCCTTGGTTGAGGCGGGTGTGAACCCTGAGGCCCTGGCAGCTGTGGTCAAGGAGCTGCGCCGTGAGGCCGCTTCCCTTAAGGCTGCAGCCCAGCAGGCAGCAGCCCCCGCGCAGCACTGAGCCAAGCTGACAGCTGGGCTGGGTCAGCATGGCAGCACAGCACGATGGGGCAGCGCAGGAGCTGCTCATCGGAAGCATGGGCGTTCAATTTGTGTCGGACACGATGGCGAACATGCCTCCGCAACAGGCTGTACGCACCATCCAAAGCAAGGCTGGGTTGCAGCACCCCTTGTGCGTGCCATTGTTGGGCATGGCAGACCAGCTTGAGATCACGCGATTGGACGCCCATCGTGGCATACTGCACGCGGCCAAGCAGCGGTTGCTCTCCCTGGTGCAGTCCATGAGTGCTGGAGACCATAAGGTCAAGCTGGAGCGCCTGCTGAACGCCAGCTTCAAGTACTTGGGCATTCAGGAGCTGCGGGACGTGCCCGTTGCTGTCATGGAGAAGCTGGAGAAGGTGTGCGACACATGCAAATCATGCCCATGCGCTCCATGGCACGTGTACCTGGCATGGCCGGGCCTGATGCTTACTCCAGCTGCAGGCAGGGGTGCAGCACGCCACGCATGGCACCTGTGGCATGCTGCCACATGATGTTTGTGTGCTGCGCTTGTACTGCTTTTGCTGTGTGCAGGTGCCACCTGTGTTTCTGAAGCAGCTGACAGCGGACAAGCAGATCTTCAAGGATTTGCCTGCCAAGGTCAGTGTCTGTGTGGCGCGCAGGTGGTGCGGGTGCATGCGTGCACATGATGCCACATGCTGGTCTCCACATGCTGGGCTGGTCAGGAGCTCTTGTAGCAACAGCTGGTCATTGGGGCCTATGTGCGTTTGATGGCATGGTCCTTCCTTTGGGTTGCACCCGCAGGTACAGCGCCAGGTGTGGGAGTTTGACAAAAACCAGCTGCAGCAGGACGCGCTGCCACCCGTCGGGCAGTACAAGTACGAGGTGGCAACCATTATGCGTGCAATTGCCATGGATGAGTTCCTGCCAGCCATCGTGCGTGCCACCAAGGCAGCGGCAGCCGGTGGCAGTGGAACAGACAGCAAGGAGCCTGGGGATGGTGACGACGGCGCAGCTGGCCCTGGGCCTGGCTCCACACCGACCGCCACAGGGTCGCGGGGGATGTCGCGGCAGGGCTCTGCGGGCGCCAAGAGGCCCATGGAGCCGCGCGCGGTCACGCGCAAGATCTTGCGGAAGGGCAGCTACGTGGTGCAGGCACTCAAGGGCATGGTGGGCGACTCCCAAAAAATCTACAACCAGATCGTGGAGCTGTGTGTGGTCAAGTACCGCGACTCGGACTCGCTGTATGTCGGCCACAAAGAGCTTAGCTACTGCACGCTGCGGACGCAGCTGCTCATGGCGCTGCACGATGACAACAACCAGGTCGCGTCGAAGGATCGCTGTCATGAGCTGGCGTGGACGCTGGATGCGGGCATCACGAACGGTGCGCGTGTTACTGTGCTGTAGGTGCGCTGGATGCTGGGCGACTTCACGATGTTGCCGGCACTCAGCCACAGCATGATGTTTTACAGATTGCGTGCGCTCGCAGTGCCGCAGTGCGGCAAACTGTGTGGCAAAGCATTTGACCGGGCTCGTCTGCGCTTGCTTTGTGATTGCTGTGTAGGCATTCTGACGGAGAAGCACCTGCAGAAGCTGGAGAAGTATTTTGCAGAAGTGCAGCAAGCAGAGGACAGGCAAGCCAGCAGGCAAAGCAAGCACGGGAAGGGCAAGGGCCATGTTCAGGTGAGCGCCCTCCTCCGACTTTTAAGTGATCTGCATGTCCTTGGGCTCTGGCAAGTGCCCTGACAAGTGCCTGGATGCTACCCCCCATGCACGCCGATCTCAGCATGTGTGGTGCATTATGCCATGCCTGCTCAGGATGAGGCCGAGAGTGCAGGCAATGTGGCCGGCTCCCTGGTGGAGCCCTACCGCGTGCTGGGCGAGGCCTCAGTCATCCTGCGCGACCCAAGTACCATGCACCTGCTGTCCGCATCAGTGCTGCAGGTAAGCCGAACCAGGAGCAGTGTGCGTGGAGGGGTGGGGGTTAGGGTGGCCGGGGGTACGTTGCTTCACCATCAGTGTGCAAGGCTACGCAAACTTGCCGGTGATGAGTGCAAAAAATGTCGGTTGACCCTCCAAAAGGCTCGCTTGTGACTGCTGTGATCTTGGCTCCGTTGCTGCCATAACTTTTGGTGTGTTGCTGCCACCTGCATGCAGCTGCTCTTCATGTGCGCGCTGGACGGCAAGCTGCCACGGGACACGCCCCTCATGTCGTTCGTCCTGCGCATGATGCAGCTGGCAGTGGACGGGCGGCAGATGCTGCGCGACCGCAAGTACAAGTGGGTGCCGCGGCAGCCGCACAGACCTGCCTGGGCAGGCCTCCTGGTTGTTTAGGTTTGGGGCGACTGTTGGAACATTTGGGGACAATGCCGCTGTCTGACGCCTGGTGTTTTGAATGCCCAGATTTGGCCGCTGCAAGCGTACTGATTTCTGCTTGGGGCTGCTCGTGTGCTTGTCCACAGGCTACCAGAGCCTGACGCCCGCATCCTGCACAACCTGCTGCCGCTGCTGGGCGCATGGATGCTGGAGTTTGAGGCCACTGGGTCACCCACACCCTCAGAGCTGCTGGGGGATGCTGTCCCAGGGGACTGGGGTGTGCCCAAACCAGCTGTGGATGCAGCGATGGACGTGCTGAAGCGCAACGAGGTGGCACGCAAGCTGGCACAGGTGCGCGGCTCTCATCTTCTCTGGGGCTGCCCGCTGCAGTTTGAAGGGGCGGCGGTGGGCGTCGTCGCCAGGCGTGCTCTGCATGTATGTGGTGCTGAGGGTGGCTTCGACGTTGCAGTTACGTGCTGCTGATCCTGATGTGTGTTGCGTTTGCTGACACTTGTGTGTGTGGGGCCCTGCTGTGCCTGCTACGCAGACATTCGTGCTGGAGCGGCTGCTTCGGCGCGACTACTTGTCTGTCCTGCGGGGCTGCAAGTTGCTATCCACCGCGCTGGGACCCAAGGCGCAGCTTGAAGGCTTTGACTTTGCAGGGACGCTGGCACAGCGGTTGGCTGACCTGGTGAAGGCGCGACAGCTGGCGCCCACAAGCTTGGTGTGGCGGCATACTGTGGACAGCATACTGCTGCGCACCGTCGACGCACACACGCAGGTGAGCATGTGATGTTGATGCTTGCCAATGTGGTCCAGCTGCAGTGTCCCCCCAAGCTGGTGTGACTGGGCAACCCATTGGCATGTCACACCTGCCCTGTGGCAGCTTTTTGGCCTCCTGTTTGTTGATCACACCGTCCGCACCACCTGGCTTCCCAGGTGCATGAGGAGGTGCTGCGTTTGCTGCTGGCTGCCGCCTCCCAGCTCACAGCTGCCCAGCTGGGCGAGTACCTGGCTCAAACCCTTGAGAACAGCAAGAAGTCACGGAGGCGCGTGAGCAAGAAGCAGGCGCAGGGAGGGCTAGGGCCACTAGCTGAGTTCCCCATGTCCCTTGGTGGCCTAGGCAGTGATATTGGGAGTGACATGGGGAGTGATGGTTGGCCCGGCATTTTGAAGCTCAAGCTCTCAGCATCTGATGGCGTGCGCTCAGTCTACAACCTTTTTGCGCGCGTGCGCGGTATCAACGAGGGCACGGCGCCGGCCCTGTTTGCTTACCTGGCGGAGAGTGAGCAGGCCAATCAGGCGGCGCGCCAGGCAGCCACCACGGACCAGGGGGATGCGCAGCCTGGTGATGCAGGGGACCTGCGATCGCCTGGTGCAGCGGCGCCCACACCTGGCGATGCGCCGGGCTCGGGGCGTGGGGAGCAGCAGCCTGCAGATGAGCCTGTGCAACAGGCAGCTGCTGTTGATGCTGAAGCAATTTGAGCATCCCTTTGTAAGGATCTGTCCCCTGCCAGTTTCCAATGACATGGGGTCTCACTTGCCAACATATGTACGCAGCGATTTGTACCGCAAACGATTGTCAGTGAACGCATGCTGCGCTTGAGATTGGCGAGGCAGGTGGCCCGTACGCTATGCTGCTCTGAGCATGCTTCCCAGGCGTCCTACTCGCATCGAATTGAAGCAAGAAGACAAGGAAGAGGTATGTTTCAGCCCTGCACTGTGATCCGGGAGCTGCGCACCCTCGTCAGCTGTGGTTCGCTGTCGCGTGTTGTGCAGTTGGAGCGGCTGCGCCAGCAGCAGCAACAAGTCCAGCACGGCAACGCGCATCAGGATCTCTACGGCGAGCAGGTGGGAGTGCATTGCTGCATGGAGACAGCTGGGCGCCATGCAAAATCTTCCATGCCCGGCCTTGCATGGCCGCTCAAGCGCAGGCAGGTGGCCTGAGCATGGCATGTCTTGCCGGCATGCCCTGCACATTCAGGTGGACAAGCATTCTGCCGCGCAGCGCATCGGTCTGAGGAAGTGAGCTTGCCCAAGCCCATGGAGGTACATGTTGCACAGCGGTTCTCGGGTTACATGCGCGCTTAGACTCTTTGGCAACGTGCCAGCAGAGTTGCCAAGGTACTCTGTGCTGCCCCTGCCACAGCCATGCATGTGCATGCGTGCGTTCATGTCAGCACACGCCCCTGGAAGCAATACACATACTGCTTGACCAAGCCGTTTGACACGCGCATGCACACAGGTTGAAGTCAAGATCCGGCTGCCCAACCGGGAGGCCTATGACCGCATGGCGACCATCCTGGCGCACTGCAAGAAGGCATCGCATGCCCAGGTGGGCAGAAAAGGGACAATACGATTGGCTGCAAGGTCATTCGCATGTTGCATGCGCATGCATTGGTGGCTGCGTGACGCATGCGATCTGTACCGATCTCTGCAGAGATCTGAGGTATATGGTGGCCCCGAAGCACCCATGCCTCATGGCATTGGCTTGTGCTGGACCCTGTGTGTGCAGGAGAACTACTTTTTTGATGGCGACAAGGGGGAGCTGGAGAGCCAGCGCGCAGTGCTGCGGCTGCGCTTCTACGATGGCAATGCCAAGGCAGTAGTCACTGTCAAGGTGCGGCGGGCTGATAACGAGGCTTGACTTGGCTTGTTACAGTGTTTCCCATCAGGGGTGCTGCGATTCCCTGATCCTCATGTGATTCAGCTGCTTTCATGTCTCACGGTTCCGGCATATATACGGTAGTGTAGTCACGGGACGCCCAATGACTTAGGCTCATGCCGTGCAGCCAAACATGACGCTGTGATCACCTGCACCTGCACAACAGGGCCTCATACCCCAGCCAGGCCACACTTTACCATAGATCATGCAGAACCCCACGGATTGTGCTGGATGTCTGTGGCTAGCGCAGCGCAGCTCTGCACCCTGCTCCTGTGTGATCCAGCTCCAGTCCAGCAGCTCACGATCGACTTCTTCTCCAGCTTCCGTCTGGGGCCCCCCACCACCCACCCCATTGCCCACCTCCTCTTCCAGCCCCTGGGGCACCTCCCTGCCCGGCTCCTGTCCCCTGAGCTCACATACTGATGCACTTGTCATGTTTGGGATCCATGAGCCACAGGGCAAGCAGATCCTGCAGGATGGTATTGGCCGCGCATCTGAGGTCGAGGAAGACGTGCCGGATGCAGCAGCTGCGCGCGAGTGGCTCACAGCACCTGACGGCCTACTGGCTGCCTCGTCCATTGTGCAGTCGATCTTGACGAGGTGGGTGCCCGGCAGGCATGCACCCAACTTGCAGCGGTCCGATGATGATGACCCTGCTGCCCTGCATGCAACCGATGGTTCCTGATGGATACAAGATTACAGCAGTGCATGCAAGCAGCATCACGAGCATGCAGCTGCATCAGATGCCCTGTTGCTATTTGCACATTTGGGCCCGCACTTCGCAGCAAGACCAGCATCTCAAAGCTGCTGTGCAAGGGCGGCTTCCGCAATCAGCGGGATGTGTTTGAGTGGGAGGGGGAGACACTGGAGCTGGACGAGACCCAGTTTGCGCACGGCACGCTGTACGAGATCGAGTGCGAGACGGTGCGGCAGCGCAGCAGCAGACGTTGGGATATCCACCGAGGGTATATACATATATACATAGTTACATACCACGCGGGAGTCTGGGCCCACCGCGTGTGACGAACATGAACGGCCGCTGACACATCTGGGTATGTTGCCGCAAGGGCCCACGGGCAGGGTAGGGTGCTGTGTGGTCGTGGCTCCATCACCAGTGGTAGATGCTCCTTCACCAAGGGTGCCGGCTTTTGTACGTCAGCAGCGCAGTGCGTGAGGCAACGGCATGTGGGCAGCTGGACCACATGCTGATGATATGCACCTGTGCATTTGAGCGCATAAGATCTGTGGAACCCTGCCCACGTGTACCAGAGCCGGCCTGAGGAAGCACGTGCCAAGCTGGAAGCCCTGCTGCAGCAGAACAACATCCAGTACTCGTACTCCCAGACGTCCAAGTTTGGTGCGTAGGCATGAGCTTCTTGTACCTGACATCCGCGCACGAAGCTGCGTGTTCCGACCTGAGCGCGCACTTGACTTGCACATTGAGATGGGGGTGTGCTCTGCTGCACCATACACATCGTGAAGTAGCTCAGCCTTGCAGTGATTAAGCTTGCCATCGCATGCATGTGAGGGGAGTGCTGATGTGTGCGCCCACGCTGGCAGCACCAGCCAGGTATGCCGGGCAGGTGCTGCAGCGATCACGGCTATGCGTGCATTGCTTCTGGGGTTCAGGCTGTGCACTGTTTGATGTTCAGAAACATATGCACCTTCCTGCCTGGTGGATGGTCCTGCCCAACCGCAGCCAACTTCATCAACAAGACGCTGCTGTAACTGGCGCTGGCGCTGAGGCGCTGCTGCTGATGCTGTGAAGGATTGCTGCAGCAACTGAGCAAGGCGCTGCTGCTGGATGCTTTAGTTTGCGGTCAGGCAGTGCTGCAGTATGGTGTCACAGGATTCGGGCCGGGCACAGCTGGGGTGGCTCAGTTTGACGCTGAATACTTCCTTAGCCCCAATCTGGTTGCTGCTGGCACAGGAAGGTGTAGGTGTCCGGTGCGCATGTTAAATGCAGGTAGCCATGGCAGCCTTGATGGTGTCAGGCCGCAAGCACCCAAACAATGTAAAAAGTCCGGTAAACATACTGACCAGTTCCCTGAGGTAGTGCACGCCACAAAAGACAAAAACGGGCACAGCACACACCACCGCGCAGCCAGTCCGATGTGGAGGGTGCCGACACGGTACATGCCTGACAGAACGGGCACGAGACAGACAACGAACTGGCCGCCCAGACCTGTGTCAGGGGTGGAGCGCAGTCAGGAGGAACATCCAAAGAATGAAGCAACACAGCGAGAAGTTATCTGCTGGCCTCCGTGCGAGCGCCGCAGCACATCACTCCGCCTACAAAACGCCTCTCAGCAACGCACACCAAGCACGCCGACATGATACACTCTGTGCAAGCATCTGCTGCAGTCGCTGTCGTGTGGCAGCTGAACAAGGCCTCTCACAGCCCCTCGCCTGCCACCATGCGCTCCCGCAGCTCACGAAACAATGAAAAGCACATATCCCTGCAACTAGCACTACTGCAAGGGCGCGCATCTCGCGCCCCTCGTGCACGCTACCGTGCCGGGCCCTTCACACTCCACACTCTGATCATCCATTCTACCCCCCTTCCTGCCTCTCCACCTCATCACCCCGCTTGTATCCCACCACAGCGCGCGTCCAATCGCTGGCGGCTACGTGCACAGCCGCACAAACAACTGAAGAATCAAAGCACCCCACCTCCCACGCTACATCACTGTTTGGGGTCCGTGAGCATCATAAGCCGCACCTCCCCTCGAGAGCTTCCAGCAGCCAGAATTGCAGGCAGCCCCAGCTCGCTGCCAGCTCGCCACGGCTGCCAGCACACCGAGCTCACAAAGCAGCCACTGCCTGAGGTGGGCCCACTTGCAAGCGGCCCATTCCCCAAGCCGCCACCCACCGGTTGGCTGCCACTGCTGCTCCCCGCGCTGCCTGTGCTGCCGTCCGCGCCCGTGCTGCCACCCACGCTGCCTGGGCGCCACGCGCCCCAGCCAGTCAGCTGGCAATCAAAGTCTAGGGATGCGAGGGGAGCAGACCATGAGGTGTGGTAGGCATACACATGGGAGGACTCGGAGCCGCATGCCAGCAGCCCATCCTCTGGCCGCACTGCCAGCCCAACAAAGTTCTTCTCGTTGCGGTGGCCTGAGAAGACACGCCAGGGCGCTGATAGCGCGCTGGTGGGCTGGTGGGCCGCGGAAGATAGGAGCCCGGTCAGGGGTGGGCTGCAAGTCACCGCCTCCCCGCCACCTCCCAAGCTGCTGCGGGGCGCACGGGTGGGTCGTGGGGGGAGACCCAAGCCTGCATGTGGCAGCGCCGGCAGCTGCTGCCGCTGCTGCGGCTGAGTGGGTGCCTTCATTGTAGCTGAGGGCCACCCCTGCAGCTGCAGGTCGTGCCCCAGCTCCCAGATCGCAAGGCTCGAGTCCGTGGACGCTGACACCAGCTGCCCCCCGCCAAAGAACTTGACGTAGGAGGCAGGGCGCTGGTGGTGGCGCAGCGTGGCGAGCGGCCGGGCAGTGGCTCGGATGTCATACAGATACACGTGGTGGTCTGCGCACGCGAGCGCCAGCACGTGCTCATGCACTGGGGAGAAGTCGATTCCACAGATGGGGGCTGGCTTGACTGGGTTGGGAGTGAGGACCGCCACCTGGCTTTCCAAGCTCGGCCCAGCCCACAGCCTGCATGTCCGGTCATCTGACACCGTGCCGCACACGTGCGGCGCGTGAGGTGAGTACGCGACCCCCCAGATGCGCCGCCCAGAGTGCGCATCCACATCGGCCAGCTGGTGGCCGCTGCAGATGTGCAGCTGCGTCAGCACGCCATCATAGTCGCCCACTGTGACCACGCCGTCTAGTGTGGGGCTCCATGCAAGGCAGCTGATCTTGCTGGGGAGCCGTTGGACTGCCACAGGGGCATAGGGGTCCGGCCCACACCCGTCGTCACCATCCCCACGCACGTGCCCGCTGTTGTGGGCCAACGGGGACGGGGACCGCCGCTGCTGCTGCTGCCGCTGCTGCTGCTGCGACTGGCTCGCCGCACCAAACGCGCTGCTGGCACTGCTGTTCGTGCTGCATGGCAGCTCTATCGACCGTATCCTTGCAGCTGGCTGCACTGTGCCATCGTCATTATCATCTTCCTCGTCGGAGGGGCCTGCTGAGGTGGCTGCAGCATCACGTGCTTCAGCCACGGCGTCCATGAGCGAGTACAGCCGCACCTGCACATCACATACATATGTAGAATGCATGCACAACACGATGAGACCGGCTGGGGCAGGAAAGCCTGGCTGCCCCTGCAGCCCATCAGCATGTGCGATGGATGCAACAGCGTTTTAGTTGGTGGGTGGGAACAAGCAGAGCTAATCGCATGCCTGCCAGGCAGCGCCGTTCCTGCGTGCTTCGTGCCTCTCCACCTCCCCCCACCCTCCCCCCAACCCCACCCGGCCGTTCTTTACCTGTTTGCTCATGCTGCCTGTAGCCAGCAGGCGGCCGTCAGGGCAGAACTCCATCGCACAGATCATGTCATGGGTGGTGCCTGGCGTGTAGTGTAGCTGGACGATCTCTGTGAGCCGTGCAGGTGCTGGGTCCGGTCGCGTGCCATGCTGCGCATCCACCCACTGCCACTCCTGCGGCAGCTGCCTGCCGAACAGCAGCGCATGGCGTGCAGTGCGAGGCACGGGCGCGGTGCGCCAGGCGTGGGGTGCGGGTGTCCACACACGCTGCCGCTTGCCGGGCGCTGCTGTGTCGCAGGGCGCGCCACCCATGCATGCTGGATTCGTACTGGCCAGGGCTTCTTGCAAATGTTGCTGGCCAGTCGCAGATACGGATCTTTTGCGTAGCAGGCTGCACATCCTGCCCGGCACTGACGTGGAGCTGTAGCAGGCGCCTTCAGCAAACTGGCACACCAGGCAAGAAGAGCTGTCGCAACCAGTGGTCCTGCGCACCAGACCCCCCAGCTCGCCATTGAACATCGCCTGCGGCAGCGTCCATTGGTGGTTTGACGTGTCGCGCAATGGTGCGAGAGTTGATGGTACATGAGGCCTCATGTGTGGTGCTGGCCATGCCAACACATGTTGTGGTCACGTACCTGGTCCCATGAGCAGAAACCCGCTCCACACAACGCAGGGCTTTCTACCGCCATCTAATGGCGCCTGCTGGCTTGAATAGTCTCGGTTTCGGCCTACATGGTCATGTTTTCTACCGCCACGCAAGCAAGCTTATAGTCTATCCATTTTTAACATACGCTGGATCAGGCTTCTACCACAAACTCAATCTCCTCAACTTTGATTTGGGCAGACCACTCTCTGGCCTGTGAGGAAAAGGGGGTGAGTTTGTGCCCTCTAACGCTGCTGAAATCAAACGTGTTGTGCGTAGATATGGGTCGGGGCCTGTAAAACATGTTGTACCGCTCGTGACGCGCAGCGAGCGGGAGGGCCTTGCACCAGGCAAGGTAATAACATGATAATGGCAGTCTGCAGCATCGTGCTGCGTTGGAGCTTTTTGCATTGAGGTCCTACTTCACAATTTGCGTGCCCCATGGGCAATTGCCTTGGGCGAGACTCCGGGGCGGATGCGGAAAGGGACCGGGTGCGGCCCCTGAATGTGAACGTGAGTGGTTGGCAGGGGTGCTTGCATGCTGTAACCCACATGAAGTGCAGCATGCAAGCACACGCATGGGCTGTGCTGCACGTGCCGCACACTAACCAGTGCCTTGTTGCGTGTATGTTTGCAGCCACACGCTGGAGGCGGGGCCCAGTGAGTGAGGCAGCCTTCAGCACTCCTGACTGCATGCATGATTGGTGTTGAACCCCAGCTTGCTCGGACACTTGACTGGTTCCCAATGTACTTGACACTGCTTCCCGGGGTGCACATCATTTGCAACATGGCTTCACACCTGCATGATATCGTGCACACAGGGTGCTCGTGTCTCTGACAGAGCGTGCAATCCACCCTCTCCTGCTGACAGCTCTGTGCCAGCTCGAGGTGGATCTACCAGATGGCAGCACCACGCGGCTGGGGGACCTTCAGACGCACGAGGTGGTCACGTGAGTGATGGCGTGCTCATTTTCCTTCCTCTTTTCCATCTCATGGGATGCGGTCCTTTCACAAGCAGCAGCAGCAGCAACAGCAGCAGCAGCAGCAGCAGGAGGGCTGCTGCTGGTGCTGCTGCTGGCATGCTGCTGACATGCATAGCTGCACAGGCACTGCCAGGAATGGCAGCCATTTCTGTTTGGCCAGGCAGCTGGCCGGTCAGTGCAGGGGTTGTGCTCAGATGGAGCGGTTTGGCACACAGCTCACACACAACTGCACCCCTTTGCGAGCGCACCCGAACCTTGTTGCATGCAGTACTGTCGCTTGACACAAGCCTGTTGTTTGAACGACATCATATTGTTAATTCAAATACAAAGTTCAACTACGCCTCTGCCCATTGACACTGGCTGAGATTTATGTCTACTCCTGGCACCTGTGCACAGCCTCTTCATCAAGCCGGAGACAGCAAGCCAGCAATGCTCCTTGGTGGATACGCTGTCACTGGTGACCTCAGGACTCACAGCAGGACCGCCTCCCCAGGTGCGCAAGCAGTATAACACACGCTCAGCTGGCATCCATGCACCATGCTGCACGTACGATGTGACCTAATCGACACACACAGCTTTGTTACCACCCGCCCCTCCTCCCCACACACCCCACACGCACACCCCACAGCCCACACGCGCACATCCGCCCGTCCAGCCGCCCGCAGCCGTCACGCCACGTCACTGCTGAGCCATCTGCACCTTGCCTGCAACACGCACGGGAGCACGTAGGGACATGTAGCCCAGCATGTGGCATGTATTTCATGAAATGCACCAAACATACAGAACTAGTTTGGCAACAACATCCACAAGATGCCATGTCCACAGGACTGCAGCGTATGGAGGTGCATCATGTAATCAATGTGGGAATGCATATATGATATATCGATGTATGCTCCTGCTTGTTCGCAGAGCCTGGTGGGGTTGATGGAGAAGTACAGGCAGTGTGCAGGCGGCCCCAAGCCCTTCCACGGCGCGTCATCCTTCTTCGTGTCTCACGCGTGGTCGTACCGCCTGTCGGACCTGCGCGACCTTGTACTGCAGCACTACGAGGGCGTGTGTGGCTCCGAGTTCAAGTGGCACCCCGTGTTCTACTGGGTTGACATCCTAGCGGTACGCGCTGTGCTGGCACATGCCTCATGCGTTGCATACATCGGTATACTGAGTGTGTAAAGATCGGCGGGCGGGAAAGAGAGGCCAGCCTCGGCAGCCTGGTCTTTTACACACTGTGTGCACAGCTGCCAGCTTGCACGCCATCGTTTACGGCCACAGCCTCTCCCTCCCCACACACACCATCTTCATGCCCACCCTTTTTCACACCCACGACACCTCACAACCCACCCCTGGCTGCCCCCGCCTGATGCACAGGTCAACCAGAACTTCACCGGCGATTTCACCGACCACCCCGACGGCAACTTTGCCGCCGTGATCCGCGCGAGCGCTGGCGTCGTGTTCACAATCCACCCCTGGGGTGCCCCTGTCGCGCCACGCCGCATCTGGTGCCTCTTTGAGGCGCTGACTGCGGTGGAGCTGGGGCGAGACCTGGAGTTCCAGCTGGACCCGGGCTTCAGGTGCCGGGGCGGGGTGGGGGTGGGGGTGGCGGGGTGGCACGGGCCCGGTTTTGCAGTAGTCTTGGAGGTTGCCTTGCGTGGGTGGGGCTGCTAGGGGCGGGGCAAGCAGCAGCAGGACCACGGCACAAACATACTGTGCGTGTAGTGGGGAGGACCTTCATGGGTCGGCATCCCAAAGGGCCAGCGTGGGCAGCAACCGGGCGCTCTGTGCGTGCTTGCAGTGCCCTGGCCCCGGCTGCCTGCTAGCCCCGAACCCTGAACCCAGAAGGCCGAATAACTCATAAGGCCTCAAGCCTGACACCTGCATGGCTACGATCATAACTCTCAGGAAGCAGACGGCCCCGCTGGAGGTGCTGGAGGAGAAGTTCAGGCGTGAGGTGGTCAACCTGCTGGATGTGGGAAAGGCGCAGGTGGGGCACACCGCCTTGGGTAGTGGTCACGGGTCTGGCAGCAGCAGGCTCGCCGGGAAGGCATAGGCGATGGCCCTCGCAGTGCTGTGCACACGTGGCGGCAGGCAGTGCGGGCATACCAGCAATATGCGGAACCGTGTGGGACGCGGGGCTGGCCGCTCAACTGAGACGCCAGCCTTGTGTGACTGCGCATGTACACAGCTGTGCTGGGTGTCTGCTGTGCTGGGTTCCAGGCGTGCATGCGTACCACATGAGTGCGCTGCTTGCTGTCCGTACTGCCTGTACCGCAGGCCACGGTGGAGGAGGACCGGCAGTACATCCTGG
This sequence comes from Chlamydomonas applanata, assembly GCA_001662365.1. Taxonomy (NCBI): domain Eukaryota; kingdom Viridiplantae; phylum Chlorophyta; class Chlorophyceae; order Chlamydomonadales; family Chlamydomonadaceae; genus Chlamydomonas; species Chlamydomonas applanata. The sequence continues at coordinate 202,354 of BDCZ01000044.1, forward strand.
GCTTGCTGGCTAAGCGGCCGGGCGGCATGAAAAGGTTCAACGCGATGATGCAGAAGCTGCTGAAGGATCGCATGCTGGAGGTGTTGCTGATGCGGGCGGTGCTGGGGCAAAATGTGAGCGGTGGCGCTAAGATGATCGCGGCCGGCGCGACCGTGTCCAAAAAGGTGCTCAAGTTCAAGTATGTGCGTGTCACAGACACGAGCCTGGAGGTGCGGACTGCAGGGCAAGGGGGAAGGGGGTAAAGATTACTTATGCTCAGCTGATGATGGTGGGTGCGTGGACGTTTTGGTGGTGGTGGAGGCAGGTGTAGCTTGTGTACGCTGCGTAGCACCAGTGTGGCCATGTTTCATTTTTCTTTGTGTTCACGTGTGCGCTCATGGCATGGGTGCCAGCCGGCTGTGGATCGCCCACCCACGCTTGCTTCAACTACTGCTCCATGAACTGCTGCTGCTAGTTTGTTGTGGCCTCCCACCACGTGCAGCTGCTGGCGCCAGCTCTCAAGGGCAACGAGGCGCTGGTCACGCTAGACCTCACACCACCAGGCGCAGGCCTCATCACGTCGCGCGGTGTAGACCACCTGGTGACGGCGCTGGGCCGCAACTCAACGCTGCAGGTGTGCGGCCCACTGCTGTGGGCTGCCCCCGGCCACCTGCCGCCGCTGCCGCTGGTCGTCTGACACGACTGGCGCTGCATTTGCCGCCTGCTGTTGCCACTGTGCTGCTTATGCTTCATGCTTCATGCTGCTTCTGCCGCTGCCCTGCTGCTCCCTGCCGCTGTGCCCGTCCGCCACTGCCGCCGCGGCTGCGGCCTCTGCCCCTGCCGTTGCTGCTGCTGCTGCCGTTGCCGCCGCTGCTGCTGCTGCTGCTGCTGCTGCTGCTGCTGCTGCTGCTGCTGCTGCTGCTGCTGCTGGCCTCCTGCTGCTGCTGCTGCTGCTGCTGCTGCTGCTGCTGCTGCTGGCCGGCCGGCTAACCACCCGGCCAGCCAAGCAGCTGAGCCGGCAGTACATCCGCACCATCTGCCCCTGGGCCGCATCCATCGTTCCCAGCCCTGCACTTACACTGCTGGCCGCAGGAGCTCATCCTGAACAACAACCCCGGCATCTCTGACGGCGCCCTTGCATTGGCAGCGGTGTTGAAGACCAACACGTGCCTGGCGCGGCTGCACCTGCGCAAGACGGGGCTGGATGACACGGGGCTGCAGGCGCTGGCGGAGGCGCTGGCCACCAACACGAGCCTGCAGCTGCTGGATGTGTCGCTGAACGATGACGTGGGCGATGCAGGGCTGCTGCCGCTGCTGCAGGTGCTGTCGGGCTCAGAGGGGGCCTGCCTGCTGGATGTGTCGCTGCTTACTGCTGCAGGCGCTGCAAAAGCTGGTTTCACACACCGTGTCTCTTTCGGCAAGGCCTTGGGATGGGCTGCTGGCTATCTCCCATTCCATCGGCCTGACAACAGCAGTGTTTCTCCGCCCGCAGGTGCTGCACACCAACACCGGCCTCAGGGTGTTGGACATCTCATACCTGAGCCTGGAATCCCGCAAGGCGTCCAAGGCGCTGGCCGCGATGGTTGCAGCTGGCAGTGGGCTGGAGGTTCTGGCAGTAGCGCACTGCCACCTAAGTGCTGAGGGTGTGGAGCAGCTGGCGGCCGCTGTGGGCAGCAACACCTGCATGCGCTGTCTCGACCTGTCAGGCAATGTGTTCGGTGACGAGGGCTGCAAGGTGGGTGCACTGGAGTTCTTCGTGTTTGGACCTCCGAAATGGCCAGGGGGGGGCTCGGCCCACGGGTTTGTACCTCCAGCTTGTGCATATGCGCCCAAAGAACAGTCTGTACCCAGCTACATGCGTAAGTGGTAGATGTCCAGAGCCAGGATTGCTCGGTAGAGCTGCGGTCAGGTAGGGGAGGTCCTGTACCCAAGTGCGTACCACTGGGATGTGCGGGTTGGGTATCACTGCGTGTGCGGGTTGGCGGTGGACCTTGTTCTGGACGAGAAGGAAACGTGGTCAACACCGTGTCCGGTGCCCGCCCTCTCACTCAGCTGGGTGAATGGGATTCAGTTTGGCTTGGATCATGGCTGCTTTGTAGTGCGCTGTGCCCGGGCCGAGCCTGAGCCTGAGCCGCTGCCTCGTGATTGACACGTGTTTTTTCTCTTTTTTTTTCACTACAGTATTTTTTTTGCCTGTGTCCCCTGCAGGCCCTGGCGCGCGCAGCAGAGGTGAACACCTTCCTAGAGGAGCTGCACCTCAGGGGGTGTGACATTGGGGAAGAGGGGGCGCGTGCATTGCGGGGCTCACTGGCAGTAAACCGGAGCCTGGAGCGCGTCAACCTCACGGACAACCACATCAGCGCTGAGAAGTGGGCCGAGCTAGTGCGGCGGCTGGGCGCCATAACGCCGTCTGTTGAGTTTTCAAACGTGCAAGGCGCAGGCACGCTTGCAGGTGGTAGCTCCAGCGCCCTCGTTGCCACGGGCACGGCGCGACACAGCTCGTCCGCGTACGGCTCAGGTGCTAGCTTCTTCCTACCCACAGCAGGCAGCATGGCGCAGAGCATGAGCACCGCCACGTTCAAGGCAACGTTCGGCTCATCATCATACCCGCTGATGGGGCTGACCACGATGTCGGGTACGACGACACGCAGCGGCGGCTCGGCACTGGATAGCCCGCCGTTGGGCACGTCCGGCCGCAAGGGCGGTAGTAACAGTAATATCAGCAGCAATGCCAACGGTGGCATGTCCACCAGCATTACGGCGATCCAGCCTCGGATGGTGGGCTCAAGTGCCAGCGGGCCGGGCATCGGGTCAGTGGCAATTGCTGGGAAGCTGCAACCTGTGACGGCTACGCTCGGGTCGAGCATCAGCGGGTCGGGTGCAGCCAATGCGCTGCCACCTGTGTCGGCTGTCATTACCACGCGGGTCAGTGGCACGTCCGCAGGCAGCCAGGCGTCCAGTAACTCAGCACCTGCCAGCCCGGTGAAGAAGCGGCAGCAGCAAGCCATGAGCACCCCTGACAGCCCACAGAAAAAGGCGGCGGTGGGGGGGAAAGGGGCCGTGCCAGGCGCGCCGCACGCCAGCAGTACACCCGCGTTAGCCATCCAGGTGTCGGTGTCATCCTCTGCACACAGCATGAGCAGATTCAAGCCCAGCGGCCTACGACTGTGCAGGGACGATGGCGTCGATCAGATCATGAACGACCGCGCATGACCTCATCTACAGATCATATTAACAGCCAACTACGCAGTATTGGCGCAGCTTCGTTTGAGGCCTTCAATCTGATCGAGTAAGAATATTCATGGCAAGCAATTCTTGCACGCTCTCTTCATCAGACAGCCCCCACAACCATGCCATTCATCATGGATGTGATGCGGCCAAGACATGCGTTGGTAACTCAGGGACCTGGCCATGTGTGCATGTGGTGCTGACATCAGTAGGTTTTTGTCCATCAGGGTTGGGCTCGTATCTCAACAAGGCTGCAGGGCGATGGTTGCAGGTAGGGGTGGCAATTGGGATGTTGGGAGGAATTATGAATTCAGAGGGCGGTGCAGGTTGGTTTGCATAAGCGACAGCTGCTGGTGCAACAGAGCAGCAGGTGCGCATCCACTGGGCAAAACAAATGATGTTGGATCTGTGTACTTCTTGTACCGCACCACATCAGCGAGTTCGTCAATGCCTCGACCAGCGTATTCCTGAATTGTTTGCATTTCCAACACAGCTAATTCACGTCTACGATGTAACAACATTTGAGATGCTGCTCAGTGCCACTAACAAGCGATTGTATGGTTGTGGAACTAAGAGAAGCGTGGCTGCACTAGCATCGCCACCTGCCAAGGCGCCTCCTTCTTATCCTGGGGCGTCCGTCTCATCGCAACAGCGCATTAATCAGCAAAGTTTCAACACCACAAATGGCGTTGCCAACGATTTGCGCTTGGACCTTTGGCGCATTCTCTTGTCTGCCAGTTCGCAGCAGTTGAACAGCACACTCACTTCAGTGGCGGAGGCAGTGGATGTGAACGTCAAGCGAGTCCGCCGCCTGACCATCGATCCTCCTCCAGCTGGTGGGCCTACATAAATGCATGCATGCATGGGTACGGCCTTGCCTGCATGCAACCCCCCTACAACAGGCCACTCCCCCCCAACACTCTGCAGGCTTCCCATCAGGCCCATCTGGTGACCAGGCGGTATCCTTGCTGGGTGGGCCCTTGTCCTTCCTGACCATGATTAAGCGGCAGCATGGTTCTGTTGTGGGACTGCTGCTGGGCGGGGAGCGCGTGGTGCTGATCGCAGACTCTGAGGCTGCTAAACAGGTGTGTGCATGGTTTGCAACCAGCATGTGTCCAACTATCCTTATGACTGCGACTGCGGCACGCTTAGGCATAGTGCCGGGTGCACTAGCCACACAAGGGCGTCGATTGCACTCGGCACACGCAGCGCGCACCCCATCGGGCGCTGGCATGCGTACACCCAAGCATTGCCATGCCCACCTCCAAAGGATGCTGCCATGCCCAACCCCTGAACTCAGTTTTTGTGCCCTGTCTGCCAGGTCATGGTGGAACAGGCAGACGTGTTCATCAAGAAGGGGACTGCGTTCTTCCCAGGCAGCAGCCTCACCGGCAACGGGCTGCTCGTCAGCGATGGTGACACATGGCGGCGCCAGCGGCGGCTGTCCAACCCGGCATTCCGAAAGTCAGCAGTGGACGCATACGCAGTGGCCATGATCTCTGCCACGTCAGACATGCTCAACCGGCACTGGCGCGCAGGTACACAACAGGGCCTGGCTGTGGCAGACGCCAGCAACCACTAAGTCCCCTCTCGCATCCAGCTGTCTGTGCCTGGTGCCAACATGTGGAGCTCGCACATCCCCCTTGTATGCATTGTGACCAATTGCATACCGGTAGATGGACTGCACGGTACGTGCAGAATCGTCTGCACACTACCAGCTGCTTGCGCTGTTATTGCCATGACAACAAACTCTTTCAACAACCGCAGGTGGCGTGCGGGATGTGTACGCCGATTTCAACGAGCTCACACTTCGCGTCACACTTGAGGCGCTGTTTGGCTTTGGAACACCGCCGCCCGGCAGCAGCAGCAGCAGCAATGGGCTTGGGAGCTCTGACGACGCAGCCACCATCGTGGCAGCTGTCGCCAAGGCCTTTGAGTTCTTCACACGGCGGGCGGGGTCAGGGCTGATGCTGCCTGAGTGGCTGCCTACCTGGGACAACCTGGAATTTGGGGCGGCTGTGGTACAGCTGGACAAGGTGGTGTATGGGCTCATTGCAGGCCGGCGTGCTGAGCTGGCACAGGCGAGCAGGACGGGGAGCGCTGTGGCACGCACTGACTTGCTGCAAGGGCTGCTGACAGCAGTGGATGAGGACGGGTCAGGTGCGCTGGGCAGGCTGGCAGGGGGCCAGGCATTCTGGAGTCCCCTTGCATGACTACTTCAAAGGAGACACAGTAGGGTTGGGATTGCAGGGATGAGCGGGTCATGCGGCTTGGCCATGACCCATGGCAGGATTGCCGCTTCCAGCAGCTAAATGCTGCTGTCCCTGCACATGACTGGTCTGGCTGCGGTGCAGGCATGACGGACACTGCACTGCGGGACGAGCTGATGACGCTGCTGGTTGCGGGGCAGGAGACGAGCGCAATCCTGCTGGGGTGGGCGTGCGCGCTGCTGGCGCACCACCCGCAGGTGCAGGCGCGCGTGGCGGCGGAGGTGTCATCCCTCCTGCAGGGCCGTACGCCCTCTGCGGCTGACATGCGGTCGCTGCCGTACCTCGAGGCGGTAGTGCTGGAGGCACTACGTTTGTACGCCCCGGCCTACATGGTGGGGCGGTGCGCGAACCGTGATGCACAGGTGTCAGGCTACAGCTTGCCGGCAGGCACCACGGTGCTCATTAGCCCTTACCTCATGCACCGCGAGCCTGCAATCTGGGGCCCAGATGCCGACCAGTTCAAGCCTGAGCGCTGGACCGCATGGCAGAGCAAGGAGGGCTACGCAGGCTTCATGAGCCTGCTGAGTGGCCTGGGACCCAATGGGTCATACCTGCCATTTGGAGGGGGCCCCAGGTGCGCCAGCCGCCCAGCCCCAGCCCCCGCCAGCCATGGCCTTCCGTCCCTGCTTTTGCTGTGCTATGTCCTGGGCTGCTTGTTATAAATGTGTTGAAGCCACAGCATATCCACAGCATGTCATGGGGCTCGAATCTGCATGCACTGTTCACCTGTGCGCCGGTGCGCGTGTGCTTGCGCGCACAGGAACTGCATCGGCACCGGGTTTGCGATGATGGAGGCCATGCTGGTGCTGGCGTGTGTGGTGCAGCGCTACCAGCTGGCACCGCCCAGCCCAGGCGCAGAGTTCCCAAGCCCAAAGCCCCTCATCACGCTGAGACCAGAGGCCGTGCCTCTGCGGCTCACAATGCGCCAGTAGCTCTCTTGGTGCACAGTACGACGCACGGACAAACCATGCGTGCGGCGGCGTGTCTGCATGCATGTACGCGGCGGTGTGACTGGCAGCCGACGAAGAAACGTGCTATGATTGAAATTGCGGGACGCTTGGATGCCGCAGCCCTGCTCAGAAGTACCAGTAGCAGGGGTGGTGACTGGACATCTCTGTACTGCATGCAGTTGTGTTAATCATGCAACAAGAGACGCCACCACCTGCTCGACTGCAGGCCCGCAGGGTTGTTGCGCAGGCCAAGAAGCCATTGCCTGGTCATGTCAGGCCTGCTGCGGTGCACATGGCAGCCATGGTGCAGCTGGCTGCTGAGGGTTTTGTTGCTGTTGCAGCCTGCCGAGGACAGCATTGCAAAAGCGCTGGAGGAAGCTGGAAGGTCCACACACATGTGGCGCATGGGGGTTATGGCGCTCTTTTGCTTTGCCTGCTAAGTCCGTCGTAAGAGAAGAGCAGGTGCAGCGCATCATCATCTGGGGATCCCTGCGTTTTATGCGCCAACACGCTTTTGTGACCTCGCTCGAGATGACCTCTCTTTGCTGAACCTCCTCCCCTCAGTCTGTTCATTCCATCGGCTTGTGTTGTACAGCACGCGCACAGCGCTTCTTGCTGCCAGCCGGAAAGCAACGTCCCAAGAGGCCCTCAGTTGTCAGAGCGCCCGGTCCGGACGCACGCCAACCAAGCTTGTGGATCATCTCGGAGCTCGGCCTGCCTGGTTTACAAGTCAGTGAGTGCACAAAACCCTTCACAGTTTCAGAGGGAAACTGGACAGTGCATCTTCAGGGGGTTGTGCGGAAGCTGCTGGATATCTATCCTTACACGCGGCTGTGCTGGTTTTACTGCAGGTTGCAGGCAGCGTGAGCTCTCGCAGCGTCTGGTCTGCGCATTGACTTGGGCACAGCACACGCAGCGTGCGTGCGCGCAGCACCCATGGCTCCTGGCGTGCCAGCCCCCCTGCTTTACCCTGCGTTGGAGGATACATGGGGCCTGCCAAGCGTGCTCAGCCAGGAGCTGTTTAGCATGAATCCTGCCACAACCTTCAACCAGAACTGGCCAGAGGAGGAGGAGTCAGCGTGCGATGGTGATGGCGTGGTCTATGGCATGGCTGATGCCAGCATGCTGCAGCCCACTGCTGCAGAGATCCTGGAGAGCGGGCCTTTGGAGGCTGGCAGCAGTGGGGAGTTTGTTTTCGATGAGGACGGGGAGAATGCGATGATTGAGGTTGCCTCGCGTGCTGACGATGATGTGGCGGGCGCTGCTCTGCTGTGCTCCCACCAGCATCTGCACAGTGCAGATGAGCTGGATATGCCCTCCAGCAGCGCAGTTCCCACACAACATGCAGCCCCCTACCCGGAGCTCAAGGCCACCAGCCAGGCATTTGAGGAGTATGGGCACCTTCTGTCGCAGTCCTCGTTGGACGCCTTGCTCATGCCCAGCGCAGACCTGCTGCTCAGCATGCCATCCCTGATGCCTGCAGTGCCTGCGGCGGCCTACTCCTGCCAACCCTCCAGCACCCTCTGCCAGCCCACCATGGACACCTGTGCAGCCGCTGCACCATCAGCTGCTGCATGGCCTATTGCGCCCGTGACTGCCAACCATTTCATGGGTGGCCGGGTGCAGACGCCGCCGCCACAGAGCCCTGTGGGATCTGGCCCTGGGTGCATGCCGATGGTGCCTGCGATTCTGCAGGACCTCAGCACGGAGGAAGGACCACGCTCTCCACACCAGCAGACCACATCCAACACACCCAACAACCCAGCTGTCATCATCATGCCGCGGCGCGTGTCGCGCCCCCCTCCCTTCAAAGCTAAGCTCATGGAGGAGCAGCACATTGCGGCTGCAGCATCGAGCAGGTCCATGCCGCTGGCAGTGGGTGACAGCACCTCATGTGTCACGGAATGGCAGTCAGGCGCGGCTCACCCTGAGCTGTCTAGCAGCCGTGGTCATCTGGCTCCAAACGCAGGTAGGCTTGCACAGTCACCCAAATTTAATGATATGAGTAATGAGTAACACGGCTTGTTACGATTTGTCTGCAGTTATGCAACCTGACATGGTTGAACTGCTGTGCATGCCAATGGGGGTGCCTGCTAGGGATTGTCCTGCCTGGATTGTTGATGACCAGTGCTGCTGTGCCATGTGCTGCAATGGGCTGACCACTTGCTGCCATTCATCCCTGTCCTTTGCACTGCAGATCACAAGGTGGAGCAGGATTTTGCTTCCAGCCACGGTCCTGTGCAGATCATGACTGTCATGCCGGTACGTTTGTCCGCTCAGCCAGCATGATTGCTTGCTGCATCTGCTGTGCCCATAGCAAGGTTAATCGCTTAGCATGCCCCCAGTTATACCATGGGCATGCTGTGATGCTGCTTTGTTTCTTTTTATTTTGCAGGGAACCAAGGGTGTGGCACATGTGGCGCTGGTCGACGCTGGGCCCACAGAGCAGCAAGTCCCAAGCACGCCCTTTTGGCCCGCCCCCAGCCCTACCTTCACGCCAGCGACTACGGTGGTGACCAGCACTGCAGCTGGGACAACCTATTCTCCAGCAACGATGCCCTACCCCTTGGTCTCACTCATCGCACCTGCCCTGAGCCCCAGCAGTGCAGCAGCACCTGTGGTCAGCGCTGCTGCTCCTTCTGCTCCCGCAGTCGCTGCGGTGCGGGTACCTGCCTCGCCCCATGTGCCCTCCTGCCCGCCTATGCTGCCACCAGCCAAGGTGCTTCAGCCTGCAGTGCCCAAGGCCACACCAGCCAAGGGGACCAAGGAGACCACGATGACTGCAATCGAGCTACCTAGTCGCCAGGCGCAAGTGCCTGTGCGCTGCAGCAAGCGGCAGGCTGACCGCGCGCAGCAGAGCTCCATTGTGGCCAACCTGCGCAGCCACAAGCGTCGCAAGAACATGTAGCTGGTCTGGGTTTTACTGAACACTTGCCAGCAGATGTACGTCATTATGTGGAATTTGGCATTCACCGTGTTTGCTCTACTTGTGCGTTATATGATCAGATCACTCTTGTCAGTGCATTCAAGTATGCACGGCCTGATCTGATTCTTCCTGGAAAAACTCAAAAGCAAAAAGTGGGCCTCTTGTAGATGGCCCTGCTGGTGTCTACAAACATCACAATTGGCATCTACAGGATCAAGGTATATTTTGAAATTTGATCCGCTGTAGTGTAGGACGGTGCACGGTCGCCGTGGTATGCCGTGGCTGTTTGCTGGTCTCTTGTGCTTTTCTCTTTCGCAGCACTTGCTGCAAAGTGTTTGGTACTGCAGTACAGTTGGATTGCTACAACATAAGCTGTGATGCCATGATTACACCAACACATTTTGCATAAACTGGCAGCTGAGGGTTGAGGAGCCGATGTAGATAGCTTTGGTGACTTGAACACGACATTCATCATTGTCTTTGAAAGGTTTCAACTACTGAACAACGCCCTCCGTTGCAAGCGAGGCATGGTTGCGTGGCTGTGCGCCATTCAGCACAACATCACTGTAGTATCAGTGTAACCCAATGTGACCTTGAGAGCGTGTCATCACATCCTGCTTGCCCAGCCCCCTGCTCGCTATTGCACTACAGAAAGCACACAGCCTTCAGTTTGCCACTTGACAGGATCATGTGCTGAGTGGGGCAGCAGTGGGAGCAGCAGCAGCCATGAACTTTGCACTGGATGGTGGGTGCAGCTCTGCAGGTGGTATAGCTTTGGTGGTACAAGGGTGCTCTGGGAGTTGGGTGCTTCACACAGTCAAGCCAATCCAGCTGCCCCTTGCCATCTCGCGTGCAGATGAAGAGGACATGGGGCTTGGGCTTCTCAAGCCTAAAGCAGTTGCTTCAAATGCTGCACCTCTAAAGGCAGCCAATGCGAGGTGCGCACATGCAGGGGCTCAGGGGCAGCACCCAAAGGTGGTGCTGCCCCATCTTTAGTGGCCTAGGCCCTTTGGAACATGGAACAAAACGCCCTTTTACTGGACTCAATCAACCTTGCTTGCCTTTGCCGCTGCAGCTCGCCGCTGAAGAAGACCAAGCCCGCTGCCCCAACAAAGCTTGCAGGTGCTGCCCCTCCTTGTGCACCTGCAAACATGCTGGGGATCATGCATGGTGCTGCATGCCCAGCCCTGGCACCTTTCAACATAATGTCCTCCGTCTGCTGCTGCACTGATGCGTTACGCGCCATGTGTGCATCTTGTAGGTGCCCCTGAGGTTGAGGAAGACTTCTTTGGTGCCTTTGCGATTGAGGACTCCGATGACGAGATGGATGCACCCAGGCCTGCAGCAAAGGGCTCTAAACTGCCCCCGCTGCACCCTTCCAGCATGCCAGAGCAGAAGAAGAAGCCAGTGCTCCTGGACGACTCCGATGACGACGACAAGCCGCCCACTGCGGCAGGTAAGATAACACATGGTGTTCATCCAAGGCAAACACAGAGCAGTGTGTGCTGCAGTGATCTAAGCCACCATGTGCAGTCACACGTCAACTGACAAGCCCCTGCACCATGTCTGCACCGCAGGCAGACACGATGTCGTGCAGGCTCCTGTACAGGAGGCAGATCACGGGAACAGCATGCAAGTGGCTGCAGTAGATGTGCAGGAAGCAGGTTCGGACCCTCAGGGGCCAGTCACTGTTGAGGACGCAGGACCTGCAGCAGCTGATGATGCAGGAGCTGGCCCCGAGGCTAGTGCTGCAACCCTGCCTATTGCACTCACGCCGCCAGTCATGACTGAGGAATCTCCCACTGCTTTTGCACCAGTACTGGCTGAAGAAGTACGTGCAGTCTCCGATGAGCATGTGGCTACAGCAGCAGGGCACAAAGAGGGCAGCGCGCCTCCTGATCTGGTCTTTGCGCATCCTGTGGGGCTGCCAGAGGAGCAGCTCACGCCGCCTTTTGCCTTCCAGGCAGCTGTGCAAGAAGACCAGCTGGTGCCGGCAATCCACAACCAACCAGTGGCGCCTGCAGATCTTGTCGGCGCAACAGCTGTGTCTATTGAGATCCAGCCTGCAGCAGCTGCTGCGCGTCAAACGTGAGTTGCGTGAACCTGATCGCATGGGTGTTGAAGGCAGCTCAGCGCGCTGTTGCTTGTATGATATGTTGATATCAGCATCGCTGCACATTATGTAGTGTGTGCACATCGTTGATTTGCCTTGGTATGGCATCCTTTTTGCAGGATCGATGCACCTGAGGAGAGCATGATCGGGCCAGACTGCTCAACACCAGCCACTGCAGCAGCATCGCCTGTAGTCGATGCGCGTGCCAGCATGCAAGATGCTGCAGACATCTCCATCGCAGCCATACCTGCTGCTGCCGTGGCGATCCAGAAGGCGCCACCAGCAACTCTGCCACAAGAGGACCCTGTGCCAGCTGGGGTGACCACAGCTGTCACAGCAGCCCCTGAGCCGCCAAATGCGATCCAAGTCCCCACACCAGCACCTGCTGCTGCCCCCCTGGCCTCAGCACCGCTGCAGCCCACTGCTGCAGCTGCCGCAGCAACTGGCTCCCTGCAGGCATCGCCCCTACAGCAGCAGCTGGCACTGCTCAAGGCGACCGGACCTCAGCGCGGTGCAGGTGATGCAGCTGGGCATCTGATCATCAGTGCCACAGATGCGCAGCCTCTTCGGCCACATGCGGGCAAGAGCTCGGCTGCATCAGGATCCGCTGCATCTCCAGTTTCAGCACCTGCATCGATGCCCCCACCCATGCGGATGTCAGCGGCAGCATCTACTGCAGCAACCATCGCAGCTGCGCCGTTCGCACCACCAAGCCCTGCTACAGCATCAATGGTTGGCGCAACCTTTCACAGTTCCCCAGTGCCAGCACCTGCCGCCAAGGTGCAGCCAGTTGCCGCGCCACCACCCCTCGCGCCATCCGTGGCCACTACAGTCACACCTGCACGCACTCCTCCTGCAGCGCCGGCTGTGCCAGAGATCCCAATGCCCATGATCACATCTACTCCTGAGGCGCCTCAACTGACTGAGGCTCCTACAGCTGCGGTCCCCATGCTGTCCAGCAGGCCTGTGCCAAGCGTGTCAGCGCAACAGCAGGTGTCCGTCGATGCAGCCGACACAGTCATGCAGCCTGTCGCAGTGGCAGCGCCGTGCAGCGCCCCTGTGTTCAAGGCAGCACTGGCATTGCCTGCAGCGCACCAGGCACAGCAGGAAGCCACGGCAGCTCTGGGTGCGGCTCTGCAGCTGTCACTCCTGCCGGGAAGTGCGGCCGGCACCACATCTTCTGCTCCCAAGCTGTCTGGCACTGTGGAGAACATGACGTTTGCCTCATGCCTGGAGCGCATTGAAACGGTGTGTTTGTGGTGATGTTGCTTGATGGAGTTTGCTTTGCCCAAATGCCCAACAGCCTTACAGGTACTGTCACATAGCCGCAGATTCTGATATCACCTGGCATGTGGGGCCGGCGCTGACCATGCACCTGCCCTGCTGGTATGCTGCCGCTGCCGCAGATGCTGCTGCAGTCAAAGCAGATGCAGCTGGACACACTGGAGCTGCGCACACAGGCCGCGATGCTGCGCAACCGCATCGTGCGCTTCGACAACCCGCTGCTGCGTGCCAAGATGGCTGAGGTGGCTGCGCGGCGTGATGCAGCTGCGCGCTTACAACTGCCCGAGCCAGTCAACGTGCCGCCCCTGGTGTGATGTTGCTCATGCTCTGAGGCAGTCAAGTTACAGACAAGCGATGAATAATCACAGCATGTGACAATGTACGGCGTTTGTTTGGCCATTTGTTATGCATCCGAAACCAGGGCACAGCCCTTGCGTGGTGTAGCTGTGTTTTGAAGTGGTTCAACACTCAACCAGCATCACCATGGTGTCCACTGTCTAACCCCACCCCAGACCTGGCTCGCTGGCTGGCCACTGCTGGCTTGGATCCTGACTGCGATGATCTACTTGTTATGGCTCTGATCTATGCTTTCTTTGCCTTTTGTGCTGCCACCAGCCTGTCGGTGATGAAGTCAACGAAGGCTTGCCGCTTCCACTGATCCACCCTGATGATCTCTTGCTTGCCGTCTGGGGTCTTGAGCCGTAGCCGGGGCGCGGCATTTTGAATCAAGGACACCTTGAACCCGTACATGGTGTAGTCGCTTGCCATCTTGTCCACAAACCACTTCAGCTCGCTCAGCCCTCTGCAAGCAGCAGTGCAGCATGTGTTCAGCAGCATCAGAAACAGCGCTACTGCAGAAGCAACCTGGCCTTGTGCAGTTGCCCTCAGAACCTGCGCTGCTCTGAAAGTATCAGCCGGTGTCCAGTGCAGCCGCCTGTTGGGCGATAGGCACTCACACAAGCCGGTTGGGGCAGACCTCCAGTGTTGCAGTCGAGTACAGCTTATCCTCCTCAGTCTTGATGCAGCACTTCTTGCACTACGCAGAACATGGGTGGATGCGATGGCAGGCAGCTTGCGTGAGGAGACATGCTTCATGTCCGTGCCATGCACATACCCTGCACATGCACAGTGGCAGTCGAGCGGTCGGAGAGTCCAGCCCAGTCCATACTGCCAGCCTCACCTGATCCACCAGCTCATCGTCCTTGACAAACTCTGCCAATGCTTTGCAGTCAGTGCAGCTTGACTCCCCAGTGAACCTGAGCATGTGCATGTACGCCGATGACAAGGTCCACTTCATGTCCATCTCATGGCTGTGCATGTGTGAATGGGTCCTCAATTGCATGCAAGCAACACACCACGCTGCAGCTCCTCAACTTGCATGCAGCACAAGCGAGCCCCGGATATACTTACCCCCATTTCTTGCATTGCTTCACATCTATGCTTGCAGCACTGGCATGCTGCACACATAGCAAGATCAGGGCGAACGCCGATGTGGACCGTAACATTATTTTCACTGGAACAGCTAGTTTACTGTGCTCGTAGAATTTGCACTGGAACCTAAAATCCTAGATTGTTCGTGATACTGTGCACAGGCAAGCACAGGCTTGCATACTGGATGCAAGGATGGGGATTATACGCAGGGCAGGCAGATGATCCCGTTTCATCCGCCCTCATTTATTTCCTTTATGTGACGCTACATCGTCGAAGAATTGAATTGGGGTGCATTACTAACAGGCGCCTGCTGCTCGTACACCCCGCGTGTCAAACGTATGTAGCATCATCATCATGTAACATCCACAAGCTTACAGCCATGGCTGAGCCAACACCCTTTCTAACTACAATCAACAGGAATTCAAGTGGGTGGGCCACCAAGCTTACACGGCATGCACAGGTCAACTTGCTCACATGCGCCTGTGCATGGTGATGCTTCTGCAGAATGGGTGGTGGCTCTCGCATTCCTCCGTGGCATATCGCTGCTGCCGTCGCTGCACCAGAGTCCGCCGCATGTGCATGCGGCGTGGTGCGCCTGCGGTGTGATCCTGCTCAGCTACGCAGCCAAGTGGGTGCTGCTGCTGCCGCCGCCGCCGCTGCTGCTGCTGACCCCCTGTTGCTGCTGCCGATGCCGCGGCTCCCCGGTTGCGGCATTGCCTGAACTGCTTGAGCCACGCACTGAGCACGTGCACTGGTAGTGCTCATGCTTGTGCACAAGGAAGGGCCTGTGTTACTGATCCGATACTCGTGGGCAGCACTTCCCCGTAACTGGTCCTCGCTCTCTGCAATATGCATGCACTGAGCCAGGTGATGTGTATGCTGCCAACGCTGCAGGTTGCTCAAGTTCCTTGTACGCCAGCCGCGCCCACCCGGCAGCGGCAAGCGCGACAGCGGCATGCCCTCCAACCATGCCACCGGCATTATGTACTGCAGCGGTACGTATGCAGTACTTATGCGTTATGGCCGGCAGCTGCACTGCATGCATTGCAGCGTACATAGCGATTATTGATGTGCAGCTGTACCGCAAGCACTGCAGCGGTACAACGTGCCTGATGACACAGTAACAGCTCAGATGGGTAGTCCCTGTGCTGCAGCAGCGGCTCAATGCTGCCCCGGCCCCTTGCAGCCGTCAGCTTCCCCCCACAACTGCAAACCTGAACTCCTGAACCCTGCTCACGCAGGCTATTACATCGCCGTCGCATGCCGCCTTAGTAATCCCTGGACCGTGACGCTGGGCATGGCATCTGTGGCCGTGGGCATGGCACTGTCATGGCTGAGGGTCGTGCACAAGCAGCACAGCGTGCTGCAAGTCATGGCTGGGGTGCTACTGGGTGGGTTAGGGGCACCATTGTGGTACTGGGTAGGGGTTGTGTGGGCTGACCAGTGGCTGGCGCACCACATGGTTGTGCGTCGGCTGCTTTACAGCTTCTGCATTGTGTGCTTCCTGAACTTTTTTGCACGCATTGTGCTCAAGGCGGCAAAGAAGCACCAAAGCAAAGCAGGCGCTGCCGCAAAGCAGCAGTGACACCATGGGGCGTGTAGCTGGTGCGATGTCTGTGATGTTCCACCAATGTCTCTTACAAAAATATGTCTGCATTCTTAACTATACAAAGCTTCGTTTCATTGGTTGGCGTGAAGACGCCGTCTTAAAGAATTGTGCATCATGGCTGCATCTAGTCAAGGCTACCATGGAATCAACGAAACAGCATGGTCTTCCCTCATCACCCTCTCTCCACATACCACGCACACACACATCTCTCTCTCTCTCTCTTTTCTCCCACGGCAGCAGCTGCGCAACACACTTTTCAGTACACCTCTCCAGCAAATCCACACGGGTTCGCAGCTCTCCATCTGCTCACAACAGCTCCATACACATCAAAACTGCAGCCCGTCGGATGCAAACACGCACCACCGCCACATGCAAGCCTGTCCGCCTGTGCAGCAGCAGCCTCAGCTCCACCACCAGTCCCACCATTAATCGTACCCCAGCACCACCACGTCGCCTGCAACTGTTACTGTTACTGTTAGGTTACCACCACCTCGTCGCCTGCAAAACACTCAACCCAGTGTCGTTAAACCACAGCCCAGTGCAGCGTGCAGTAGGCGGTACAGCACACAGCTGAACACTGTACTGGCACAGGCACTGCGGCCCTGTGTCCAAGGTTCAGGGGGGGCCTGAGGAGCGGGTGAAGATGAACGAGCCACCCAATGCCACTGCCCGCCCGATCAGCATGTTTTCGTCAAGATACGTGAGTTGGTAGCCGCCCCCAGCCGCCTGCAGCGAGTTGCCTGTTGCAATGCCCGCAGCCACCTGTGCCGCGCTGCGGAAGGGCAGCCGCAGGCTGAACTGCTTGATGGCCAGCAGCAGCATGTGCTGCAAGGGGGTGCGGGGCAGGATGGCGGGGGCGATCAGTGACTCGGCCAGCTCGCTGATGCGCACGTCGCCCACGTTGGCCGCGTCGAATGTGAGCGCGATCCGGTGGCCTGACCGCACCTCGTAGCTGCGCGCGCGCACGTAACCACAAGCGTGCACAGAGGCATGTGGCGGTTGAAGGTCGTGCAGGGGGGGGGCAACCCATGCACACACGCGCACGCCATGGTGGTGTTCAGCTGTCTGCCATGCGTGACGTTTCCCGTGGGCTTTTCTACCGTGGTGCTGCTGCAGGTGCAAGTTGTTGACCATGTGTTTATCGCAGGGTTGGTTGCGTGTGAGGTCGGCGCTATATATGCAGCCGGCGCTATACACGCATTCCCTACATAGGTCAGGTGAGAAAGAAGGTCAGTAGCGGGCAGGCTGGGCGCGCGTACCTCGCTTCCACAGTGACTGTCACACCCTTGCGCTCCTCAAGCAGGAAAGGCACAGAGAACAGGATGACATTATCCACCTGCAGCGCACAGGTCCTACACGCAGCTCACACGGTGCGGCGGAGTAGCGCGATGTGATGGGCAGCAGCCTGCACACAGCTGCCTGAGGCTTGTGAGACTTGAGAGACAACCCCCCTTCGTCTTGCAACACACATGATGGGCGCATGGCCCCGCAGCCGAGCAAAGGCACACTGATCCCCGGCCTAGGTAGGCCTTATCAGATGCTGCCTGTAAGTGAACTTGGGATCAGGTCCTCACGGCCAATATAAGGCATCGAATGAAGGATGAACTTAAGTGGGCATTCGCTGTCCGCAGGCGATGGCCCACCTTGCCTGTGCCGTCCACAGGCGATGTGAAGCGCTGGTAGATCGGGCCGATCTGTACAGGGCTGGGCAGCAGTGGGTTGGCAAACGCGACGTCCGCCTCCAAAATAGGCAACTGCAGGAGGCAGGGCGAGGTGTGTGTGTGTGTGTGGGGGGGGGGGGGCGCGGTTCGA
>BDCZ01000045.1:0-21611 GCA_001662365.1 Chlamydomonas applanata
CCCATCTCCACATCCTCCCCCTCCTCAGCTCCCTCCCCAGCTTCCTCCCCACCCGCAGGCCCCCTCGCACCACCTGCCCGGTACGCCTCCTTGAGCCACTCAGGGTCATCAGGGTCGACCTCAGCCTCCACCTCTGCACCTCCCCCTTGATCCTGCCCCTGCTCCCGATGCCCTCCTGCTCCCATCCGTGTGCCAGAAGGTGTGGCCTCCTCATCAAACACAGGCCCAGCACGCGATGCCAGGTGGAAGGGAACAGGAGACGTGCCCCCAGCCCCAACCTCCACATCCACCTCCACCCCCGCTAGCCCCTCCTGCACCTCCTGCACCTCCGCCCCCGCCTCGACCTCCTCTTCTTCCTCCTCGTCCTCAAGTGTGGTGGCACCCTCACGTGGCAGCTCACTCGGCTCCACTCGTTGCTGGCACGGCAGGTACACCGTGAAAAAGCCCTCAGAAAAGGAGCCCTGCGGCACGACATGCAGCAGTACACGGCAGTACAGCAGTACATGATATGCAGCAGTACACAATATGCAGCAGTACACGGCAGTACAGCAGTGTCAGCAACTGTGTCACTGCCGTGGGTGCTGGTTGATGTGCTGCTGCATTTGTGGCTGCACATGCTCGTGCAGGGCACGGAACGCCAACCGGTGCGGCTGCTCTTTAGCGCTGGCCGCAAGAAATCGCACGGCGCCGGCTGTACTAATCACTTTGAACACCCTGAGCAAGCCAGAGGTCCCGGCCACAAATGCAGCAGGTGCACAGCACACGAAGCAGCCAAGCGGTGCGCACCGGGTTGATGACGGTGCTGCCCTGGTGCGTGTGCTGCGCCTGGGGGCTTGCATCTCCGACAAAGACGGCATGGGGCAGCGGGTACAGGTGCAGCGCGTGGTCATACTGCAGGTGGCAGTACAGCAGTACAGGTGGTACAGGTAAGAGCGTCGGTGCAGTGGACAAATGCCATGTGGCACTGTCAGTGCCTTGCCGCTGTTCCCTGAAGGCGCCAGTACCAGTACCAGCAGCAGCAGCAGCAGCAGCAGGAACTGCGGCAGCAGTTGATGTCACCGCAGCAACAGACGAGCCAGCAACAACAGCAGGCATGCCCCTCACCTGCCAATAGATGGGCTGCAGCAGCAGTGGCAGCGGGCACAGGTGCGACTGCTGTAGCAGTGTCAGCGCCATGTGGCCCCACATGTCATCGTGCCGTGCCGTCTCCGCGTCTGTGCCATGAACAGACAGGCAGGCAGGCAGGCAGGCAGGCAGGCAGCCAGCAGTGCAACTCAGTACCCAAGACGAGATTGGAGGCAGCTGGGGCTGGCAGGCGAGCCGCGGCACAGCATGTATAGCAGGGGCAGGCAGTGGCAGGCACAGGAGCTTGTGTAAAGAATGCCGGCACAATGCGTGCCTTTACCGCGCGGCGGTACAGGCATAACTGCGTACCGCGTGGCGGTACGAGGCAGCGGCGGCGCAGGCGCTTGAGGATGTTGTACCGGAAGAACACGAGCTGCTGTGACATGTACCGCACCCTGTCGTGTGTAGTGCCGGACATCGTGTGCATGCACATCACATGCGTGTGAGGGCCCGCACCCCACATTGTGTACTTCAAGGCAGCCGTCTGCACACCACAGCAGCCACAGCTCACAGCCATGAGCCATGGTTGGCATTCTTGTCATGGGTAATCCAAGCTGAAACAGCGTCAGCACCGTGCATCCAGCACATCCATGCTCATGGCCATCAGCCAGCCCTCAGCCACTGCACTGCGGCCGTGCCCCGCCAGCAACCCGCACCTGCATGGGTTGGTGGCAAACACTGCGTTGGGGAGTACACGTGTGATGTCTGCCGTGAAGAAGGTGGGCAGTGGGGGCTGAGGGAGGATGTCCCCTGGGCTGGGGTCACCAGGTCCTGGCACGAAGACAAAGCGGCTGGAGTCCTGCGGGCGGGGGGTGGGATGGGCCATGGCAAATTTAGTCAGACGAATAAGGCACGCATGCTTGGTTGATAAGCAGTTGGTTGTCGGCAGCATAATCCAAGCTGGCACATGGGTAGTGTGCACTACTTTTGGTCTAGAATGGCAAGGTCCAAGCGGGCAGTGACGTACCCGGATGCGTGGGTGCTGCTCAATGATGGAAGCAAGGGCGGAGAAGCCATCACGCAGAGCCACATAATCCACGCCCGCACCGCCATCTGCACGGCCAGTTTCACCCTCCCAGGGTTTACGATCCAGGGCTTCACCGTTTTTCAGGGGTTGAGGTGTCCCTGGTTCACTCTTATGATCGAGGTGTCACAGGACGGTGCGTGGGGTCAGGTTCTAGGGTAGGTAACGGCCGTGCAGCGGGTTGGCTGCTCAGCAGCCAGGTAGGAAATAGAGAAGACAAGAGACAGACACGAGACAGTTAAGAGTCAGACAGACAGTGGAAGGGAAGCCGGACGGACGAATCAGCTCTTTGGAGCAAGCCGGCCCAGGACATGTACTGCCACGGGTCTGGACCTGAGCAAGGATGTGGGCGACTGGGGCACCTGGCTTGATGGGACACCTGGCTTGATGTTGACTGAACAGGGACCCACAGCAGCCACGGCCTGTGGTCCTACCCTCCCAAACTCCAGCTGGAAGATGGAGGCCCACCAGCACCAGCCTTACACAGTTATCATAGAGTTGTGTGGCAGATGAATGAGATGAAGCTAGGAACAAGGTCATGTGCAAGGTCATGTCAAGGTGGAGACCAGGACTCGCACCTGTGCCTGCCTTGGAATGGAAGTTGCCCATGAGCACAAAGAGGGGAGGTACTGTGGGCACGCCCTCAAAACCTGTGAACGTGGCCGCAGCGCAGCAATGGTCTGGTATGCCTGCATCGGTGTGCATACATCCAGCATGCAAGCGAGACACAAGCAGCAAGCACAGGCAGTGCACGCATACGGCCTTCAGCTGGTATTGGTGCTGCAGGTGTTACTGATGCACCTACTCATCCCCCGCCCTCTAGCCAGAGACTCTACCCTACTGACCTATGCTGAGCATGAGCAGAACCAGAAAGCAGCCAGCCCCGCCCCCGAGGCACCTGCCCACATGCAGCCCACACACTCTCACACACCCCGCATACACGGCATAGCCCTTCCAGTTCAGCAGGCTACCTTCCACGTGAAAGCTCTGCCAACAGTGCCTCAATTTGGCCACTCATCACCCACCTCCAAACACTGTGCGCAGCCCCTCCAGCACCTCACGTGAGTCCAGCCATACATCACACAGCACTACGATGCGGTCATCCCCATGCTCGCCGTCTGCGCGCGTGTTGATAATACAGTACATCATTATGCACGTTCATGATACCGTGGTGATATATCATCAGATTTCTGACTGGTGAATGGACTACTGGCATTACCACCTTGAACCCCTGAAGCCTGAACCCCAGTATGCTGAGCCCTGACCTGTGCACCAGCAATCCCACTGCCTTCATCTGGAATCACGAGCTCCCTTGCCTGCATCCCCAACCAGATAACTAAAACCCTGAAGCCTCAAACCTGACACCCTGACAGTACACCCTCAACCCTGAGTCCATAACCTGAACTCGATGCTTGAACGAGATGCTTGAATCTGATTATTTAAACTTGAACCACACACCTGGCATTGCCTCCAGCTCAAGCTTGGCCACCTCCTCAGGACCTAGCTGTGGCCCACCAAAGAAGTTGAGCCGCTGCGCCGACACATCACGCGGAACAGCACACGGAACAGCAAGCGCCTTGGCACAATGTGTAAGAGATTGACCACTGGAGCACGCACCATGAACCCAGCAGTGCACGGAAATGCACGCTTCAGAGGGTCGCTGGAGGCTCTGGTGCAGGTACAAGGCAGCGTCCATGCCCGCTGTGCATGCAGCGCTTGCCAGGCAACTGCCGCGTGTGCCGCGCGCATGTCCCAGCACCCACAGACGCGTGCTGTACTGCCCTTCGCACTGTACCTCCAGCTGTTGCCCTCCCTGCTAGGCCCCCAACCGCATGCGCTGGCATCCCAGCTATCATGCTGCTACCGCCTCTGTGCGAGCCGGCCCAAATCCTGGTTTAGAACCCTGCACCTTACACCTGAAGCCCAAGACCGTGCCCCCATCCTGTCCCCTCAGCCGGTCACACCTCCTCAGCCAGTCACACCTGTGATGCCATGGGCAGATCCGAGCGCGGCTCGGCTGGGGGGAACCCCAGGGCACGCACGTAGAACACGCCATCATGATGCAGCTCTCCCTCCGCGATCACCACACTGTTCTCTGCGTCACATTTGTGTGCTGCTCAACTGTGTGATTGTGTGCAGATGTGTGCGGATGTGTGGTGCATGGTACCCATATGGATGCATACGGCAAGATGGGGCTGTTATGATGTACAGGACCTGCTTTTCAGTGGGGCGTGCCAGCAGTAATGGAGTATCTGTGAATTTGAAACATACCAAAGCAAAGGCGTGAGTGTGAGGCTCGCAGGTGAGGTCTGAGGTGATATGGGGCCTAAGATGATTGCAACTCAGCAAACAGGTGGAAAGCGACGGCAGTAGAGCAAAGGGGCGAGTGGCAATAGCGCTTGATGCCAACCCAAGCAGGTTTGCATGCGATGGGGTGTGCCTGATCCCGGTCACTCACTGCCAGCCCTCATCTCCCCCTACGAGCCGGTACATGCCCCACAAGTCCTCCCGCAACCCTCCAACCGCATTCTTCCTCTGGTCAGGGCGCCCGCCCAACCGCCCGCCCATCCAACCACAGGGACCCACCCACCTACGGCAAACCTTCCACACCCATCCACAGCCACCCAGACCACATCACTCCCCAGCTCCTGCCCCTGGCTCTTGCTGCGCACCCGTAAAGAAGCCTGCGGTCGTCTGAGCGGCCGAGATGTCAAGGGGCAGCGACCCGCTCGAATCCTCCAGCACCAGCCGCCTGCCATCGTCCCCCCGGGCTAGGGTCCCCATCACAATTCGGCTCACACCCACGCAGCCACGCAGGGATTGCAGATCGGTGAGCTGAGCTGAGGGGCCGTCGCTGGTGCCCCCCAGCACCTGAGTGTTTGACTGGAACAGCTTGTTGCGGCGCATGCGCTGCCCGATCAGTTGCAGCCGGTCAACATAGAGGCGGTGCTTGGCCTGCGCAAGGGTGTGGTGTGGTGCATAACATGGCACCAGGGGATGGCGTGCGGCAGCTTTGGGCCTCTGCATGGGTGCATGGTTGCCAGGTCTGTGCAGAAGCAGGTTTGGGCTGGAAGTAACATGCCCGATGGTCGCTGCATGCATGATATCTGCATGCACCACCACCATGCTGACACACCATGGCGTCCGCAAACAGTGCCCGTGCCGCGTTGTCCGCAAACATCTTGCGGCCCACGGGGTCATAGCTGATCTTGGGGATGTCAAACGCATTCACAACCACTATTTGCTCTGCACTGGCCCCAGAACCCTGCAGCTGCAAGATGGCACTCTCCACGGAAGCACGCGTGATTGCTGCCGAGCTGACTCGCTCTGCGGTGCACGCATTGCATGTTGAGTCAGCCCAGCTGTGCCTGTGACAGCTTCAAAAATTCATATATTGGAGCCCTGGGAAGGGCCAGTACAAGCTGTTTATGCACAAGTGGCGGCCTCGCACCAGCTTGGCAGACACGAAGAATGTCATGAAGCACATCCTGCGAACCCTCCTTCTGAATGTGTTCCAAAATAGCTTCAATTGCCGACAGATCGACGCATCCTGCGAGTCCTGCGCTGTTGATCTCCTTTGCTATCCATCTCTTACTCGCTGCCACCGACATCTTGCCACCTTCGTCCTGCCAGTCGGCGCAGTATTACAGAAACATGGCTGATGAGATATTGAGTTTCTCAAGGTAAGGGACTGTGTATTTCGGGGGCCATGACCTCACCCCGACGTGCTGAGCCCACGCAGCAAGCGGAGAAGAAGCGCGGGTGCGTGTATTGCCACTACTATTCTCCTTAAGCGCCTTCTTCAACCTGGTGAACCTTTGTGGTGCACTACATCCGTACCGCCGCCACATAATCTTGTTAGCCCAACACTGCGAACTGCAGAGAGGCCTCCCACTATGTTTCACTGATGACAAGGGCTCCCCTGCTGATGAGGTATCCAGCGCTTAAACCTCCTCTGGGCCCCCCAGGAGCCGCGATGAGGAATTGACGCGCTGCCCGCTGCCACCTGGTGCACCTGACGAGCTTAGTCGCCGCTCCGACAGCTGCAGCTGCTGCACCCGCGGCTGCTGCCCCTTCTCCGGAGCCTTCTCAGGTGCAGCAGCAGCTGATGAGGAACTGCTGCTACTGCTGGTGCCTGGGACTGCACGGCCCCGGCTTGCGGCACGCAGCGAGCCTGCAAGAGGTGTGTCAGTTGATTCATCAATCGGTTTGGCAGCTCAGCAAGCAATGGTAGCTGGCTCACTCATCAGTTGCTCCAGGGCACCCGTCAGGTTCAAGGCAGCCGCCGCAAAGCACACTTGTCACACTCACACGCAGCAGGCTGCACAGTGCAAGTGTAACCAGGATGTAGGCCGCGACTCACTCAGGGGGATGTCCTGCATCTCCCGCCTCACACACATCCATTCGCCTAGCAGCGACATGATGAGTAGGCCAATGGTATTAGTGGCCCACCTGCACTCAGCACACATCACGCGGCAAATATTGGTAACACATAATGTGTGGGCATCCCAGCAGTCAGGTCACCAATACTCATGCCCCAACCCAGCGCAGTCAGCCCAGCATACCAAACAACTGCATACACAAACAACAACCCCCGTCCCCCAGAAGCTGCAGCTATGCAGCCCGCTGCCAGCCATGACAGTGGCTTCGTGAGCTGCTATGTTTGTTTGAGAGTGTGTGACTCCAACGGTGTGACGACTGTGAAGAGTAATGAGTGATCAACAGAGGCCGCACCACTCCAAGGATGCAGGGAAGCCCGAGTACCAGCACACCGCCGCAAGGTGCAGCAGGTAGCAGGTGGATGCAAAGTCCAGGCACTTCTTGGCCCGCTCCACCTGCAGCCGCATGGAGTGTGCGCGATGCGGGTGGGTCAGAGTTCAGGCTTTAGCCGTTCGGGCTTAGGGCAGTCTGTCGCGCGCGGGGCGTGTGGGCAGGACACGAGGGCAGCGATCACGCCATCAGTGCAACACCTCAGATGGGGAGCGCCTGATCTGGGGCGCTCCGAAAAGACCACGGGATGTACGGCGGCGGGCAGCACGCGTAATGCAGGCCACAGCATCATGCAGCACTGCAACTGCTTGTTTGCTTGCATCACAGGTGCGTGATGCTTTGGGGGCCCCCAGACGACATGGCGCAGGTGCTGTGCATCAAGCAAAACTTTGCACAGGTTAGGGCCGCATGCAGTGCCGCAAGCAGTGCTCACAATCCACATGAGGTAGACTGAGGCAAGGAGGGATGTGGAGAGGTTGGAGACCATGCTCATGGCCCCCGTGTAGGTCCTGAAGCTGAGGGTCTTCCATCCGAGCAGCTGCACCACGGTGAGCCGCCCCACATATGGGCCTGTGGCAGGCACAGCAGGTCGTCAGATGTGGGGCGGGATCAGCAGCACCATGGGAGTGAGCTACGAGTGGGGTGGAAAGATCAGAGCAGTGATCAAGGGTGCAGCAGGCCCTGGAGCCTCAAACGTGGCAGCTGCACTTGGAGGGGCTGTGCGTGCCTCGGACTCCTGACCCCGACATACCACACAGTAGCCGCCCTGTGCTCAGTACGCACCCACAAACAGCAGCTGCCATAGGCCTAGTGTGAGGTAGAAGAGGCACTGGATGCTGACGATTTGAGCGATGATCAGCCAGGGGTCCCAGACCTGGAGGCCACACACATGGCAAGCCAAAGGGACGGCACAAGGCATTCAGGTGCATGTCCAGTTTGAGTACAAACTGCTCAGGCGATCCATGCACGCTCCGCTGAGGGTGGCTGCTTGCACATACGTACACATGGGAGAGCCACGGTTCTGTGCTCCGGGTATCTTTTTTTTTGGGCGCATGCTGACAGGCACGCGACAGGCATGCATGCACTTTCCCAGCTTGCAGGTGCATGGCACCTTCATAGCCCAAGGCACCAGCTGTCACTTACCGCAGCACCATACAGCATCTCTCCCGCCTTTACGAACGCACTTGTTCACTGTGCATCAAGCTATCATTTGATTAGAGACATGGGATCATGGTCAAGGGTTTGCAGAGCTGCACATCCTGCACAACCTGCACATGCCGCACCAGCGCTAAACTCCCCGATGCTGACATCGCAGCGCAAACCCTGCTCACTTCACCTCATTCACATCGCTGATCTGAACCATCAAGCCGCAAGAGGCAGACACAGTCTTAAACCGCCATGACGTTAGGTGGCTTGAGACTAAAGCTTGTGCGATGGGGTTTTGTGGTGCGTACACAGTGATATCAAAAGATTTTGATGGCGTGCTCAATGTTATGCAGTGATGCAAATGTCCCCCCCTGTATTCCGTAGGGGCGACCATTCTACGTGCTGGCTGTGGCGCATCGGCGAACTGCGCGTAACTCAGGCAATCGATTTGAGGACGTTGGGTGGTGGGATCCGAACCCAGGTACGCGGTGTGATGGAATTAACACTGGATGGCATGGCGCTGCATGCGCATGGCCAGCTGCATGCCCATGATGGGTCGCATGGCGCATGCAGCGCACGCACTGATTTCAGCACAGCAATCCATGTTGCTTAGCACAAGCATGCACACTTACACACTCCACTTCACGGAATACATGCAGCTGGGGATGGCAACATGCACGTGGGATTGAAGGTGGACCGTATCAAGTGCGTTGCTTTCCTGTGCATTGTGCTTGTGCGCCCGCCACTCTGTTAAGACCACTATGTGCTTGTGCTAGCTGTGACCACTGAAGTGAAGCGTCACAGCCTTTCAGCAGCTGCATCCTGCCAAGGGCTGATATCAACGCGCAAGGCAACGTCGGTGCATACTGAACAAACCCGCTTGCCATCACCACAATGCACACATCCTGCAGGTACTGGTTGTCAGCAGGGGCTGTTCCTACCACAAAAGCCATGCACCTACTTGCCCGGGTAGGGTTAGTGCCCACGCCTCCCAGGGCCCCAGATGTCAACATTGCATCCGCTCCTGCAGCGGCCAAGCAATAAAAAGGTAGCGAACAGTGCTGTGCAACGCAGGGGGGACAGAGTTGATGTGGTTGGGATTTGGGAGCGGGTATGGTCAGTGTGTCGAGCTGCCGTGCGTCCAGCCAAACCCATGGCTGCAGATGTGCAGCCTAGCCAACAAGTTAAGCATGTCAGCAGGCTAGGGGGAACGGCAGGTGTGGTGCACGATATGGGGGCACAGTACGTCTTTGGTGCGGCAGGGTTCACCGCTGTTCTCTGTGCATGGAATCCTTTTTATTACCACCACCACTGATTACAGCAGCTTATTGTTGCCTACTGCTGGTAGGTCTGCTCTGCTTGGTGGCTTTGGGCGCATGGGTTTGCACAACCTGCAACATGGGCATTTAATTCTTTTTGCCTGTGGGCGCCCCTCAGGCGATGATGATGTCAGAATGAATTCTTTGTGCTGCCAAGCATGCAGCTCGCTGCTCTGGCATGCTTGGCCATTTTTTACATGAATCCTGCAGCGCCCTGACATGAAACAGGGCTCCATGCTACCTGAACGAGTCTGCTGTAAATGGTACATCCACCCTCCAGTTTACCCCACAAGGCACCCTTGCTGTTGCCGTGTTGGAGGCATAAGGTTGGGTGCTGCACTGTCTACTGTGTACTGTTCCGTGTTGTACTGTGGCAGTACACACTCTGCAGGGTTTCAGAAGAACGCGCGTCCTAGACGAACATTCAATTCATTAGCGCTGTATCTGCAGGCAACTACGACGAACGCAATCTCAGCCCGCGCAAACACGGGGCACTGTGCACCAATGGCGGCAAAAATCCTGTGCTAGGTGATGTATAGCTGAGGTTCTTGAGAACACCGAACGACGATGAGGAAGCACGGGTTCCAATGGCCACTGGACCCACATCAGGTCCGCTTTAGGGGCCTTGCCGATGCTACTTATGAGATCCTGGCGTATTTAATACATAGCTTAGCAACGTCATAGGTGCACAACCCCAGGTGCATAACTTCCTGCTTCTTGCACACGCAGGTTGGGGCGTTTATCCTGTTTGCGGGACTGGCAGCAACATGCTACTCGTTGCAAATGCCTTTTGTGGAGTCCTTCGGGGCACGCGTGACGCTGATAGTTCTTTACACCGTCTTGGTGTGCATGGTTCTCGGGTTGTTCGTCTACTGCGGGTGAGTGCCGCGGAACGCGGACTGATGCATGCGTTGTGTGTTAACCACCATGCAGACCATGCTTGCATGGCACGCACGCCACACTGCGCCACCTCAACTGCACTCTGAACGGCACCTGCTAATGCAGGTTGGTGGACAACTCGGACCCAGGCCTGCACACACGGTCCAATGACGGGGATTTCTACTGCGCGCTGTGTCAGGTGCGTTGGTCAGCATGAAGGCACCCCCCCGGCTCGCAGCACTGTGATGGCAGCACACCACGACCGCACAGTTGCAAGGCTGGAGCCCGCACGTACTCCAGCGCATGCATATTCCAGCAGCCTCGCACCCCACTGCATGCACGCTTGCAGCCTCACGCTCTGGCCCAACAATGCACTCTGACCCTCAATCACTCAACTTTGCACTGTGCACTGTGCACCTGTTTCACTGATGCAGGCCAGCGTCGGCAAGACCAGCAAGCACTGCCGCAGCTGTGACAAGTGTGTGGAAGGCTTCGACCACCACTGCAAATGGCTCAACAACTGTGTGGGGGCCAAGTCCTACAACGCCTTCTTCGCGCTCGTGGGCACAGCATGCTGCCTGCTCACGCTCCAGTTTGCGTGGTGCCTTTGGCAGTTCATCACCAGCTTCTCACAGAAGCAGGAGCTCAAAGCCGTGGTGTATGACAAGTATGGCGGGCACGTGAGCTATGCAGGCTGGCAGGTGAGCTGACTCTCTTGAGAATGGGCATGGGCAATAAGTTTGACCACCAGCGTGCAGGAGGGCAAAGGGGAGGACAGGGGATATGTTGCGGACACAACTCCAAGGGGTGCAGCGGCAGAGGGGAGGTGGCTGGTGGGGAGTGTGTGGTGTGGGTGGCTGCGAATCTCTGCACTCAACACATAAACATGGAGTCTCGAAGCTCCACCCTGAAACGATGCTGGACTGGTGCCAGTGCCCGGCGTCTGCGGCTGCTTCTGACGTTCTGTCCTGCTGGTCCACCACAGGCGATGCTGGCGACCTACATGGCGCTGCTGGTGGCGGCTGTCATGATGCTGGGTGAGCTGTTCATCTTCCACGTGGTGCTCATCTCACGCTCACTCACAACCTATGACTACATCATTGCCCAACGTGAGGCCCAGCTGTCAGGGACACCCCCGCCCAATGCATCCTGTGCCGCCCTGCTCAAGCAGCTACTCAGCTGCGAGGGTTGTGGTGCGCACAAGGGGAGGGTGGCCGACGTGAACGCGCAGCGTGCTCGGGTCAAAGTGGGACTCAACCCCTGCGCTGCGTGCCACACGAGCAAGCCAGAGGGAAGCCCCGCCAGCTGGCAGCGGGCCGGCCTCAGCACGCCCACCAAGCCGGTTGGCGGCCCCAACGCAGCGACCCCGGCCGGGAACGGGGCCACACCCTATGTCAACGGCAGCGCCGCGGCCACAACCACCACCAACAGCAAGCACGCCGGGGCGCAGAACGGGGCCCAGCATGCAGTGGCTGCAACTGGGAATGGCACCTACCTTGGCTCCCCAGGGCCAGTGAATGAGGAAGCCATGCGTGCGTCTTACGCGGGTGGGGGTGCCCCTGGCTCACCTATTACACCAGCGGGCAGGGGCCTGCCAGGCGGTCTGGCAGTGCCTGCAGCGTACAGCGGCGGGGCTGGGGCAGGGCCCGGGGTATCGTCCCCGCACGCGGCGCCCGCGCACCTGGCGGGCCCGCAGCAGTACGGTCAGCAGTACAGCCAGCAGTATGGCCAGCAGTACGGCTCCCCGGCGAGCGGGGCGCCTGCGCATGGCCTGGCCGCCAGCTGGCAGGTGGCGCCCAGCTTCACACCGACTCACGCGCCACAGGCTGGCCAACAGCAGCAGCAGGGGGGTGCGTACCCGGGGGGCATAGAGCACGCAGCCGCGTATGTGCAGCAGCAGGTGCAGCAGATGCAGTTTGGGGGTCGGCCGCCACTGCCGCCCGGGACGGCAGCAGGCAGTAGCAGCTACATTGGCGGCACGGTCAGCCCCCACTCGAGCTACGAAGGCTCTCTAGCTGCGGCGGCGGGGTATGGTGGTGGCATGGGTGCTATGCACCACCAGCTCCAACACCAGCAGCCATCACACTCGGTCTCAGGCTCACTGATCTTCCCTGACTTGCCCACTGGGGCCGGCAGTGTGCGCAGCAGTGCGCAGTACGGCAGTATGATGGCACCGCCGGGGTTGCAGCAACAGCAGCAGTATGGTGGGGGCCTGCAGCTGGCACCAGCACCCTATGCGATGGTGAATGCTGGCGGCTACGCGCAGATGCAGTAAACCACGCTGTGACACACTTTGCAGGGTACGCGTGAGCGCATGTCTGGTGAGAACTGCAGGGCAGCGGCTAACGTGCGGTCCGGGTCTCACCTTTGAGTGCACATGGCATGCGGCTGGGCTGTGATCTTTGGGAGGATCAGGAGCTAATGACTGGCTGGGCAATGACAATGGGCCATCGAACATCTGGGAGTGGCTTCAAATGATGTACACGTGAGCGTGCCATACTACAGGAACGAGTATGTAACAAATGTTCAAGGATCAATCGTTTGGGAGCGAGGGCCTGGTTCTCTGGCGCACATGAGCAAAGTTACCGTATAAATACAATGCACTTCGATCCAACACGGATTACAAAACCTATTCATTTCTCTTGCTTTTTGTTTTTTTGCTCCTGCGGCTGAGGTCATGGAGCTCACCCAGGATTAACTGTAACTCTGGACAGCATGTACCTGACCTGAGTCATCTTCAAGCAGCCATCCTGCGTCTCCCTGATCCCACCCTCTTGTCCATAGGCAGCCATGGCACAGCAAGCCAACCACGGCACCACACTCATGACATCCCAATAATTCCAATAGACTTGTGCCTGGCCTGCATCATCTGCCGTACACAGGCATGAGTACCAACCTCAACATCGCAGGACACGTGAGAACTGCAGGATGCATGTCAATACTGCGCGCATGGCCATGGACCGGGATGGGCCATCTGTAGCGTCTCACAGTTTACCAAGCCAGCAGACCAATGACAGTGGACCGATGGCATGCCACCTCACAGATGCCACGGACTCATGGGCCCTGGGTCCTGACTGTGATGCGCGCATTGCCATTCCTCAGTAGAGGTTTGCCTCACTTGGCAGGAGGGGCACCAGCGGGTGCAAGCGCTGTTGCCCCAGCTGCCGCAGTGCCAGCTGCAGCAGCTGCCTTGGCCGCTGCCAGCAAGGTGTATGAGGGTGTGTAGAGTGCAGGTCCTGCATGGGCCTCAGTCTGCAAGCAGGCGCCATGTGCACACGTGCATTTTTTATGTCAGGCCATGAGATTGTTTCCAGCGAGATCTTCAGCAGGAGGGAGGTCAAAATAGGTAGTGGCCTAGTGGGGTCTTCTGACCCTCACCAGGGCATACGGTGAGCATGATTACAGGCAGCCAGTTGCCGACAGCAAGTCACCAGCCACCAACAGAGGATGCATGCAGTGATACGTATGTGCGCGCCCTACTGCATGGCTCACCACACAGCTGCTGCATCCTGCATCACCGCCGCTACACAGCCCTTCCATGCACGCCACATGTGCGCACCTTTCGCAGTTACCGTACCATCTTACCGACATCTTACCATACCACCTTATCTACCATCATATGCCATCTTACCATGTCATCTTATCTATGTACAATTGTTTACCTTGCTTGGCCGCCCAAGGTCAAAGAGAGCGCCTGAGGTGGCATAGGTAACACCACCCATGCGGCTAATGGGCCGCAGCGCCACTGGATTCACCACCAGCTTGCCTGCGGTGCAGATGAGCCAGCCAACACAATATGATGCAAACCACCATATGAATGGCTGTGTTCAACACCTGGTAACAGTGCGTTTGCACAGAGTATGTCTGGTGACTGCAGCGTACCAGCCAGCAGAGTGCACACGCAGAGCGGCCATGCACCAACAGCATGCACGCAAAGAACCGCAGCACCAGTGGAACAAAACCATGGCATGCAGCCGGCCAGCGCCTGGCTTAGCAGGAGCAGCGACGTGCACATAAAGCACTAGGTGGGGTGGAGGATCAAGCACCAGGAGGGCGGGGGGATTTGCAGCTGTCAGAGGGACACTTTGGCAGCATCCCCAGCAGCTGTTGGCCAAGCTGGCAGCATGCCCAGCAGCTCAAGGGCAAGAACAGGGCATAAACAGGGCAATAGAAGGGCAAGCAAAGGGCAAGAAACAGGGCAAGAGCAGGGCACACACCTGAGGGGCTGCGTGCAGCCACTGCTGGATGCACATGGAACGCCACCACCTCCCCCAGCACAATACCCACAGATGGCTTTCCTGACCTGTGGCATGCCGGAAGGATGCAATCGGAATAGGAATACTGACACGGTTTGTTATGGCAGGATGGCCAGCAGGATGCAATACCGTTGTGAAGTACAGGTACATGTGCAGCAGATGTGCTCGGCTGTGCAGAGTGCAGGCTGTGCGCTGCACCGTCATCAGCATGCTGTAGTTGCTGTGTACTGTCGACTCAGCTGGCAATGCAAGGCGACACGCCAGCGTGATGTTGTGGCAGTATGATGAGGCAAGGACAGCGTGTGGCACGGCAGTGTGACAGAGGGAGAGAGTGAGGGTGACAGTCAGAGATCCAGGCTCACTCACATGTCTGCAATGTCCACCACCTGGCGCAGCTTGCACTCCATGTGCACCACAGACTCAGCAATCCGTGGCGGCTTGACCTGAGATGGCGACCAAGGGCACACATGCACACTGTGATACGTCCAGCTTGTTTGGTTCACTCAGGCATGTTCATACAGGGGGGAAAGTAGGGGGTATCAGGATGTTGGTGGCTATTGTCTGCTGAACAGAAAACCTCACACAGAATACCTCACGTACCGCACAGCAACCAGAGGTGCAGCGCAAGACTAAAACAGATGACCCCAGATGATTCCCGGTCTGTACCCCAATCCAGAGCGCGCCTCCCATGAGTATGGAGCGTGGGAAAGGTACAAGGAGTGCCACCTGAAACCAGTCCATAAAAATGTACCTTGGTTGATGCCAGTGGCGTGAGCCCCGCCACCTCTCCCTCATCCACCCCTCTGTCAAAATCACCGCATGTGTGGTTGGCCGCCTCCACAAACCAGTCACTCATGATGTTGACGACAAACTCACTGTGGGGCAAGGCGACATGCAGGGCGCGTGGCCATGTAAGCTGGGCCGCCACTGAGCAGAGGAAGGGTGGAGCGTGGTGGTGGTGGTGGTGGGGTAGGTATCGACATACCGTATGAAGATAACTATCACAGATAACTAAGCCAATGTGGGTAATGTACAGAGCCACGCTGCACTGTCACACCCAAGCCCCAGTGCCCCTGTCGCCTGCTTTACAGCTGCATGCACAGCACCCAGCCGTGGTCGTGCCGGGATGTGCTGGATCTGGCAGTAGCCCATGCAGCCAGAAGGGCAGCGTCAGCGTCAAATTGACACTGCTGTTATGCACAGCACCGCTTGGCAGGGTCACCCCATTCTTAAGTTGGGTTGCACGATCTCGTCGACATGCGCTGCGCTTGATGCTCAGCCGGCTCAGCCTTGAGACCTGACTCCAGCAGTCAGAACAGGACTGCCAACCAGATAAGTCAGTCAGTCAGTCAGACCAGGCAGTGCTCACCCAGTCTCCTCAATGTTCAGCAGGGTGTCCTTCTTGGCACCACCACGAATGCCTGAGCGATTGATGCCGATTGCGAGGATGGGTGGCGAATGGCACATGGCGTTGAAGTACGAGTAGGGCGCCACATTGTGGGCGCCGTCCTGATGTGCGGAGGTGAGAGGAGAGGAAGGGTTAGTCAAAGACAAAACATCTTGACGACAGCGAAGGGGGAACAAATATCTACATCATGGCATATGGGAAAGGGAAATGGTCAGGGCTGGGTGTGGCCGGCTGATCCTGTAGGAAAGACAGTGTGCAGGGACGTGACATGCAGTGTGCCAAAGCCTAGCAGCTCACTTATGAAGAATTACAGCACGGCAGTGCCTCAGGCAGCATGCAGGGCAGGGCAGGGCAACGTGCGCATGCCACCCTCTACTGCAGCACTACGTGCCACTCTGAAAGCTGGCTGCATGCCTGCCCTGCAGCTGGCCACGTACCTTACTGAGGCTTGACACAAGGGCGATGGGGCGTGGGACGAAAGAACTGCACACAAGCACATAATGTTGGCATGTCGTGGCGTACGACACAGTCACAAGTAACCATGACACAGTCACAAGCAACCATGCATGTTGTCCCATGTTTGCATGTATGCATGCCATGGTGCAGGCCTCGTTTGCCATCACATACCTAATCATGAGCGGGTAAGCGTCTGCTGTGGGGTGTGCAGAGGGGTCAAAGGTGACGTACTCGGCTGGAATCCCGTAAGGGCAGGGCTGCTTCTGCCCTGGGACCCACTGCGGGTGTGGCATCGTCTCGACGTGGGGCGGTGCAAGTTCGTTGCTGGCAGAAGGTCCATCAGCCTGAGCGTGCCCGTTCTGATCTGTTGTTGATCTCTTGAGAGAACCCTTGTTGTCCACAGGCACGCTCCGTCCACGGCTTTTGTTTAAAAGTGTTCCTACAAGTCCGGCTGCTGCTCCCACGACAAGGCACGCAAGCTGCGACCAGACCACCATGATTTCAACACCAGTATGATGCGCGCAGACCCGTATTCAACGTGGCAAGCAATAGCCCGTGGCGCGCCCACTATAACACGTCAGGCACACGTCATACGCAGTAGATGTACTGCTGGTACTGCTGGTGCACGCACGCACAGTATTGCTATTGGATCCATGGAAGGCAATACCAATCCAGGCCCGTTCAAAAGGTCGGTGATGGGGCTGCTGGGGGCCCCTTCGGTCATCACCAGCAAAAACAAACACCTTGGACGCGGTATTCAGCGGTGCTCGGGCCTGGTTACACCATCTGCATGCTGAATGCCTGTGACCACTTGCCGCTGTCACCTACAGGGTGGTTGGCTGCAGTGTTCATGTGTTGAGAGTTGGACTAGGGTGCTAGGGAGACACACTATTGGTTTATACTCTTCATAGCTTAGATTGGGGCACGCATCAGACGTGGAGCGTGCATGCTGAGCAGCCCAGACTGGCTGAAGCTTGTGTAACATAATAACACATAACACGAATGAGGACCGCGGCAAGTAATGTTACATTAAGTGCCTCCATGCTTTATGATCCTTTGCCTGCAGCAACCCATGCCCGCACCCTGCAGCTCAAGAATAGAAGTTGGAAGCAATCGAAGCCCCAACCTGCCTCTGCCCTTTGATACCCTTGACTCACAACGCTGCTCACGCCACAGCTCCTCCGTTACCAGCACCACAGAGACGCAGCGGCTGCAAGGTCGCACACCCACAAGTCCCAACAAAGCCATCAAAATCACGTTGGTCATCACCAGGTCAACATATTATGTCGGTCAGTTTGCACAAAACCACGAGGTCTGCACATCCACCTGTCACACCACACCCATGCTTGCGCCGAGCACTGCACGCCCCTTACACGTGGCCATCTCAACTGGATCAGGCCAGTGCCTACTGCCAGCGCTTGGCCATGCCACCAATGCGCGCGTTCTCACGCTCCGCCTCCGCGAACCGGTCGGGCTTCTTGTTCGCCTGCTTGCCACGCGTGCGCGCGCTCTTGGCGTTGCGCGCCTGCGTCCCCACCTCCTCCGCGCCTTGCGCAAACTTGGACTGCACGTGCGCGTACGGGTTGCGCCCCGGCGACGGCTGCTTCCGCATGCCTGGTGGGCTGGGCTGGCCATCAGAACGGCTCGTCGCATTGTAGCCGCCTGGGCTGCCATATGGGTCCGCGAGGTTGCCTGAGCTGGCCGCACGGCGCACGCCTCCGGCACCCTCGTCTCCAGAACCATACCCGCCCATGCCGCTCGGCCCCTTCATCAATGCTTGCTGTTGCTGCTTGATGGGGGGGAGCTTAACATGCGAGGGGCCCGCGCCCCACGCCGCCATCGGCGGCCCTTTCGGCCCGCCCATGCCCATGCCCATGGCCATGCCCTGCCCCTGGCCCTGCTGCGGGAGGAAGAGGGAGCCCATGGGGCCGTTGGCCATGCCCGGCAGGAACGACATCATGCGCTGGTTGGACGCGATCGCCCCCGACAGCTC
Organism: Chlamydomonas applanata; assembly: GCA_001662365.1. Taxonomy (NCBI): domain Eukaryota; kingdom Viridiplantae; phylum Chlorophyta; class Chlorophyceae; order Chlamydomonadales; family Chlamydomonadaceae; genus Chlamydomonas; species Chlamydomonas applanata. Next base: position 18,377 of record BDCZ01000045.1, read on the forward strand.
GATACCGCGCTCCCGCCCGATGTACAACTTATCCAGCAACCGGTCCATCTTCTCCTTTGTGGAATCAAGCTCGCGCTTGCGCTCCTGGACCTCATTCTTGGCCTCCATCACAGCATTGGCCGTCATCGCAGCCGTCTGCCTCCACTTCTCCATCTCCTCACTCATCAGCAGCATCCGGTACCCAGCTTCCTCCCGGGTCCGATCCAGCTCCTGGGCCAGGGTGGCAAGCCGAGCTTGGTACTCAGCCTCGAGCCGAGCTCGCTCCACTTGCTCAGCAGCTCGGATGCGCTCTTCAGATCCGGCTAGAGCCTCCTGCGCGCGTGCGACCTCCGTGCGCGCTGCCTGCAGCTCCGACTCGAACTCCTGCCGCATCGCCTCCAGCGCGGCTCTCTGCGCGCGGCGGAAGATGAACGGGGGCGGGGCAGCCATATCAACATCAGGCGCAGCCCATCACTGGGATGAGTAAGATCAGGTGAATCCGCCAAGCCCACTGCTCAGCAGGCAGGACCACGGGAACACCCCAGCTGCAGCGGCCGAGCTGGCGGTCTTAGGGAGCAACTTACGCACCAGCTACTAGGTGGCGGCTTGTCAGTTATTGGGCATCACAGAACACTCCAAAACAACTCCGGCAACAACATGCGGCCTTGTCCCGTCATGCAAAACCACGGTCCCTGCACACGGTTCCCCCACGCACCTCGCGTTTGATCGCAGCACGCTCATCCTCCAACAGCCGTTGCTCAGCTGCTCGCTTCTTCAGCACCTCATCAGCGCGTGCCTTGGCCTCCATCTCGGCCGCAATACTTGCCTGCAGCAGCTCCTCAGCCTTCTTGCGTGCAGCCTGCTCCGCCTTGAAGTGCTTCTCAATGCGCAGGATCATGTCTTCCAGCTCCTGAGGCCACAGAACCAGGTTCCAGGGTTGAAGGTGATCAATGAGACCCCGGGCTTCAGTGTTGCATTGCGTAGTTAGCTAGTGGTAGGTCTGGGGATGGGACTGAGGTTTTGGGCGTGTTCATGTATGTCAACAAGGTGAAGCCTAGCCCAGCCACGTGCAGCGGCCAGGCCACGCACACGCATACCCACACACCCCAGCAACCGCAGCAGGCAAGCCAGCCAGTAAGCAAGCCTGCCTGCAGCCGGCAAGCAAACCAGCGGCAGCTCCAGCAACCAGCCAAAAGGCCTGCCCTCAGCTCACTCAGCTCTGCTCTGTGTCCCCTCAGCTCACCTCGCGCGCCTTGGCCTCCAGCTTGAGCGCCTGGCCGTGCTTCTCACGCTCTTCTGCCACCAGTTGGTCAGCCAGGGCGCGAGCCTCCACGCTGGGGTCACCCCCTGATCCAGACGCGCCCGCACCAGCAGCCCCTGCGGATGCCTCGTAGCCGCCGTACCCGTCGGCGCCGTAGCCGCCAGCGCCCGCGTCGTAGCCACCGTAGGCGCCCGCGTCGTGGGCGCCCGCTGCCCCTGCGTCTGCGCCGTAGCCGCCCGGATCAGCTGCACCAGCATCGTAGCCGCCCGCGCCGCCGTCAGCACCGTACCCTCCGGCATCACCAGCACCGGCATCCGCGCCATAATCAATAGCGACGGGGTTGCCGTTCTCGTCCAGAGTGGGATCGGCGCCGGCAGCCGCACCATAATCACCTCCGTACACATCGCCCCCCTCAACTGCGCCGTATTCCCCGCCTGCAGCGGCCCCGCCGTCCGCGCCGTAGTCAATGGCCATTGGGTTGCCGTTCTCATCCAGAGCAACTGGGTTGCCGTTTTCATCGACTGCGCCATGGTCGATGGCGCCCAGATCTGCTGCGTCCTGCATCACCTCACCCCCCATCTCGATGCCTCCCTCATCCCCGCCTGCCATCATGTAGGCGCCCCCATCATGGGCTGCTGGTAGTTCACCACCCTCCAATGCGCCATCGCCACCCTCCATGACCACGCCACCTGCACGTGCCAATGCATGACACAGGCCGTGTGAGGCGGCATGCAAGTATTGCGACCATGTGCATGTGTACAACCAAAAGCAGCCCCACACGGGTCGTGCCCAGGAGCACGCGCAGTGTGTATTTCACGTGCATTGGAAGCTGCTGCGTGCTACCACGCACTGCACGGTGCTCGAATGCTCGAATGTATTTTACGAAGTACAAGCAAGCAGCAGGGTTCGCACCTTCTTGAAGCGCAGCACCATCATCAGCAGGTAGCAGCTCTCCAGCGTAGCCGCCCTCCTCACCAGCCTCGGCCACTGGGCCTGGCTCTGCAGCGGGTGCTTCTGCCTCAACTGGCTGCTCCTCACCAGCAGTCGGGGCGTCACCAGCAGGAGCCTCGTCGCTCTGCACAGGGGGAGCATGCAAAAACTTGGGCTTGTGTGTCATGGCTATGGGCTATACGCCGATACAACACGCCAGTAAACAGCTGTCAAGTCGGTTGAATAGACGACAATAATAAGCTGCCTGCTTCTCCCCTTCCGCGCGCCCCTCTTGGCAGCAGCACTGCTAGGCAAGCTTCAGGAATACGATAAATTCCACACAGCGCACCATGCTTGGTTATTTGCGCGTGCACGCGCTGCGATTTGTACCAGCAAGCCCCACTCGTGTCTTGCAAGCACCAATTTGCACTTCGAATGGTGCAAGGAACCTATGTAATTGCCTGGTTATCAGTTTTACACGCTTCTGGCTTGCCACGCCCCTCGCGGCTCACTTCGAGCACCGTCGAAAAAGGTGAGGCTAAGGTGAGCAGTCTTGACGATGCGCAGGGGTGGGTACAAAGGCGGCATATGCGCATTCATAGCGCCTGGTGCATCAGCTCATAAGCTGCACGGGAACTTGGCTGCCCCCTGATCCTTGCTACTGCCGAGTACCTTGCTGATCAGGGCAGCCGCCAGCAAGCTTGCGTATCATGCAAGTTTGCCCAAGTTTCGTTAACATTGCTTCCCCACTTGCAAACAACTGTTTACAGATGATGTTTGGAAACCATGCAGGGACGCGCCCTGCTCAGTATCGGCCTGCTGCATCTCCAGTCCTGACAGCAGCCAGGCAGCTCTGGATCAGCTGAGCACATCAAACCGCCTCCTGATATAGCTGCCACTGTTCAAGCATCACCACATTCAGCAGCCAGAGCCTGATCCAATACCAAATCCAACCCCAGTGCCCCCACCAACACCGTCACATCCCTTCCCCAACCGTGATCTGAAACCTACTGCGCCAGGAGCCGCTGGGGGCCAGACAGACCAAACCAAAACGTGCACAACCCC
>BDCZ01000045.1:22437-42233 GCA_001662365.1 Chlamydomonas applanata
ACTCTGGTGCAACCTTGTTGGCGTACAGATCTGCCAGGCTCTTGTCCCGTACCGCCTTCTCCTCCGCCTGCTTCCGCAGCACATCGGCCGCCTTGGCCAGCTGCTGCTTCTTAAACTCGTCCACCCGTGATGCCTGCGCGTTCATCGCGCGCAGGATGTCAGCCTGGGAGCGCGCGTACGCTGCGTCAGCCGCGGCCTCCGCCGCCAGCCGCGCTTTCTTCTCCTCCATCTGGGCCAGCTGCGTGGCCAGCACCGCCTGTCGCTCTGCCTCCGTCATCCCCTTGTAATGATCCCGCCTCACCCGGTACGCCGAAAGCGCGCTCGCTGCAGCGCTGGGGTCCTCCGACAGCAAGGGTGAGTTGATCGACGCCTCGATCTCTGCAAGGTTGGCTGCCAGCTCGGCCGCCTTGTCCTGCAAAATTTTCAGCCGCCGCTCCTCCGCCATTCGGTGGTTCACCTCGGCAGTTGTGGTGTTGAGGTCCCGCCTGATCGCGGCCTCGTCGGCCTTGGACTGCGCGGGGTGGAGGGAGGGTGATTCAAGAGTGGTTGCGTGCGCGGGCAAGTGTGGGGGCAGTGAGCGAGTGAGCGGGTCGGTGAGGAGACATTGTGACTTTGTGTGAGACCATTGTGCGGGACGGTAGGTCGTAATGGTGCGAGGTTATAGGCGGTGGTGAGGCAGCAAGCACCGGTGCAGACGCGCTGTTGTGGGCGACAAACATGAGGGCCAGGCTGGGTGATCCAACCGCGGGCTCACATAGTCAGTTCTACCTGCTGGATGCATGACGATGCATGCATGGCAGCCATCACGCTCGCCTGCCCAACCCGGCAGCCCCAGGCAATTTGGTCACAGCCCAGCCCAGTGCAGCCACTGCGTCCCAGTGTCAGTTGGGGCCCACCCCCTGGGCCTTGTCCCTCGTCCCCCGTCACCTCTCTCCCGCCCCCCTCTGACACAGCTGCCCCAAGACGCACCTGCAGCTGCAGCATGTCCTGGTAGCGTGTCAGCTCCGCGTACGCCGCCTCCGCCTCGGCCTGTGCTGCCTTGAGCGCTGCCTTGTGCGCCGCCTGCTCCTCCCACCATGCCTTGCTCTGCTCCATCTGCGCCTTGCGCCGGTCCGCAGCACTGAGGTCCTCACCGTCAAAGCGCTGCGGAGCGATGGGGCAGGAGGGAGTAAGCATTAGGCTTGAGCGTTTAGGTCTCAAGACCAGCAGCAGGAGGTTGGGGGCGGAGTGGACGGGAGTCGATAGGATGTTGCATTGGGTGCAGCTGGCACGATGGGGCGAAACAAAAGGCTGGTGCAAGGGCAGGAACTGCATGTCTGCACGTTGGGACGACAGCTGCACGCTGCTGCCCGACCGCATACACCTTTGGCCTGCTGCTGCCCAGGTTGGGGCAGCTGCTGCTCCATAAGCAACACCAGCACATGAGTCAGGCCAGGTCAGTACATGCTTGTGCCGCACACAGTTTCTGTCATCCCCGTATGCACGTGCACGCACCTGCATGCTGGCGGGGCCCAGGCGTGGGTCATTGTCGCCTGTGCGAGCAGGGTCATCGATCTTTTGGCTGTCAGGCCGGTTGATGTCCCACTCGCGGCGCGTGTGCTTCAACTGCTGTGTCTGGCGGAACGCGTCCATGTCCTGAGCCACCTGCTTGCGCAGGCGGTCGGCCTCCTGCTGCTGCAGGGCCAGCTGGTCATCCCAGTACTTAGCGAGCTGAGCGAACGCACTGCGACGCAGTAGGAGGCGTGGGTAGCACGTAGCAGCGTCAGCGAGGCACTGGCTGGATCGTAGACCAGGCAAATCGCATCCTGATAATAAAGTGCAGTGGTAGCTGCATGCAGTGTGCAGGTGCGGCAATGTGCACGTGGCAAACCATGTTCGTTGGCCGTGCTAAGCAGCTGATCGCAAACAGCTGCTTTCAAAATGTCCTTGCGAGCACTCACGCATCCCGCTCGCGCTCCAGCCGCTCCCTCTCCTTGCGGTCCAGCACTTGCTGCTCTAAGGCAGCCGTGTCCACCTACAGCACAGCAACAACAACAGCGCAGCCCAGGTCACGCATGAACGGCGCACACCTCCTCATGCGGCATGCACACATGAAGTGCGCCCAAACCCTGCCTGACGCACACAAATGGAAGTCTGTAGCAATCGTTATGAAGCGCCATGCAGCTCACTGCAAGCAGGTTGGGGCCTGGCAATAGCATTCGACGGTGCAAGGGTGTGGGCCGCGCCAATCCACTCACCCCGATGGTCCTCCACTTTGCGTCAAGAACGCGCTTCAACCTGAGGCCAGAGTATCACAGACCTTTTCGTGAGTATGGTCCTGCCAACCACCTGCGGCGATGCTGCGCCCAGCACACCTCTCGGGGTCTTCATTGGGGATTTGAGAGACAATCTTGCCCATTGTGAATGGGGCTGGCGTGTTTGTGGTCCAGTGGCTGAGCTGCTCCCTTTGTGTGCGTGAAAGCTGCAAGAGCGTGCGTGTTATATTCTACCAAACAGACTATAACACTTCAAACTTTGCCGATACCAAAACCCAAACCCTGGCTGTTGGCCCCAAACCCTGGTCCTTGCAACCTGGTCCAGGCACGGCACAGAGCTACAGGAAGTCACCGCCACCCATGACGTAGTGTCGATCTTAACCGCAGCCATGCTGAACTTACCAGAGGTGCAGGTGCCCGTGGCACTAGTCCTCATCGCCACTAGCTTCTTGTTTGGGCACTACACACAAGAGCTGCATCAGGCAGAGGTCGCGGCTGCAGCCCCAGAAGTGAGCAGCTGAGCATGCAAGCACAGATCGGATTATGTTTGCTGCCGATGCTATAATAATGCTCCCTGTTATATTCAAAAGCCAATTGAGCTTGCTTCCAACCTGCGGGTGCACCTGCAGATCAGCACGACAGAGAGCGACAAACATTTACACCGGAGAGACCTGCGCACCGATGCTATAAACGGGGCAGGCAAGAAAATAGCAGCCCCCTCCTTCAACCCTCTGAACACAGTGGAGCTTGAGCGCTTCATGCTGGAGACCTCTGGGCTGCTCAAGGTGGGGCACTGGCTGCAGCTGCGAGTACGGACACCAAGGCTAAGTCCATGAGGGCATGCAGGTAGCCGCATGCGCACCGGCACACACCGCGAAGCCTGCATGTGTTCCCGCTCTGCTTGCATGCGCTGCACAGGCGAGGCCGCCTATCCCGCCTGGGCGCTCAGGAGACGCATTCTACCGTGTGATACCACGCCAAATCCTCAGCTGGATGCCACGGTGAGTCAACTGTACTTCCAGCAGCAGGGGTTTGCGCATGGGGGCACTGTCACACTGTCGGCTGCCATGCAGGGCCATGCATGCTTTTGTGGCACTGCAGCCTTGCCCAGGCTGCACAGTGGGTGCATGCTGTGCAGGGTTCTGATGCCCATCCCTTAGCAGGATGCCTGGACACGTGTGAAATGCATCCCTGCAACATGAAAGATGGCATGCACTGTGCTCAAACCTTGTTGCATACGTACTGCTCGCGGTTGTGGTGTTTTGTTTTTGCCTGCAGCATGGTATTGTTCCCAGCCTTCATGGATCCAGACCGCTGCGATGCCCTGGCCAAGATGGCGAACCGGTCCATGGCCAAGAGCGGGATTGCATTCAAGGTGTGCCATGGGACGGGACAGACAAATAACTGTCCAGCTACTTGGGTGTTGTCAGGGCCATGAATGGGGTTTTCTTAAGAAGGAGGGGTGGGGGTCGGAGGGGCATGTGCAAGGACTGATGAGCTTTGCCTCCACGCATTGGGCATGCAACAGACAAACATCCTCAACTGCAACAGAAATGCTGCGGCCTGAGCATGCCAGTCAGGCAGCACAGTTGCTGCACCTGCACACGCTGCTGGCTCCTAACCACATGCCTGCATGCCGCAGCTGCATATGGCCTACAGTTTCTTGTGTACAGAATTATATATCAACTGTACTGTATGTTTGGTTCAGTGACGTGTCGTATCGTACCGTCGTACCGCATCACATCGTCATATCGCATCACAGATGACAATCGGCGTGTTGGATTCTGTGCGCAGCTCGGGGAGCAGTGGGACGCTCAGCAGCAAGTGCGAACGTCTGACGGTGCATACCTGAGTGCTGCAGCAGATGGAGATGATGGTGAGGTCGCCCATGCTCATGCCTCTCAGCCGGCCTGCCCCATCAGCGCGCCTGCCCCTGTGCTTGCCTGCTTGCATGCCTGCCCTGTGAGCGTGCGCATGGTCACTCTGTAAGAACATGTCCGAGCATCACAATCACGTTCCTCACGCAACAGCTGTGTCAGAGGGGGCCAAATGGCACAACTGCCGGTGTACCCAAGCGGAAAGGATTCAAAGCATGTCGTGCCTGCTGTGTGTGCTCATGTGCTGCTACCCATCTGATCCTTCGCAACTTGAAGCACCCTGTTGCAGCCACCTGTGATCAAGATTGTTCACCCACCCACTCACCCACACATCCCCTCTTCCTGCCCCCCTCCCTCTTCCCCAAAGCAAAACACACCCGCACGCGCATGCCAACACGTCACACGTCACCCACCTCCAGGTGTGCTGTCGTGGCTTGAGGAGCGCATTGCGGCGGCCGCCCTCGTGCCGTCCTCCAACGGGGAGTCCTTCAACGTGCTGCGGTGCGTGGGGCTGGGAGATTCAGGCTACAAGGTTCTGAGGGCCTGGATACTGAAGACACTGTACTGCATACCATAGGTGCCGCTCACGAGCACACAGCGGCAGTGTGCACCGCTGCACCCCAGTTTTGGCGGGTGCACCCTGCCAGGTGCACTACACCCTGGCCAGACACACTGATCGTCGTCGGCTGCAGGCATGGTGCCATGTTAGCGCTCGCCACCACAGGCGGCACCACTTCTCCTAACTAGGCTGCTGCTGCCACTCACACAGCTGTGCCCCCCCCCCCTCCAGTACCGTACACTCTCACACCATCATCAATCTCTTAACCCCCCACATGGCGCAGGTACGCCAAGGGTCAGCACTACGACTCGCACATGGACACGTTCGACCCCAAGGTGATGTGTGCCCTGCATGAGGAACGGCCACTGGCTCAGATCCATGAGCTTGAAGAGGACGGAAGCTGTTGGTGGCTGCTGTTGGCTTGCCTGGAGCACGTAGCTTGTAATCTCTTGAGTTCTGGGAGGTGCCTTGCCTTTGGTGTATCGTGTATCCAAACACCTGAACCCCTGCGCGTGTGTGTGCTCACGAACCACAGGACTACGGGCCCCAGAGCAGCCAGCGTATCGCGACCGTCCTGGTGTACCTATCGGATGTGGAGGAGGGAGGGGAGACGATCTTCAAGAAGGAGGGTTGGCAAGGTGAGATGGGGATGCAGGGCGTGAGTGACGGATGCATTCACAAAGTATTACTGGGCACCTTTAAGCTCCACCCTGCCCAACAGAGCATGCTCATAATAATAATAACACGGCGTGTCACAGATGTGTCTGCATGCCGGAGCCTGACAGTCGTTAGCTAAACACCATCACTAGAGGACCAAGCCAGCTTCAAAGAGCATGCTCAATTGCTTATGGGCCCTTCGAATCCTGCCGCTCATGCCTGCTGAGTGACGGACGTTCCAGTGTGCTGATACCGCCGGTGCTGTGCGGGAACCATGAGGTTGATGGCGACGGCTATAGTTGGGTTGTTAGCTGATACATCAATTGAGGCCCGGGTGGGAGGCGTTTGAATACATAGCGGCTTAGTGGTTGTTGCGTGCCACCTCCCCGAACAGGTGACAAGAAGGTCATCACCGACTTCAAGACCTGTGATGACGGCTACATGTACAAGCCGCGCAAGTGGGTGCCGCCTGCAGCAGCGCTGCTCTGGTGGTTGCATAGCAGCAGCAGGTGCCCAGTACACAACGTGACTTGGTCCTTCGAGAAGGCCAGGCATACGGCCCCTGTGCTGCTAGGCCCTTACGTGTAGCGGCGCCCCATGCCGTGGAGCGGCCGGGCCACGGGGGGTAACAGGGCAGCAGTGGGCGGCCTGTATGTTTGCGATGGAGGCAGCCCATTGCTTTGTTCGGCAGGCCTGCTGATCTTGCAGCATGACGCATGCGTGCTGCCTGGCTGTGGCCACAGGGGTGACGCCATCCTCTTTTGGACCACAAAGCCAGACGGCAACATCGATGAGCACGCGCTGCATGGCGGCTGCCCGGTGATCAAAGGCACCAAGTGAGTGGGCCGTATGCATGCTGTGTGGTTCTGTATCGCGTGCGCATGCAACAGTCCCCTGTCTGCTGTAGCTCCATGCAAGCTGCGGGGGTAACAGCAACAGGGAGCAACAGCAGCAACGCGCTGCAAGTCACAGTTAGCGCCTGCTTTTGTGCAGCCAAGCAGTACACCCTTTGTGGCGCTTGTGCCTTTCCTGAGGGTAATGACCCTGCGCTCTGTCAGCTTCGTGAAGGGAAGGTGTGGCACGTGATCAGGGCAGGGGGGGAAGTAGGGCATCGCAGCACAACTCATCATGAACCCTCCATTCACCATAGCTTGTTCAGTACTATCATCGCATGGAATCCGAGCACATACTAGCATGATACACCTGATGTTACACTGTGACAAGTTCTGTAACATTATGCGTGTGCACGGTGGGCATGCAGGTGGGTGGCGACCAAGTGGCTGCGGTCTACCAAGTCCTACCTGGACCGTGCAGCAGACGCAGAGCATGACAGCAAGAAGGCAGAGCAAGCCAACCGGCTGCAGGCATGACCAACAGCACATGCGAGCAAGGCGGTTAAGCTTCGTTTCATGAACGTTGCAGGGCAGATACCTGCATCTGTGCGTGTGCCTTGCAAATTGAGCCAAGGGTGTGGGTCAGACGTCAGGCCGGGTTTATGAATTTGGTGCTACCTGTGGCTGTGTGAGGCAACACTCGTTTTTATCAGTTCATGAACAAGGCAAAAAAAACAGCGCAACATGATCTTGTAATCGAATACATCGATGCATCTAGCTTTGTGGCGACATTGGGAAACCGTTTGGGCAGTTCGAGGTACAAGGCGGTACATCGCCGATCTAAATCAGCGAACAGATCCTCAAGCCACAGTTTAAAATGCGGACTGCTGCGCATCATAAACCATGAATTTAATGTGACTTTTCAGGACGATCCCTAGGTAAATAGGCCTCATAGGATAGGAAGCAATTGACGATGGCGATGGTTCCAGATGAGCCTGATGTGGACGACGTGGATGATGTGGCAGAGGCGTAAGTGCTGCGAGGACGATCTGGCATGCAATTGCACCATGACCCACGTCAATGTATTGCATGATCTACAGTGGGGTGTATGTATTGGCTGCACATGCCATGGGAACTGGGGTTCTGCATGGCGTGGTGCTGCATGACATGCTATGCATGATGCCCTGCAGGCCTGCAGCATGCATGTCAAATTCGTGCCCGCTATCGTACGCTCACGCTGGTGAGCACTGACATGGTGGTAAGGTCAAGCACAACACACCAAGGCACCAGGGACGCAGCTATAAACGGGTGCCTCCTTGCCTTCTGATGCAGCCAGCGCCAAGACGATGCGTTCCAGCGGCAGTACGAGAATGAGCACACATGGGAAGCGCTGCAGGAGGATGAGCATGGCAACCTACGTGTGGTGCGTGGCTCTGGGCAGGCAGCAGGCAGCCTCGTCCTGAACCCGAAGACAGTACATATAAAGCAGCAGCACCGGCTGATCCCTTGAGAATTCATGCAGCTGGGCTAAGGGGTGCCTAGCGGTGCCCCGCCTTTCATTGGAATCAGCATGTGGATGCACACAATGTGTACGTCATACCAAGCAGTTCCGCTCAAATGGTGTCGATTGCACGTATGAGCATCACTGTGGGTTCATGACGTCTTGGCCATGCAGGATACGACCACAGAGGCACGCGCGAAGCGGCGGCGCACGCTGCTGTCAGCTGCACAGAGCGCTCGGCTGCGTAAGGGCATGATCCGCTACACACTACTGGTGAGAGGACAGCAACTACCAGCTGGCCAGATAGCCAGAGGGACGACATCCAGGTGGCTAGAGGGAGGACACCATACCGATCTGTTGGTGCACCAGCCATTCATGGGGCTGCCTTGCCTGGCTGCGTGCTTGGGGGCTTGAATACCAAGGCCCAATTGTCAAGATCAGGGGCCTGCCTTGCTGACCGTCGGTATGACTGCCTGTGTTTGGCTGTGATGGCTGTGGGCGGCTGTGACGTGCAGGTACTGGACGCATCTGCTGCATCAGCCCAGTCAGACCTGCGACCCAGCCGGCTGTCAGTCATGACGCGCATCGCGCGTGACTTTGTGCGCAACTACTTTGACCAGGTAACCTTGACCAGGTTTGACTAGGTCTGACCAGGCTGGCAAGGCAAGGTGGCGTTGGCTTGCTTTGACCAGGGTTGGCCGTCAATGACTGGGGCTAATCTAGACCAAGCAATGCATATGATGAGGAGGATGGCAAGGCGAAGCGGTGCACTGTCTTTGCACTGGGAACATGGTACTGACGCTCTGCTTCACCTCCCCATGGTTTGCCTTGCCTCCCTGGCTGCACAGCCCCTTGTCTGCACGAGCCCCTTGTCTACACCAACAGCAGCACAACCATCTCACGCCTGGTAGATGAAATAAACTGTACCGTGTATGCAAATACAGTGTCCATACATGTGCATTGAACTGTAGCGGTGTGGTGCCGCTGCTTGCAGAACCCTCTGTCCCAGCTCGGGGTGCTGGTGATGCGCAACGGAGTGGTGGAGCGGCTGACTGACATCAGTGGGTCACCTGAGGCCCAGATCCGACGGCTCGAGGGAGCGGCTCTGTGTGAGTTTGGTCTCTGTGGACTGAGGCAGCGTGCCTTGGGGGCAGGGGCCGTCAGTGGGCGTGGTAGGACGGGAAGCAGTGCGCGTTTGTTGCACGGCTGCTTCGCCATATGATAAAGCAGCGTGCGCACATGGGCGTTTGGGCGCATGCTTACGACGCCTATACATGCCTGTGGGACCTCTTCACGCGCGGGGTATGAGCTCAAATGCTGTGGTGTTTGCTGGCCAGGCGGCAAGGGCTCAACACCGTGTTCAATACCAGTAGTTCTGTCTCGCATTATCTGAGTCGTAACTGTCTGTCTTTGTGGCTTGTACTGCGCAGGCGGCGAGGGCTCAGCGTCACTGCAGAACGCAGTGGATGCGGGTGTCGCTCTGCTGCGCCACATCCCGCCGTACGGGCAGCGAGAGATGCTGGTGCGTGGCACTGCCTGGATGTGGCACTGCCTGGATACGGCTTGACCTGTCACATGACAGCTTGAGACGGGCGTCAGCGCAGGGCAGCAGTGGAAGAGGCTGGTGCATGGCCCCGCCCTACTGCTGGAACCAGCGGCGTTGTGGGTTTCTCAGTTCTCGGCTGCATGTCACTGTTCAAGCTGAAGGCATACTGTACCCTGATGGCTGCTGTACTGTGGCGGCAGGTGCTGCTGTCCGCACTGTCCACTTGTGACCCCGGCAACATCTTTGACTCAATCAAGGCCGCCAAGGAGGCACGCGTGCGGTGAGGCATCAGGCCTGCAGCTGCAGACCATCAGCTGCACACCCTTCTAAACACGCTTCTAACTGATGTCTGCACCTGCTTGCCTTACCGCTGCATTTGATTACATATGTCAGAAGCCTTGTGATGGTGGATCCATGCGTGACCTTCCCCTGCTATCTGGGAGTGTGGAGGCCACGCCAGCTGCAATGCTGCTTTGTAGCCTGACACCTCCAAGATTGCTTGCTTTCCTTTCGTTGCCTTGCCTTGCCTCGACAGGGTGTCAGTGGTGGGGGTGGCTGCCGAGGTGTACATCTGCCGCAAGCTGGCCACTGACACAGGTGGCACCTATGGTGTTGGGCTCAATGAGTCACACCTGGAGGAGCTCATGGCTGCACATGCACCCCCACCTCTGGTCACACAAGGCGGTACGGGCGGTGGGACGGGGCCGAATGCAGCTCAGCTTGTACGTATGGGTTTCCCTCAGAGGAGTGCGGACGCCCCAGCTGCGGCCGTGTTTGTGGGTGCAGAAGGGCGGCTGCTGGCGGGCAGCTACACGTGCCCCCGGTAAGAGCACACAGGGCATGTTAAACAATAGTGTGCGATGCTGTGTGTGGTGCCGTGCTGTGCCGCCTGCCCTGCTGTACCCAAGGGACCTGCTAGGCAACAAGGCATTGTGGGCAGCTGGGCACTGCTTGGCGTCTAGCACACACAGCATGTCTGCCTGTTGGCTGTGTATGCTCAGAGTATGCTGGCATGCAGCAGTTGTGCACCTGCGCAAGTGTGCCCTGTATGTCACAGTTCGTAGCACATAAATGCATCTTACGGTAGATCAATGATGTCATGTGCACAGCTGTAAACTGCACAGTATGCACACCGCTCTGTCTCGCGCGCGTGCCACATTACGCCATCATATGGCTGGGTGGCTGCACTGAGCACGTGTCCTGCTGCTGACTGGCTGTACACACAGGTGCGCCGCACGCTGCGCTGAGCTGCCATCTGAGTGCCACGTGTGTGGGCTCACTCTTATTTCATCTCCCCACCTTGCACGCTCCTACCACCACCTCTTCCCTGTCCCTCCATATCAGGAAGTGCCCACGGCTGAGGTCGCTGCCCTGGCAGCAGCACGCGCTGGGTGCCACGGCAACACCGGCAGCAGCCGTATCACCGCGGAGGTCCCTTTCTCCTTGTACTGTCACGCATGCCTGCGGGACCTCAGCCCAGGCAACACCACTGCTACTGCGCCTGGGGCTGGTGGGGCTGCCGTGGCGCCGATGGTGCTGCAGTGCGGGGACTGCAGCTGCCTGTACTGCTACGAGTGTGACGCGTACGTGCATGAGAGTCTGCACAACTGCCCAGGCTGCGAGTGCAAGGGGCCAAAGGCGACGGCTGGGGGGCAGGCGTTTGCTAATGGAGCAGGGCGCCAGGCAGATGGGATGGATGTGGATGGCGGGGGCTGAGGCACAGTCTTAATGCCTCATGTGTCTTGGTTGGTCAGGCCATGAACCTAACAGTAACTTGGTTGGTCAGCGGCCCGTCATGGGTTGAAGGCCATGTACTACAACTTGATACACAAAAGCTGAAATGTTTTGGTTGGCACATGCTGCCGCAGCAGCAAATGAACAGGGTATGTGAAGTGGCTGACCTATTCATGCAGCTGGCAAGAATGTGTAAGTGATGGAAATGTTGCGACTATACTGTGGCGAGGTGCTACTCAGCTCTGATATCAACAACGGGTGCAGATACAGTATACAAGCAGCTGCTACAACAACACGCACAGTGCTCTACTACTTGGCCGATGATCTGTGGCCGCTCTCACAACTCGCAAGTTCAGGGTAGTACAGCAGACTAGTGCAGGGAAGTGCAACACACACCCCACGTAAGCCATGTTCTCAAACCACAGGCTGTGCCCACCGCAGTGAACACACCACGGAACCTCAGTATCAACCAGAGCACCCTTGACAGCGTTGACAGTGCTGCGCACACAGGGTGTGTGCAGGCCGAGAAGAATCAGTGGCCGTTGCAAGACCATGCCTGCCGCCACGCTGCAACAATCTGCACCCTACTTCGCTCCATGTCCTTATGTCATTATGTGGCAAGTCCGTGTTGTACGTCTGCCATGCTGCTATAGTGATGGCAAAAGGGCTGGGCCAGCCACAATGGGGCTGCCGAGGCAGTTGATTCCAAGGTCATGCGCACCGTGTGTCAGGTAGCAAGGCAAGGGGCTGGCAAGTCCCCACTGGGCGAAATCGACAACATCCATCCAAGAGTCAGCACAGTCCCATGGCTTTAGTAATCGCAACGTACACAGCAGCGCATGCTGTGCACAAACCATCAACTAGAACCGTTTTGTGCCTCTCACAACTGCGCTCAATTCAACAACGACCCCCCCACACACAATAGTACCTTCGCTTCCAAGCACGCCACGCCACAAACTAGACACGAGCAGGGCCACAAAACACAGACCATGTACGTCCACAATTCGCACACAGGCACTAATGAGATGGAAAAAGTGCATTTGCATGGCAGCGGGCTCCACGACCATCGCCATACGTGCGTGCACGTGTTGAGAGCTGGTCACACCACCAACGGATCGCCATGACACACTGAACCTGCTTGCAATGGAGCAGGCTGCAGGTGCGTGCAAAGCGGTGGCCGCACCCACACACATGCACGCAGACAGCTACACGAGGCATGGCCATGGAAGCCTGCACGTTGTAATGCATGTTGCATGGTGCGGCCTTGGCAAAACCTAAGAATGCAGCAAAACCTAGAGATCTGAGAATATCTAATCGGGTCATCGTGGCAGACTGATGGTCAGCCAAGAATTGGTCAGGTTTGAGCGCGGCTGGCGTACTAGCGGGAGCAATGCCTCCAGCGCTAAGCACAACCAGCCAGTGAACAATCTATTACAGCTATACAATCTACAGCTGGAACTAATAGCAGACAGTCTGAGGCTGAAGGCCAAGATGGTACATGCCAGCAAGCCCCCAGCCAGGTCAACAGTGGTAGAAGTGCACCGCCGGCATAGGGGCTGACCAGGGTGCGGCTTGGGCAGTAGCAGGTGTGGGGCGGCTGGGGCCCCAAGGGGCATGCTGCCGCAGTGCATGAGGGCGCGATGGACAAGGCAGCGGCTGCAGCAATGTGCCGCACGACCGCAACCCAGACTGGCAGCCACCCTCGCACCTCTGCAAGCTGCAGCATGCTCTCGATCCCCAAGGGGAGCCCCCACATATCGCTGCCTGGAGAACTGCCCAGCACTGCTGATGCCGCGCCAGCCAAAAAAAAATGGTGTTGAACAAAGCATGCTGTCGCCAGCTGCGAGCAGTCGCAAATTTGGATACCCAGCAATCGGAGCTGCAGGTGCCGGGGCCCCAGTACAACGCTGTGGCTGGTAGGGACGGGGGCCTGCACGGCGTGCTTCCGCAATGTGTGAATGGAGGAGTGCAAAGGAAGGCCTTGTCGACGGAGGACGCATTGATACTTGCGCCTGGCGCCACGTTACCGCGGCTGCTCGCGCCCATTACTGTCGACAGTCACCACTCCATATGCCGCAATGAGCCGTTGCGAAGGGAGCAAGTCGGCCGGACAAGCGTGGACAAGGCTGCCCGTGGAAGATCCAGACTACTGATCATCATGGGCCAGACAAGACGCAGGTACGGCAAGGTCTGGCTCAGACAGTGGCCTTGCGCTTGAGCAGCAGGGGACGGTTGGGGGGAGGCTGTGGCCCTAAGCTCACGCGCTTGGCTGCTGCCTCCTCCAGGGCCCGCATCTTTGCATTCAAGCCCTCCAGTGTCATGCGCCCATCGTAGCCGCAGGGCTGCAAGGGGGCCAATGTGGAAATAGGAAGCAGTTGTGTTGGACACATGCTTCCACTCAGTGTTTGCATGATGCTCCCTGCCAGCCAGGACACATGACGGAACTGCATCAATCAGACATACCTCGTACATATGTGCATTACACACCTTCACAAACTGGAAAGGCAGGATGATGCCAGAAAGGCTCTTGCTCCGCTTGGTAACACCCTCTGCAAGGACGAGGACGCACATGTGCAACAGCTTCAGGTGTGAACACGGACGCTGCTGAGTATGCACCACATGGGCCCAATGAGCATGGTACACGGAATGCGCCAGCTGTCAGACATGCAAGCACACTCACTGCTGGACAGGCCCAGCCTTGAAGGGATCCCCTTCATCGCTGGCGGATCCTGCTGGAATTGGTTGGGCTTGGCGCAGGTGCGAGGGATGGTGTTCACAGGCTGGTAAGAGCTGGGTGGGGCCACGGGACGTGCCGCTAGAGCACGGTTGGGAGCTGGCGCGGCTGGCGTCACTGCATTGCAGCGGCATGAAGGCCAGCGCGTTAGCTCAGTTGCACAGATGTTCTGGATCTGGCCAGTTTTGCCGCAAAGTACTCACCCAAGCCCTGGATGGAGTGCTCGCCTAGGCTGGTGCGCCCGTAGCTCCTGCGGCAAATGCAGCACAGCGCTTGAGTACGTGCAGAGCAAGGAGGAAAAGCTGTAGTGGCCATGCAAGGTCGTGTCTCACCTGGGGTAGCCCGGCGCCACTGTGGAAGGCGTGGCCAGCGGCGGCATGGGTCGGATTGCGGAGCACGGTGCGGCCATAGCCTTGCTGCCTGCAGGAGCATGCGTGTAAATGGTGGTCAAACATGGGTTCAAGACCAGCATGCACAAACAGGGGTGCCGTCGCCTGCGGCAAGCCGCCATGGGGTCAGCGTAGCGATTCTACAGCACAGATCTAGCGCCTTTCGCGGCTGTCCGCACCAGCAATTTGAATACTATGGCCTTGTCAGAACGGCCCACTGTGCCAAGCGGCTGTCCTGACAGCGCTGGACAGGGTGCCTTCGTGCACTTGCAATGCGATCCCTTGTGCCGTGCAGCCCGCTGCACGCACCTTTTAGTTGGTCAAAGACAAAGGCTGGCACTTGCAGCTGCAGAAGCTCGGCACACGCGGCCAACAAGCACGCGCTGCCGCTGGAGTCTTCGCTGGTCCAAGTTGCCCCAGCGCCTGCAAGCCAGGCACATGTGTAGGGCAAGCTTTCATGACGATGCCCTGCCATGCGACCCCCAAGCCTCGTAAGAGGGTGCAGCAGGCTTACAAAGCCGTAGGAAGTCGTCAACGGCGATGAACGGCGACGCTGGCAAGCTTTGGCTGCCGCTGATGCGCTGGGGTGTATGTAACAAACTATTCATTCCGTGGGTTTCTGCACGCAAGTCGGCGTGCCTGTCAAAGAGTAGATATCGTCAGGAGTCAAGTAGTCAGGTCGGCAGCGTGTGCTGTCGACCATCTAAAATGCCCCCGAATGGTGGGGCGGTGTGATGGCGGAGACCAAAAGCCCAATTACTAGCCAGGCGAATGAATTAGATAGGCGCTGTGCATTTGCAGGTTTCCAGCAGACACGTCCCTGGCCAATGTTGTGCCAGAGCGACGAGGGCGTCAACCGCCATCGCAGAGCACCCATGACGCAGGCACAACAACTGGCGCCTGCTGCATAAAAGCTATACTATTTATTGTACACCAGGAACACCCTGGACACCTTGGGCAGTACCTTCTTCACAGGCAGCATTCCAGGGCTTGCACCCAGATCCTTAGCCTGCAGGAAGAGAGGCACATTGCACGCTCAGATGCTTTGCGTGCAGGATTGCTAGGGCCCGACTATGTGTGCCTGCAGTGCCCACGACACTGTGCACGAATGTGCAGCATGGGCCGCCAGGGTCGTGGCAATGCAGCAGGATTGCCATGCACTGCCTGCTTACAATATTAAATTCTGCATGCAGGGCCAGAGTTATGCAGACTTGTTGAAGCAGGCCATTCAAGCTGTTGCGTGTTGGCTCTGAAGTCTGCACCAGGTAGCAAACCAAGGTATGCAAGCATGACCGCGCACCATTCCATGCTGCTCTGCAGTATGACCGTACTAAGACTTGTGCCCTTAACAACCGATGACACTTGCCTGCGCAAACACCACAGCCATGCAGGCGTAATGAGGTGTAGATGGCTCCAGACAAGGCCGTGTCCTCCCTTGGAGAGCCTGTGGATACGAAGGGACCACGTTTTGATGTTGTGACGCTTGCTTATGGTACAGTGCGGCTGCTTTGATGCATGCGCACAATGGCACATGCTGCATGCTTGGGCATGGCTGCGGGTGTGTTTGGCACAAGTAAGGCCCAAGCTCGGTCATCAGATGCATGGTGCAGGTGATGATCATGTCTACCCCAAAGCTAGTACGTTTTGTCACAACCACGCCGGCCCCAGCGTGCAGCATTGCATCCCACGGCACTTTGTACGTCGCAGGGCTGTGCCTGCACCCACCTGGAGGTGAAAGATGCATGTTGAATTGAGTTGAAGTCTAGCAAGTATGGACATGGAATCCACGAGGCAGCGCTCGCTTGGGATGTGTACTCACGATCTGGACCAAGCCCTGTGCGGGAGCGTGTTGAGGTGGGCAGGGCGGGACATTTCAGATTTGATCCGCCCAGCTCCAAGCAATCGGCCAGCTGAGCAGGATGCAGTTTCAGCTCTTTCATATACCGGCGAACTTTGCTGGTATCTGTAGCCATACCTTCAACACCAGTCCAGCCCGGCGCGGGAATGAATGGGGTGTGAGTCGAAGTCTGCTGTGTTTCATTGGCCACCTTCAGATGGTGATCTGCAAGCTGCAAGCGCACGGTTCAACCGCGCGTTGCCCTGCTTCCATGCAAGTGTCCATGGCACCTGGAATACAAAAGGTCCTGGCCAGGAATCGCGCGGGTTGGCATGCTCAGAACCAGGAGGGCGCTGGCAAATCTTTAAATGCCCCAACATCACGTGCCATTGAGCTCGTGCTGGCCAGATCTTGCTTGCCCTAGGCGAGCGCGCACCAGCGTGCGACAAACATACAGCGCCGTCCAGCCAGCGGTCATAACAGCCGCTGCCACCACGAACATGGTGGGATAGCCGGCGCGCTGGCTCACGTAGCCCCCCACCAGAGAGCCCAGCCCATAGCCCAGCCCAAAGTAGCAGCCCTGGAACACGCCCTGCAGCGTGGCGGCCATGCCGGGGGGTGCCAGCCGCTTGCAGTGCGTGCAGCCCACGCCCCAGCCCAGCCCGAACGTCACGCCATGCAGCACCTCCACAGGCAGCACTGCCCAGGGGGTGCCCCAGTGGGGCAGCGCCGCGTACGCCAGCATGCGCAGAGCGTACGTGGCGGCGGTGATGCCCAGCAGGCAGTCCACACTGAGCCGGCCCAGCAGCCAGGCCTGTGCCTGGAACACAGGCACCTCGGCAGCGCATGTGACTGCGGCCGGCACGGCACGGCACGTGGGGCAGGTGGGACAGCAGTCAGCCGGCATGCACACGCGTGCACGCAGCTGGATATGTGCTGAGGGGTGCGCTGCGGCTGCACTCAGCTGCCTGAGCCACAGTCACAACTTGCGTGCAGGCGCTCGGGCAGCTGTGTAGGGCAGCCAGGCACGCCCCCTCCCCCCCTCCTCTTTTTCTCTCACTCTTAAGTTAAGCATGTACACGCAGCACCCACGCGGCACCCGGTCACTCACTTGTGAGTGTGAGGCCCATGAGGCTGTCTGTCGCGCCTAGCTGCTGCAAGAACACAAACAGGAAGGAGTCAATGGCGCCAAAGCCGTAGCCCAGCAGCACTGCGGTGGCGAAGAACAGCACCACCTGCGCGCGCACACACATTGACACGCACACGCATGATGTGTGATTGATGGCAGGGCAGGTGGGTGGCCAGGGAGGGAGGCAGGCGGGTGTGGAGGCAGGCTTGGTGGTTAGTGGGCATCACACATCAGCATGTAACCGCCTGAGAGTGCACACGAGGCGTGCACATGCTAATTGGGCTGACGCAGCCGGGCTGCAAGAACGATCAGCTTGCAGCGTGTTTTCTGGGGCAGTTTGCAGCAGGCAGCAAGATGAATCAAGTCCGCCATGCCAGCAGATTGTCATGGTATGTACACCCTCATATTCCTCACCTCTGGGTTGCTTGCCATGATGCGTGCCTTGCCCCACATCGACATGCCTCCTGGCACAGCACGTGCATGCACGCGCCGCCCTGCACTCCCCAAGCCCTGCTCTGCGCGACTAGCTGCCTCACGGCTGCCTTGCTGGCTTGCACCCAGCACGTGCTGGCCTCCCCCTGCACGGCCTGCAGCTACCCGGGGACCTGAGTCATCCTCAGCAGGCAGCTGCTGGTACCTGCAGCCACCAGTGCCTAGGCGGCTGGGTGCGGGTGTGGTCGCAGGGGTGTCGGCATCTGACATGGAATGTGAGTCAGGCAGCAGAGGCTCTTGCACGCGCTCGTTACCCCCGTTAGACTGCTCCTGCTGCCCCCCACCAGGGCCCAGGCCTTGGGGTCCCATGCTGGGTGGACGCCCATCGTCTTGCTGGGGGAGCAGGTCTGGTATGGATGCAGACGACCCAAGCGGGGTCATCTCTATGGGTGGGGCTACCACCATTGCAGACCCTGTGGCTGCGGAGGCTGGGCCTTGTGGTGACAGCTGGCCCCCAGCAGCGCTGTGCTGACTGCTGGGTTCCCAGCAGGCACTGCCATTATTATTACTGCCATGGGCGTGCTCCAGCAGTGCCGCCTCCTCATCTGTGCCTCCCTCTTCTTGCTCCCCAACTTCCCTCCAGTAGTCCCCTTCCAGCCCTGCGTCCGTGCCCGCCATGGTACCATGCTGCTGGCGGCAGATGGTCGGTTCGTGCAGCTGCCAGCCCACGACCACGCAGGGCAGGATGAGCACGACGCTCAGCACGAACGCGGCAGGCATCCCTGCATGCAGCGCACCCGGAGCAGAGTTCATTGTCGGGCAGGTCCTGGTCGTGCAAACAGGTGGTGCAAACAGACGACAAACGGACAGCGGCAGGATGGCGAGGATCCTCAGGCTTCGGCATGCAGGCATGTCTATGAAACGTCGTGAAAGTGCTAGTAGTACTGTGGGTATTGTGTGTTGTAGTACGGCCGTTTCACCTGCAGCGTCGATGAGCGCACCCGCCACCGCCGACATGCTGCCCCAGCCCACCGCGCCCCACTTGCGGTACACCCCGTACTCGCCCTCAGCGATGGCACCCACCACCGCGGCATCAGCCAGCACTGGCACAGGAGTATCCAGGATCTGTGAGTCGCAGAGTGGCATGGCGCATTTCATGGTGCTTGCAGGTGTCGCAGCCACAGGGTGAAGGAGCTCGCTGCAGGCTGGTTGCAGCAAGGTGCAGCCGGTGAAGGCGTGTACGAGCCATGAAGGTACTGTGTGATTGCATGAGGTGCGAGTTTAGCTGCCCACCTGCATCCCAACGGCCAAAGCAGCCAGCTGCGCACTCGCGCGCAAGCATAAGAATAACAACAACACGGCGAGCAAGCAGCGCATGCAGTATTGCACAGTGGATAAAGCACCAAATACCGTAGATAGAGTACTTGTACCGCTGCTATATACCGGCTATATACAACAGGTGTAACACGGTACCGTACCGCAGCGCAGCAGTACAGCGGTAAAGCGCACCGTGATACCAAGCGCAATTGTGAGAATGGCGGGAAATCCTGATGCTGCAAGCAGCGCCCAGCGTGCCACAGTGGTGGCCACCAGGCAGCCCAGCATGATGGCACGGTGCGCATGCAGCCGGTCAGCCACAACTCCCCATCTGTAGAGTGTACGGTATATCGTGACGGTATACAGCAGTCAGGTTGGTCAATGAGACAGGGCTGGCGACCCCTACCTGCTGGTTCTTGCTGACTTGCTATATGGTACCTTGGCAATCACGCAGGTTAGAGAACAGTAAAGCACGGGCATATGTGCGTGGGTGCACTGCCACTGTTGCAAGAGGCTTGATACACGCACAAAAGGAGCGTGCTCACTAATGCTGCACCACTCACGCCATGGACACCGGCAGCTGCAGCCAGTTGCCCAGTGCACCGATGAGCCCAATCTGTGCGCTGGTCAGGCCCTCGGATGCGTACCTGTACAGGCACCACAGGGTATCACACGATGTCGCAGCCATCCCATGCTTGAGTGTTGTGTGTGTTGGATTACATCGTACGCCCAGCATGGCACATGGATACCTGTTGCGAGGCAGGATGGTCAAGAATGTTCACACATACGACACAGCATACAACACATAAAATACGAGTCACTAAACTTCTAGAACTTCTTATCATGTTTCGATGTTTGTTAATGCCAATGGTGGCCCTGTATGGCGTGCAGGTTGCTTATGTACACGGTATGTGCACTGACCACCGCGTTTGCGGTCTGTGACAGGCAGGTGGGCGCCCCCCCCCCCCCCCCCCCCCCCCCCCCCCCCCCCCCCCC
>BDCZ01000045.1:43040-63410 GCA_001662365.1 Chlamydomonas applanata
CTGTCAGGCTCCGGCATGCAGACACATCTGTGACACGCCGTGTTATTATTATTATTATGCTACTCAAGGGCACAAGTAGGTGAACGAACACGGCACAGTGGCATGCTGACAATGCATGGGCACTGTAGCTCTGGATACGATTTGCGCCAGAAGGCATACCCATGCGGAGGCATGCGGAGGCTGCGTGAGTGAAAGCTGACATCAACACCCACCATCGCTGTCAGCACGTGCCCCTTTGTGATGAAACTTAGCTCTAGGAGGCGATCAAGCTCCGGCATGCAGACATATCTGTGACATGCCATGTTACTACGGTATATAATACTTTTCCTATTGCCACAGCTCATGTTGCCCACCATGCTTTCAAAAACGGGTTCACCGCGACCTGCAAATGTATCAGCATGGTGCAAATGTGCAGGCTTTCGTCCTCGTCGTCCTTTGCTGGCGGCAGCCCAAGAGACCACATCGTCCGCAGCACACATGGCGCGTGTGGCTGGCAGGCAGCACGCAATAACGTGCCCCCCATGATTGCGCAGACTCATGACTCTGGCAACATGTCATGGCATCAGCTGAGATACTATGCCCAGCTACTGCTAGGTGCTGGCATATGTGCGCACCCTTGAGCTGAAGAACAGTGTGTACCACAACACCGCGCTGATTTGCCAGGTCCGGGAGGGCTCCTTGCTGGTACGCATCGTGAATCGTGTAGACGTGGCAAGCACTGTTCCGCATAAAGCTTACGCTGCTGGCTCATGTCGGCATGCGAGCAAAATGATGTAGCGTGGCAGATGGCAAGTGCCGTGGATTACCGCTGAGAATGCGATGGTAGATGGGAACTGTACTGCTGGTGTTGTACTGCTGGTCATATCTTCTTGGTGCGTCCAGATACTATGTTAATTTGACAGGGCGAGCACAGGGCCTTCAACACAGGATGAGATTGGAAGCAGATGGGATGCACGCCACATGTGGCTGCAGAGCGATGACGTGAGATGGCTGCGGGCTGAGAGGCTGCCCCCACTCCCGCACACCTCACATACTGACAAAGTAACTTGAACATTGAAGGATGACATGTGCAGAGTCCTTTTGGTGCAAGTGGACCAATTCGACATGTGCAACTAGACGTGCCGTACCATGGCACGGGCCCCTCATTGCTCAGCCCCCGCACCTATGCTGTGCCCTGCATGCTGAAACAAAACACACATGCCTCCAGCGTTCAGTGCTGGCCCCTCAATCCCATGAGAAGCCGCAGCCTGCCTTGATCCCATTATAACGAGTGGTTTATAGCCCCGTACCCATTTACCCCCAGCCTCCCATGGCCAACTTCGCCTGCTGCCCCAACCCCTGTGGCGTTCGTCAGAGTGTCAGTGTCAAGCTGCCATGCACATAGCTTAGCACACGGGTTCTTGCCATGTCTGCATCAGGCGTGGCTGTGCCGGCAGCGCCCATGAAGAATAACCCAGTCCAGTCCATGAGCTACCTGCGCGCAAGTGCATGACGAAACCATTTGGTGCCTTGTACAAACAGGCACACATAGCACACAGGTGCAAGAGCACGACAGCATCCTCCTCAACTGAAATACTGTGTGCGCTGGCTGCATGACAACCAAGGCTGCATGTGCATCATTGAAAGCAACACAGTCCAGTCCGCTGCAAGCAGCCACAGCTATATCGTAAACACCCACGTAGCCATCAAGCCCATTGGAGCTGCTCTCAAGGCTTGGCAAGCATCCTGTGCACAAAACGGGGTGGGTCTCATGTCAGAAATCCCCTTCAATGGCTGCTGCATACCACCCTCACAGTCAGCAGAACCTGCAGATGCATCCAAAACAGCCGATTGCTGGAGCCTGCGCCTTGCACAGCACTGCAGCATGCAGCGGTGCATGCCGGCCTATTGCGTGTCTGCCTGCCATCAACCGCACGTGCTGTGTGCCAAACTGCACCCACATGTTCACGAACTCCTCGTAGTTGACCTGCCCATCACCATCCACGTCTGCCTCGCGAATCATCTCCTCCACCTCCTCTTCCGTCAGCTTCTCACCCAGGTTGGTCATCACGTGCCGGAGCTGCGCGCATGGGGCCGTACATGGTGCGCTTTGAATCTTCATGCATGGACATGTTAGAAGTCGCACAGATCCTTCTGGCCACTCCTCCTTCTGCATGAGGTGCGCAGCCAGCGTGCCTGCACACCAGATCGGCCAATGCCACATACCTCAGCAGCAGAGATGAAGCCGTTGCCATCCTGCGCGGAGGGAAGCCAGCGTGCATGTATTCGTTCAGTTGCATTTTTGATGAATCAAAACACGTGAACCCAGGTGCCGAACCTACCTTGTCGAAAACCCTGAACGCCTCCTTGAGCTCATCCTCGTGGTCAGTCTCCTGCAAGGTCACGAAGTTGGCGTCAGCAGCTGAGATCGCTTGGGCGCGCTGCATGCATGGGGCAAACTCCCACCTTCATCTTGCGGGCCATCAGCATCAGGAACTCAGGGAAATCGATGGTGCCGTTGCCATCAGCATCCACCTCGTTGATCATGTCCTGCAGCTCAGCCTCCGTGGGGTTCTGGCCCAGGGAGCGCATGACGGTGCCCAGCTCTGCAAAAACAAGGCCACACCTGTTTCAACCTGTTCCCGGCCTACAAGCAATATTACCGAGCGTGGGTCCTGGCCTTGCCTTTCGTGGTGATGGTGCCTGCAAGCACATAAACCGGCAATCTAAGTCAGGTGCTTGGCACTCGCTGAGGGACGCCCAGACGCTGTCCGCAAGCTGGGCAGCCTCTGGGGATTGCGTGCGAGATGGTCGCGCCCCCCCGAGCAAGGACGCACAAACGAACTGATGACCCCTGAGAGGTCGCGCCCCAGGACTGCGCCTCAGAACGGCCACCAGTGGCTGGGTACACAGCACATAGTTGCAGCGAGGCGCGAAACAGCGCTAGATCACCGCTAGGCTGCAGCGGCCTTAGTCCCACCCCAGAGCACCCAAGCAGTTGCAGGACCCACCGTCGCCATCCTTGTCGAACAGGGCGAAGGCTGCGGTGCAGCAGGGCGCGCAGGGCTTCGAGTCAACAAGTGGGCACATTAAGGAGCATTTGATCCGCGACACAGTTCAAAACATGGTGGACACAGGGCGGGCTATGTAGCATGTTGCTGCCTACACCCACCCTCCTTGAACTCAGCAATCTGCTCCTCCGAGAGCTGCTGATCGGCCTTCACCGCATTCTCGTTCTTGGGTGCCATCTTTGCTTCCTGCTGACAACGAAAATCAATTTCAATCGTCAGCTGCTCTGGTCTGCTGGCAAACGTGGCTGGGCTTTGTTGCTGTGTAGCGTGCCTCACCTTATGCTGAAAAGAGCTGGACGATAAGGCAAATAATTTGTGCAGCCTGCACGTGCACACACCAACACATCGAAAACAATTTTCTGTGTCACTCGCCCTGTGGCCCCTTGGCCTCCCATCTGGAGTGCACGGGCAACGAAAATCAATTTCAATCGTCAGCTGCTCTGGTCTGCTGGCAAACGTGGCTGGGCTTTGTTGCTGTGTAGCGTGCCTCACCTTATGCTGAAAAGAGCTGGACGATAAGGCAAATAATTTGTGCAGCCTGCACGTGCACACACCAACACATCGAAAACAATTTTCTGTGTCACTCGCCCTGTGGCCCCTTGGCCTCCCATCTGGAGTGCACGCAGCTGCTGTGCATCACAAAAGGCTCTGAGGTCAAGGGCAGGAGCAGGTATTTACAGCATCACAGCCCGCCGTCTGTTCGGCTGCAGCTGGATGGCGGGGTACCTGATGCAGCTGACCAGAGTCAGCGCACTTAGGGCTATGTACTCCTCTGCAGGTGGTGGGTTAGCAGGTCAGGGTGGGACACAAACTGATTGTTGTTACACAAGATCAGCACACAGTACGACATGTGTGCGGCCATATTAAGTCGTTGTTCTCCCAATGTATATATGTATTAGGCCGTTGCCGCAGGCCAGCTGTAGTTGTGCATTAGTGTTGGACCACCCTAGGGAGAACCTGCCACTTGGTACAACCTGTACCCATACAGTACGGTTGCCACCTAGTACCGTCACATGTCCCAAAGCTGGATCAGCTGTCGCGCATCCGGGTCATCATCCTACGTAGTTGACCACAAGGTACATGCAGCACAATTATGGTATGCACCATGATCATGCATGCTGAAGAGCCATGAGCAATGGCATGCAAGTTCGCATGGTAGCTGCAGTTGATCCCATGTGGCATTTAAGGGGGTCCTCGCCAAGCACACCAGCTTCACATGACCAAGTCGTGGTCAAGCATTGGCAATGTTCTGGTCACGCACAGGGGCTGCTCTCAACAGGATTAGGGCACTCACAGCCGTGCCAGCAGTTCTAGATTGATCACGCCGTCATTGTTCTTGTCCACCTCACGTATAATCTCATTCACCTCAGCGTCCGTGAGCTTCTCACCAAGTTCAGTCATCATCTCACGCAGCTGCAGCCGCATGCAGCCATCGAGTAGGGTTTGTGGAACATAAGGGCATGCTCTGACACGGTTCTGGAGCATGCTCGTCCGTGTAATCATCATGCCGCTGACCGGCTGACACGCTAGGCAAGTGGATGGTAAGGCATGTGGCCAGGCACAGTGCTGTACATGCATCGCACCTCAGGTATCGTGAGCAGCCCACTGCCACTCTTGTCAAACACTTTCAGGGCCTCATGCATCTCTGCCTGTGTGTCTGTCATCTTCCCTGCCCGCCGCTGCAGTTGGGGCAAAGAAAGCGTACTAAACGTGGCATGTACCAGCAGACACAGCTGACTGTCAGCTCGCATGTGCTGACGTCCCACCGGTTTGGGTTGTGCTGCCTGGCTTATGCAAAATGCAATGTGCACAGTCTGCACACATGAACCTGCAGTGGAGAGAGTGGCAAAGTACACAGGGCAGTGCAGCGTGTGCTGGTGTCAAGTGCACGCACCCGCATCAAGGTCACAAACGCGCGAAGGTCCAGTTGACCTGTGGCGAAGGCGGGGCAGGTACAGGCACAAACGCACACATCAGTGAGCCGATGCACAGTGCGCGTACTGTGCCCAATCTGCAGCGGGCAGAACACGCCACGCCCTACCTGATCCACTGGGGTCAGCCTCTTTAGTCATCTTTGCAATGTCGGCATTGGTTGGGTTCTGGCCCAGCACGCGCAGCAGCGTGGGCAGCTCTGCAGGCACCACAGGGGGACTAAGGATTTCTGCAGCACAGGGACAGCGCCAGGCGCCTGGCATGACATGGCCTTGAACAGCAGCATCAGCCATGCGATAGGGCCTGCTAATGGGCTGGACACAGCCAGCAGCTGTAGAATGCAAGCACAGCTTTTCCCACTGTGTGGAGTGGGGACCACGCGTACCACGCGTTGAAATGATGTCTGCGGACAAATCAGAGGTGCAGGCCATGGAATCAGAGAGCTATGGATATGGACAAGCGGTGTTACATAAGCGAGGTAGAGCGCTGGCAGGTTTCTGGTGCTGGAGACACCCAGAATCGACCCAGCACTTTGTCCAGCTTGCTTACCGTCATTGTCCTTATCAAACAGCGCAAATGCTGCAAGCAAGCATGTGCAAAGTCAGCAGGGTCGGGCATCAGCAAGCAGCATGCCTCGGCGGGCATGAGAGCACAACACATTTATGCTGACATGCCTGCATGCATGCCTGCATGCACTCGAAGTTGCATGCATGCTCGACATACGCGTCGCTCACTCTCTCTTAAGTCGTCTAACGAGTGTTCCGCCATCCTCCTCTACCCTGCTATCTTCATGTGCCTGTCTGCATTTGAAATCCGTATCACACGTCCCCACAACAGCACACGTTTGGTGGGTTTAAATTGATTATGGCAATGCCTTTGTATAGCACGCAACAAAAAACGTAGCCAGCCATGCATGTTGCGTGGCAATGACGTGTGAGCGTATATATGATCTGTCAATGTTTATGTTGTTGTTAAATATAGGCACTGTTCGGAGATGCACGCTCCATTCAGCTGCCATGATACCCACCATCAACAACCCTGGGACGCAGATGAACAGCGGATCGCGCTTCTGCCTCTTATTCATCATGATATTTGTGATGGTGACCTTGTTCGGCGAGCTGGGCAGTAACAACAACAATGGGGCTCCTGCCTCTGAGCATGGGCCAACAGAACAGCTACAAGACAAGCAGAAGAAGGATGTGATGGACAGGGTGTGTTGCATCAAGGAAGGCAGATTGGCCCCTATGGCAGCGTACGTGTGCATTCAATGCTGCGCTCACCATGCGGCCATGCACAGCACGCAAAGCAAAGCAAGCAAGCAGGCTGCACTGTCGTGTTCACCTCTGTTGCTCCAATGCTGCGCCTTGCCAATTGGCGACCTGCAGATCATGTATGAGCTGTCCCTCAGCAACGAGAAGCTGGAGGTGTGTGCAGTCTGTGCACCCCGTGGCCGAGGCAGCCATGCAACATGCTGGGCACACCAGCCATCTCAATTCGGATGTGTAGCGGCCCTCATGGCTGTTCTTCTTCCTACTGTCTGTGCCAATGTATGCAGCATACCAGGCCTGCTGTTCCAGGGCTAGGGGCCTGGCAAGCTCACACGCGCATGCAGACCTGCGTGGTGGCTGCCGTTGGTGCACTTGTGCTATGCAGGCAGAGAACAAGGTTTTACGGCAGCAGGTGCTTCATCTCAAGCGCCTGTTCCGTGCAGTGCGCGCCAACTGCACGGCCAGTGCAGGCGGCGAGGCACAGGGGCAAGGGGTGGGGGCAAGCGCACGGGGGCGGCAGGCAGGGGGGGCTGAGGCTTCAGGTGGGCGACACGGGGGGGCAGCATTGAGAGGGGGGGCCCAGGTGCAGGGCCGGGGCGCAGCGCTGTTGGCGCAGCTGCCAGAGCAGGCAGCAGGAGCAAGCCAGGCAGGTACCGGGGAACAGGCAGCAGCGGGTGCTGGGAATGCGACGGGGACACAGGCGGCAGGGTAATCCTGTGTAAGGTGTGCACTTGAACTGCAAGCTTGAAGGAGACGAGATGTATGTCAATCAAAGGCAGGGCACCGCAGACGGTGCCCGCACTGCATGTCCCGCATCATGGTCATGTGAGAGTCCGGTGTTTGGCCGTGTACAACCTAGGTCCACAAGCCTTGCTGGGCACATAGCAGCTTCTAGGAGTTGCAATTACTTTGGCGGCATTAACTTCTTGACTCCTAGCATGGCCCATTCTGGATAGATCCAACGAAAGCAGTGAAGCAGATGG
Source organism: Chlamydomonas applanata (assembly GCA_001662365.1). Taxonomy (NCBI): domain Eukaryota; kingdom Viridiplantae; phylum Chlorophyta; class Chlorophyceae; order Chlamydomonadales; family Chlamydomonadaceae; genus Chlamydomonas; species Chlamydomonas applanata. The sequence continues at coordinate 50,274 of BDCZ01000045.1, forward strand.
CGTTCCCGCTCAGTAATACCACCACTTTCAACCTTGAGAACGTGCTGCGTCAAAACATCCTGAATTCCGAGTACTATCATAAAACCTGCGAGCGCTTGTCCAGGTACGTGATCACTGTATATAGAGGCATTCTCAACAGTTGTCTGAAGCTCCTGCTGACATCTTATGTGTGTTGAACTGCTGGGCCCTCAGCGTGTCAGAGGTGATTGATGAAATCTACGAGAACGTGTCTGATGTTGAGCCATGGATGAGCGGCAACGCCCGTGGGCCGTCTACAGCCTTCAACCTGCTGCACCGGGTTTGCACGCTCAAGCCCACCATCCGCGATGTGAAGGAGATGCTGGACCACCCGGATTCCCCGTACATCCGCGCGGTGAGGGCGTCAACCTTTGCCACGGTCAGGGTTGACTGATGCATGTGTGCGCAAATGGCCTGCATGGGCTGCATGGAGCGCATGGCAGCATGCGGCACTCATTTGTCTGTGATGACCATCCCTCCCCACAGGTCGGTTTCCTGCTTTTGCGCTACGTGGCAGAGCCGAAGATGCTGTGGGGCTGGGTGCAGCCATACATCAAGGACAAGGAGGTGGGCATGGGGCATTGCACAGCGATACATGCAAGGAGAGGCATGCATTGGGGCGGCATGCTGTGCACCAATGGCGTACTGGGGCACACTGATGCCCATGGCTGTCTGCTACCCACCAGGGGTCTTGGTGCATCGGTCTTTATGCGACTGTGTACGTGCAAACTGACCATGCCCTGCCATCTGTATGCTGTATCCACATGCTGCATGAGCGCACACCATTAATCCTCCATTTGCGCCCATCGCAGGAGTTTGCTCCCAGCCCAGGCGGCAGGAACATCACCATGGGAGACTTTGTGCGTGACATCATCCTGGACCAGGTGTGTATGGGCTGTTACTACCAGTGGTAGTCGCACCTCAACTCTTTAACGTAAGACTGAAGTGTGCAGCACAGCTGAATCCACACGGGCTTGATGCACGGGTGGAGCTGCGTTTGAGGGGCGCAGCATTGTCTTGCCTGTGGCTGGCTGTCCCTGTGTCCCCAGCTAGTGGGCGAGCAGCGCTCTGTGCTCTCCCTTGGGCATGACCGCGCGCGCAGGTGCGCGGCTGGCGCGGCTGCTGCCACACCGCTGTGCAGCCTGCTGACTAGCTGGCTGGCCAGCCTCTGGTGGTGCGCACCAGCTGGGTGACATGGGCGGGCTTGGCTTCTGTCACAAACAGTGGGGGCTGGGGACGCCAGGGGCCTTCCCTCCCACCCCCCTTCCCTTCAAACCCACAAGCCACGGCTCCGCCTCCTCATGTACTTCTGCACTGCCTGGTGTTCCTGTACTGCCCTGCAGTACTACTTTGAGACGATCTTCCCGCGCATCCCCAAGCCGGTGCATGACTCCATCTGTGAGGAGCTCAAGCGCATGGGCTTCCCCACCACAGCCAAGGTGCAGCATGGGTGGCTGAGGGTGTTGGGGTTTCTCGACGTCGAATGTTAGCGGTTGTCTGATGGCTAACGGGGTTGGCAAGCGCTTGGGTGGGCTGTGTGCATTGTAGACTTTGTGGTGGGGTTCTCACCTGTGGTGCGTGCCTGCACGTGTTGCGCAGGGCAATGCCGGCCAGGGTGGGCCCGACCGCCGCGGTGTGGATGATGGCAACAAGCGGCCTGCATCAGTCAAGGTGCGTCAACGTGCAGCTGGTGCCTCAATGTAGGATGCGATGCTTTGCATGCACAGCACTGCATGCCCCGGAGTATGCTGTTGCCAGTGCCAGTCGTTGGTGCCAACCCATCAATGGATTGCTTTGCCTCAGTATAGCTGCCCCCAGCCCTCCAGTGCCGCAGCCCAGCTGCATCAGCGTGCGACTTGAGGATGCACTGCGCATGAGGGTAACGTGCAGCATGTGATACCAGCATGCCACTGTGGCTGCATTGCCTCGTGGCGGCGCAGGCCTCCTTGTCGGTGGCGTTCGGCCAGCGTGCCCCCAACCGTGCGGGCGCGCGTGAGGACCGCTTCGCGTCAGCCATTGCGTCCAGCGGTCAAAGGGACCGGCCCCCCCTGCCGCCTGATCGAGGCGACAGGGAGAACAAGGACCGGGAGAGGGAGCGTCAGAGGGAGAGGGAGAGGGAGCGCAGTACGGGTGGGCGCGGGCGGACACCTGAGCCGGAGCGTGCACGCAGCAGAGACCGGGAGCGGTCACCGGGTGGCAGGGCCTGGGACAGCAGGGATGGCAGGGACCGAGACAGGGAGCGCGAGCGTGACCGCGACCGGGAGCGGAGCTATGACAGGGACAAGGACAGGGATCGGGGGTATGACAGGGGCAGGGACCGGGACAGAGGGTACGACAGGGACCGGGAGCAGCGGGACAGAGACCGGGACAAAGATCGGGACAGGGACAGGGACCGGGGGTATGACAGGGATAAGGAGCGCGACCGGAGGGGCAGTCGAAGCAGGAGCCCTGCGCGCGGCGGGGGTGGCAGCGGTGGCGGGCGAGATGCACGCGACGTAAGTGGGTGTGGGCTTGTGTCTTGTGTGTACTGCTCGCTCGTGTGTGTAGCTGTAGTTGTCGGTGCCCTGCTCTGTGTGATCGTGTTGCTGGGTGGGTTGGCTAGGGCATCAGCGCCTGGCCTGTGGCTGCATTGTCAGCCTGCATTCATGCGGCCTGCACCGGGCCCGTTCCATAGCATGCGGCCAGCAGCAGGCTGTGGCATAGAAGACAGAGCACAGGCTGCCGCGCAGTGTGTGGAATGCGTGAGGGGCATCCGTGGTGTGCCATCCTCATCTGTGTCTGCGTGCGGCTGCGATCTTAGACGATCCCCAGCTGCCCATAAACACGTGCAATGTTTCATCCTGAGCGCTGGCGTGATCACGGCAGAGCTTGTGCGTCAATGGCACACTCGACTGACATACACAAAACAACGTGTGGGGTCGCGCCTGCAGGTGTTCCGGGACGCGGCGCGCCCAAGTGCCCCTGTGGACCCCGACTCTGTTCGCTCCCGCTACGGGTGATGGGCGATCACCTGGGGGGCTATGGTCCACGCGATGACACAAGTTTTGGGTGCTGGGATTCGTTTCATGGTGGGGTCCTGGTTGAGAATGGGAGCAGCATCCCTAATGGGAGCGCTGTAAGAGGTCAAGTGAGTGTGGTGGCGATGTAGGAGCGGGCTGAGCGGCTCTCTTGCAGCTGCCATTGCCTGAGAGCTGTCACAAACAGCTGATAACATGAGGGTTACGTAAGTTTAGTATGCAGTACACCATGCCTCCTACGCGTCTGTTTCAGGCAAGTGACCTGCTCAGCTGCTGAACACGTCCATGCATGGATGCTGACTACTTTTTGAGGACAGTTGTTTGGGTTGTGGGCACATCACATCCTGATGATTTTTACAGCCGTGCTCGTGTAGCATGACTGCGTGCGTGCTACGACGGATGGCGATGAAATGCTGTGTGCAGTTTGATATCTGTCAACTCATACAGCCACACATGCGGCTTCCCCAGCGGCCCATACTTTCTTAGAACAGCATCGGCCTCCTGTCACACTACCTCTTCCACTCTCACACGGCTTGCTCACATCACGTCTGTCCCTAAATATGGCATCCACATGTCGTCCATTGGTGTCGATTGCATACAATGTGTCCAGTAATGCCATCAGTTGTCACATCTGATCATTCATGGCCACACATGCATGCAATCAGAGGCACCAGTTCAGTGGTCATATGTACCCTACCCAGTACCCTACCCAGATCGCGATTCAGTCACAGCAGCAAAGCCTGCGGCCTGAAGCGTGGCTGGCTGTGCGGCATGCTATCACATCTTCTGCACAGCAACACTGCTTAGCCTGCAACTAGCAGCACGAAGCTGTGGTTAGCTGCAGCTGTGGCGCCACTGCGGACAGCTGCGTCCGGGCGTCAGTCACAGTTCCCAGTAACCAGGATGCCAAAGAGTCCAGCCAAAGCAGTGCGCAGGGCCAGCCGATGCATGCTCCCACAGCCTTATCTTGACTGCACCTGTTCATGGATATCTGCACAACCTGTCAAGAAACTCAAATCCTGCCTCCTCCGCCGCTGTCATTGCTGCTGCTGCTACAGACCTGGGACAAAGCAGCCACCATGCAGCTGGTACCTGCCCCCACTGCAACGATGTGCGGGCAACATGGCCACTGACACCGCTCCACCCTCCTGCCATTGCAAGGTCGCATCTCAACCCGATGCAAGTTTTTGGATACAGAGCTAACCAGCTCTCCCCTGTCCAGTCCAGCGCCCTCGCCAGCGATTTATTGCGGTACGCACTGCGTCCCCACGCTGGCTGGCCCACCACCGCTGCACGTGCCGGATGCGCACGGGGCTGCATCCGAGATCCGACCATGAGGGCCGGAGGGACGCAGTCCCAGCTGCAGTGGCTGCCCTGCAGCCAACCACCCTGCAGTGGCTGACCACCTGCAGTCAGACCGCCCTTCCCTGCATGCGTACCAGAGCTGGCAACCCACAATCCCCTGCCACAGCCCCCTGCCCCCAGTCCCCTGCCCCTCCTCATTTGCCGGCCTGCCTCAGCACCAGCACGGCCGCACGGCACTGGTGGATCAGGTGCACCAGGGCGCTGGGCACCTACATGCAGGTGGCAGAGGCAGCGCAGGCAGCACAAATGGTAGGTCAGTTGTGCAAGGGAGGAGGAAACAGCTGGGTATGAGGTAGCATACATCCTTCAGGCAGAGCAAGGTAAGGTAAATGAGCTGGTACAATGCTCAGATTCTCTTCACAGTGCTGTCAGGGTCCTGGAGGCCACCCTCACTGGTTCGTGCAAGCCCGTCCCTACCCTCCTGCCCAAATCACCGCACCGCTCACCCAGCACATTACGCCAGCACATACCACCAAGTATTGGAAGTATGACCCCTCATATGCAACCTGCACGGCTGCATTCAAACCCCCCAACCATCCCCGGCGTAAAACCTTGATCGCCATAACCCACACACCTGGCTGACGACACGTGGCAGCATGTACCCCACGATGCTCACACTGTGTGACGCCACCATACGAGCCACGTCATCGACCTTGTCCCCATCCAGCACCACAGTGGAGCTGTGGCCCTTGAAGCCGGCCATAGAAACTGCCTGGGTGGCTGATGCCATCAGGCGCTGCACGGCCAATTGCTGCGGGCAAAGGTGTGGGTGGCGAGGGCATGTGCGGGTGAGCATGTGCATGCGCGCGCCAGTTTTGACAGCTGGGGTCACGGGGGTGGCAAGGGGCGGTGGCGGCGCACACAGGCCAGCTGCCTATGTCACATGCCAGCGCACGGTAAGCAGGCTTCTATGCACCGACGCAACACCACCCCCACGCCACTGCCACTGCCACTGTTACTGCCACGCAACTGCCGCACCCCACCTGCTGGTCCCTCAGTTTTGTGAACGCCGCGTTGCCGCCCGCAGGCGCCCCACCCCGGACGGGGTCCTCTGCCTGCACCAGCAGCAGGCTGTCACCGCGTGCTGGCTGCAGCAGGCGCTGAGCCATGAACTCCACGAGGGGGAGGGCCCCGCGCTGCACCACTGCGGCGCCGCGCACCTGCAACACAGCACACAGCGCCACACAGCCGCAGTGCGTGCACCGCCACGTGTCAGTCGTGCACTTGCATGCGTCCCAAACAAAGGCCTCTTTGAGCAGACAAGCCCCGCCCTTCGCCCCACCCCGCCCACACGCATGCACTCGCTGCACTACTGTAGCGTACACAGCACTCTCCAGATGTAATCGAGTCCACCCTACATGCCCACAAACACATGAACTTAGGAAATCCAGGATATTTTCAAATCTAGAGAATTCATACGCACCACGTGGTGTTTGAGTGCATCTGACACGTGGCCGCTGTTGGCGTTGACGATAAGGATGGGTACACTCATGCGCTTGATGGCAGCCAGCGTCACGGATGCCGACACCTTGGTCGACTGCAGGCAGCAGGTGCGGGCGGGCAGGTAGAAGGGGGTGGGGATGGGGTGTGTTGAGGGGGAGGGGGGACATGCAGATACTGTGGAGATGGGAAGGAAGTGGCTGGGGGCGTGGCAAGGTTCCAGTGTGTGAGGTGGGGGTGGAGTAAGAGTGGGGTGGTGAGGGGTGGGGTGGCGCAGGTGCGTGCCAGTCGGCACCCATGCAACGGAAGCAGTTGCAGGGTGTGTCGATGTGGGCAGGCATGGACATGAGTGCGCGCGAGTGGGCATGAGTGGGTGTGCGTGCGCACAGCAACACCACACCTGCAGCTGTGACGTGTTGAGAGCCTTGGTGGCCATGATGATCAGGTCCGCGCCAATACCGGTCACATAGTCGTCCATCGTGTTGAGTAGCGACGGCTCTTGGGCGTCAAGCACCTGTGGGGTGAGATGGGGTAGGGTGGGCTGGGGTGGGGTGGGGATACACAAATGGATGGCATCCTGCTGTATAGGTAAGCACAGCTGCAGTACAACAGGTTGACAGATTGGGTACAGGTCTTGGCTTGGCCTGAAACTCTACAACCCACACATTTCACTGTTACGCCAGGGACTCCCTCTACAGTACCTCTTCCGCACTCTAGTCCAGTAGTTATTAAGCTACAGCGAGACGTCAGCACAATCATTTCCACACGGTTCTACACAGCGCGCGACTCACCAGCACCTCCTGCCGAGCTTCAACAAGCGCGCGGGCCACGACAGCGTAGTGTGCATCCAGCATCGCGCTGGCAGCCTCTGTATGCATGTAACCCGTCACCACGGTCACCAGGTGCACTGTGTCGCGGCCCGACCTGTGGGCTCAAGCAGGCAGTAGGGGATGGTAAGTAGCGGGTGGGGGAGGATACGAGCCGAGCGCGCGGTGCAGCGGGTGCACACCGTTTGTTCCTGGGCCCAGCTGCACACATGACTGATGCCACTGCGCTGCACAGCGCCGGGCGCGGCGGCCAGCAGCGTATACTACAGTACTAGCACATGGTGGTAATGTGATACAGGGCCGGCCAGCAGAGCATGGAGTCCAACCACGTCAGGTCACACCGCGTTAGGCCACGGCCAAGTCAGGCCACCAAGCCAGGTCACACCACATCACGCACTTTGACACAGCGAGCGCGGCTTCCACAGCCATAGTGCTGAGTGAAGATGCTGTGATGAAGACCACGATGTGGCGGCCACCATACAGCAGCGAAGCCATGCTACGGATTGCGTCTGACACAGCGCTCTGCAGGCCCCCTGTGGGCGAGGGAGGCGCCAAATTAGGCCACCCGCCGATTGGCGACGCGGGCCCAACCGACCCTGCTGCCGCCATGCGGGCCGCAAACGCCGCGGTCGTTTCTGCGCCGCTGTCGAACGCGAGCCGCGAGCCTATGGGCGGCAGCGCGCCGGTGCTGCTCGCAGGGCCGCGTCCTAAGTTGGACGAGGAGGAGGGCGGTGCGGTGCCTGATGAGGACACGCCTCCCCCCACAGTCAGACTGGACATGGAGCCTGAAATTGTCGTACGGTACGGTGAGACTACCCCTGCTCCAGCCGCCCCCACCATGCTGCCCATGATGCTGCCCATCCCATTGGCAAGGGATGTGATGGCCCCAACCACACTGCCATTGGTACTCATAGATGCGGCCGCGAAGGGGTTGGTGTTGCCAGCTGCGGCGGCTGCCTGCAGCGCGGCTGCACGCTTGGGCCCAATGACCTTCCGGAAGGACGCGCTGTTGTCTTGCTGGTTCAGCAGGGGGATGAGCTCCTCCAAATCCTGGAAGGTTTTAATGTGAGGTAACAGATCAGGTTTGAATCGCGGTTTGAATAGAAAATAGAAAGCGCGGACGGGCAAGGAACAAAGGTGTCGTTCAGCTTGTTTGCAACAGCAAGTCATTGTGTTGAGGTAACTAGGTGTAGTAAGGTTTGGGATGAGGCCCTGCAGGTCTGCACTTCAATGGCAGGGTTGTGAAGGGAAGGAGTTGCGGAGGGCAAGGATTGTAAGATTTGCAACGGACAAGGTTGCCAAGGGGACGGTTCGTGAAGCGTCGGGCAGCATCAGGCAATGGTTGCAGCAGCGGGTCGCGTCACGGGGGCGCAGGCCAGTAGCTCTGACTGCGCACGGCACATGATACTGTATCAAGCAGCCACGCACCGCTGCCACGGTGAACAGGAAGGGCGCGGAGCGTGCGCGCACGGCGATCGCCCGCATGGCATCAGCCGCCAGCACGTCCCCCAAGTCCATGCGCACATGCAGCAGGCCGGATGACAGCACGAGCTTGGGACGCAGCACCTCTGGGGATGTTAGCAGCCCCTTGAGTGTGCGCAGGTTGAGCAGGTAGCGGTCCAGGCCCAGGGTATACAGGTCGCTGCCGGGGTCCTGCGCACAAACAAAACCAGGCACACGAAACAATGGAGCAGCAAGCATGTGGCGGTCGTGTTGGGACGTCGTGCGCTACTACGCGACACGTGGCCGTGTGCCACCACCTTGTGTTCCAAACATATCAGCAAGCAGACACCCCCCGGCCTGTCCTGCGCTGTGTTCTGCCGAAACCCGGGTTCTGGAAACGTCGTCTCTTACAACAGGTGCTCGTACTCGATTGCGTGCGCCACAACAGCCATGCACCAAATCTACGGGAAACCCCCCTTTCGCACCTTGACGCCCCGCGCCACCGTCTTCATGGAGCCGGCATGCAGCTCTGCCGCCCGCAGCTCCGCCACAGGGCCCAGCCCAGCACACGGCGTGCCGGGCTGCACCGCGCCCAGCACGGCGCGCGCGCGCGTGGCAGCAACTGTGTGGCTACCCACCACGATGCTGCGCACGCACAGGCGTTGCAGCGGGAGCAGCATAAACGTTGGAGGTGCAATGGGAGCAGCAGCAACAAACGAATGCGAGGGTGGGCGGGGATGAAGGCGTGAGAGGTTGGGGGAAGCAGGTTTTCAGGGAGCAGGCACAAACGAATGGTTGATGATAGAAGTGTGAGGGACCGGCTCCAAGGCCCCCGCTAGCAGCGGATGTCGACTGCCCATGCCATGTACCTAAGCTGTCAGGTGGCCTCAGCGTCTGCCTGGCCCTTACCGCCCCGCCGCCTGCATCTAGAAAAACTTTTTAAGGATAGGCCCAGCACAGGCACATAAACCTTACTGGAATTCACACCATCTGACCTGCCATCGGACCATGCTCGCTTGATACAAGCCCAATAAGTCCTAGCACCCCGCGCACCTGCCGTTGCGCCGCACGGCGAGCCCCAATCCGTCCGCGCGCACCACCTGGGTGATTGCGCCCACCCCTGCCGCACGGTGGGCAGCCAGCGCAGCCGGCAGCAGCACAAGGTCCAGGACTGAGAAGCGCTCCAGAAGGCAGCCGTCGCACGCGCGCGCCGAAGCAATCCACCTGGCGCGCGGGGTGCAGGGATGCAGGGCTTCAGGGCTCTGGGGCGCTGGGATTCTTGGGGGTAGCAGGAGTTACCCCTTTGTATACGGTATGATAGGGGTTGCAGCGCGCAGGAAGAAGCACATGGACCAAGAAGTGACGGGTGCCGAGCAATGGAAACAGAACATACGATCAGCAACAACGGACCGGCAGCAAAGGATTGGCAATAAAGGATGGCACACACCAAAGGTTGGCCCACAGCAAAGCACAGCACACACCAAACAGGCTGAACAACAAGCCATGTTCTTTCCCGACAACGCAGGTTGACTGCACCCACTCGACACCCCTCAGCTCCAGCTCCTCCAATGCAGTGCCCAGCATGCGGTGCGGGTTGCCATCCTTAGACAGCACCAGTCCCTCCGCCACCCAGTTGAGCTGCATGAGGGCCAGCCCACTCCCGCCCATGTCCAGATGGCTGGGGTTGGCCGCGTCGGCACGTGTGAACTTTTGGAGCGTTGGGTCGTGCGTATAGCCGGGGCGTAGTGGCTGAATGAGTAGGATGATGTTGCGGGGGTCCAGGCTGCAGGGGGAGGGGGAGGGTGGGGGTGGTGGGTTGGGGTTGTGTGTGTGCGTGCGTGTGTTAGACTTGCATTTGCAATGCATCCACAGCGCCCGAGCCCCGCACCCCGCATCTGCCCAGCCGCGTAGCACGCACCCGCAGAAGTGGTACATGCGCAGCATGGGCAGGCATGTGTCCGCCTGCGCCTGAGTGAGGTGTAGCATCACAACCAGCTTGTTGAGCCCCTCCTTGCCAGCCACCGCCTCCACACTCAGAGACAGGTTGGTGAGCACGCGCACGCAGTAGGGCACGCCCTGGATACGGTCCTTGGCGATTGGTTGTTGCTGCGCAGGGGGCAGGGCCAGGCGAAAGCATGAGGAATGTGTGAGTGGGGGTGTGCATGTTGTGAGTGTGAGCAAGGATGCAGGAATCAGGGGAGTCAGGAATGGGGTACCAGGTGTTGGGGTACGTTGCCAGATATTGAACAGAGCCCAGATCAGAGCCCCGGGTGAGCTCTGTTCACGAAGCACTGAGATACTGTAGGCATCCAAGGCGCTCTCCTGCCGCAGCTGCTGACCCCGTGCATGAGGTGCATGGCCCTATTGTGCACAAAAGCCGCACCCCACAGCGTGCCCATGCACCAGAAGCTCCCCTCCCATGTACAGGAGGCTCCCCTACCCACCCTCCAACCCATATCCCCCCTCCTCACCAGCTGTGACTTGTGAATCCACACCATGTCCCACGGGTCACACGTCCACAGATCGTACTGCCGCCCCAGGTGCCCGAAGTACAGGCTGTCCTCGGAAGCCAGGATCTGTACCGCTACGCCGCCCCCGCGCATTGTGTGAGCAAGTCGCGCCTTCCACGTGTTCCACTCATCGGTGGCTGCGGCCGGGGCCCAAATGTTGTACGCGTTGCTTAAAAGATTCGTAGAGTTTTGATTCCAAGTTGGCAGTGTATCGTAAGTGGTGGTACACTTCAGACAGTCCTAGCTCAGTGCAGTACTGGTGTTTTAAGTTCAAGGATGTTGAGCAAGATCAATCATCCTCCACTCACCCATCCACGCGTCTTGTTTAGGCGTGTCCCACACCCCAGGAGGTCCCCACTTGTGTGACCCAGCCCATGCCGCGTTGCCGCGGTTCACGTACCTGCAGACCCATCAGCATGCACAACAAGATGAGGTGAGGTGAACGTAAAGCACCATAGCAATAGTCACTATATATATATTGTATAAATATACATATAATATACATATAATATACATATTATATATATATATATACATATATATAGAGAGAGAGAGGAGCAGCAACATCTCTTCAGGCAGGGGCCTATCACCGGCGGTAAGCTACATCCTGCGCATGCAGCACGTGCTCAGCACCGGCCCCAAATGCCAGCACACGAGTTCTGAATGCCAGCCCTAAGATCGCAAAGAGCGGTACGGTGAGTACACAGCCCAGCAGTATGCAACCCAGCTGATACCCCTACACCCTGTGGCTACTGCCCCTGCATCCCCTGCCTGGCACTGTGCCACGCTGCTGCACTGCCATCGCCCAGCACCCACTAACAGCACCTTAATAGCTGCACAACGACGCCCAGGCTGTCCCCCTGCCATCATCATCATCCAAAATAAACTATAGCAACTACCAAAGCGACTATAAAAGCAACTAATGCAGCCTGAATAGAGCAACTATTGAAGCAAACGCACATGGTCATCAGCCGCTCCGCGCCCTGGGCCGCCCCCAGGGGGTTCGCCTCGGCATCTACCAGCACACCATCATCATCAGCCGCCTTGCGCCCCGAGGTTGCAGCCGTCACCTCCAATGAGGACAGCTCAGCCTCCCAAGCAGCCTCCAGCGCCGCCTGCGCAGCGGCCGCGTCCTCTGCAGCCACAGCACACATGGATGCTTTGGTTAGCTGACTCAGTATACTGGGAATCGGACATGGATAGCTGATTCAGTACACCCAAGAACCTGATGGGCATCCCCTGATAGTGGTGATGATGCGGCGCCTGGCATTTCACAGATTACGGTGGCTCCGCACATGGCTCCAGAACCATCCCCAACGGCCCCCGCCTCCCAAGACCTCCACAACTGCTGCCAGTCGCCCCCTGCCACCCACACCTGGCCCCTGCCCATGAAGCAAAGAACATCCGGGGTCTACCCTGGCCCCACCCCACGGTCCCTCACCGATGTTCATACTCTCCTTCAAACCCTACAGCTGGCCCTGTCCCACAGTCACTCACCAATGCGTTTGCGGTCTTCTGCGTCAACCATGGCGCCCGCTGTTGCCGCCGCGTCGGCTGCCGCCAGCGCACGCTCCTGGTCACTGGTCAGACCTGGGGGCCCGGCCGTGCCCGGCATGCCCAGTGCAGAGGTCATCTGGTTGGCCAGTGACGCAGCCACCTGGCCCAGCGAGTCAGACATGCCCTGCGTGTGGATTTCGGTTATCGGTTGGGTTGAGTCGGTTGGAGTGAATTGGCAGGGGGTCTGAAGGCACATATGTTCGGGCACTGCAGGCTGCACAGGTCTGGGACAAGGTAGCCGACCCCAGCTAGGTTGACTAGGGCTTTGCTGATACAACATGGGGTCCAAGCTCACTAGCCTGCCCTCCCATTTGTTACATACATATGAGTCACATCCATACATATAGACCGTATACTTACAGCACTTGACAGCATACATGACATTCTTGTACATATGTATTTAAGCAGCGCGTCTGCTGCATGCCCACTCACCGCACTTGGCGGTGCTGACGCGGGGCCTAGTTCCAGCAGTGTTCGCCGCCGGGGTCCGGGTGCATTCAGCCCCGACAGCGTGTTGAGCCGCATCGGGGGCGCAGGCAACGGGGGGCCGCCATTATTGTACGCGGGCGGCCCCCCGCCGTTGACCGCGGCAAACACGTCGCCCGTGCTGTGCGTGCGGTGAATGCCCTGCAGCGCTCCAGACACACTGACGGAGTGGTAAGGCGCCGAGATGGCACCTGGAATGGGGGGCAGAACGACACCGCTGCCACCGGTCGCAGCCGAAGCCAGCGCCTGCAGTTGTGTGGTGTGGTGTCAGGGGGCCGGCAGCCAGACACATGCGACATGAGCACGCTTGCAACTGGCGTGCAGAGTTGCCGTATGTCATATTTATGATGATTTGAGATGTTGTCAGATGATGTGGATAGTGCCACTTCAGGCATCGGCATCTGAGTGGACCCATGCCATGGTTTCATCTGAGTGGCAAGCCATCTCTCTAGCAGTTTCCAGCGCCCCCCCCCC
>BDCZ01000045.1:64242-101400 GCA_001662365.1 Chlamydomonas applanata
GTCAACGTCCTCTTCGCCATACGTGTCTGTTGGCCCCCCAAGGGGTGATCCCAGGCCCGTGCCCGAACTGAGAGCTGTGCCGCTCTCAGACATCGTCCGCACTGCGCACGCAAACGCGAGTGAGAGTGAGTGTTGCCGCGGCCATTCAATATAATCGTGGCGTACTACTGGGCAAGGCTGTTAAAAGATGCATGTGCCGCAGCACACAGCCATGCGTGCAAGCATGCCAAACCCACACAGAGGCCGCCATGTATACAGGCATTCTAAATCACAGCCTCAGATCCGGCAGCCCCCACAGCAACAAGTCCAGCCCCTTAATCGTGCAGCAGAGCCACCGCGTGTAGCATCCACCCAACCCCTGCTGCCCCGGGGTGGGGTGTGTGGGACCTGCCCGCTCCATCCACTCACTGCGCCGCTCAGAGATCCTCTCCTTCAACCGCCGTGGTGCGAGCGCCTTTTCGTGCGCAGGCCTGAACCCAAACTTGGACTTTGGCCCCAGCTGGAAGCTCCCTGGAGACCCAGGCGTCACTCGGTCACCTCCGCCATCCCCTTCTGCACCCCCAATCCCCACGCCGCCATTGGAACCCACATCGAGCTGCGAGGAGGTGCCTGACAGACCAGGCAGCTGCAGGCTGCTGCCATTGGCACCAAGGCGAAGGGCAGCTGCAGCTGCAAAGGTGACTTCAGGGTGCATGCCATTGCGTTGCGGGCTGGAGGAGTGCATCTGGCTGAAGGGCTCGCCCATGTCTAGGGGCATCATGGGTTCATCTTTGAGCATGGGCAGCCCTGGCTGTGACAGCCGGTGGTGGCTGGTCTCCCCGTGCTGTAGCAAGGCAATTGTGGGCAGCCGGGCAGCTGTGACTGGGGGATAGCCTGCGTTGGAATGCATCGGGGAAGATGGTGTGTTGCTGCTGCGGACGGACGGCGCCACACTGGTGGCCCTGGACCTGGCAGCTGCGCCAGACGAGGACACAACGGGCGTCTTGGCCCCCACCTTCATCGGGCTGATCGTCTGGGAGGGCGTCTGCGATGCCATCGCGCCCGCTGCCCCGCTGGTCCGTGACGTGCGGCGCCCCCTTCCATTGGTTGCCTCAGCAACGGCTGCAGCTGCAGCGGCGGCAGCAGCGGCTGCGGCGGCTCGCTCTGCTGCAACTTGTGCCTCTTGTGCCTCGGCGAGCTGCCGCGCGTGTGCATGCCGCGCGTCATTCAGCCGCTTGGACGCGCCCACGTAGCGTTTGAGGTCCGCCTGCGGAGGTGTGGCATCACAGGCGTGGCGGCCAGTAGCCATGAGCAGGCAAGACAGTTGTTCCGGCAACAGATGCAGATAGCTGTAGCCCGTGGCGTATGCCACAAGGTTGGTGCATGGCCTCGCTCGTGTGTGCTACCCTGCATCAGTCATTTCAGGGCTCCAGGCAGCAAGCACCTGACCAGCTAAAAGCAGCAGTGCCCCTCCACATTTCCACTGCCAGCTGCCATGACCAATTGTCTAACCCGCAGCACCCGTGTGCGCCAGCCAGCTGTGGGCTGACCAGCAGCACAGGGACAGCCCACCTGGAGCACTGAGGGGATGTAGTAGGAGAAGGAGTCGATGCGGCGCAGGCGGCGCGGGTGCTTGAGACCCGACCGCAGCCAGATTGAGGTCAGCACGACGCGGAGCGCGCGCCGCCGCGCCTCATGCACACGCACGCGCCATGGGGCAACAGGCACCAGCGTGGTGCCATCGTCACATGCGGAGGGCAGAGCCCCCTGCTCAGGCACAGTTGTGAAAGAGGCCCCTGGCTTCCGGCTGCGTGCTGCATTGACTGGACCCCGGCTCTGCTTGGACACGTTCCTCTGAAGTGTGAGGGATCGCTGGTACAGCGTGCGCTGCGCCTCAGTGAAGCTGCCTCCGTTTGCAAGGGCTGGGTCTGCGGTATCAAAGCTGCTTGGTCTGCATGGGCATGCATAGGTGGGCATGCATAGGTTGATGGCAGAGCGTGCAGTGATGGTCCCATTCCATCCCTTATTGTGCTGCGCATCCCCCCTGAGTCAGATGCACTGGTCCTTCACATGTGTCCTAATTTGTGAGTACCTTCTGTGCTGACACGAGCTCGTGATAGCCGCTGCTTCCATGCACTGGTGAGGGTCAGCAGGTGTGCCATCACAGCGTGCATGCATGCCCCATGCAGCGTGCCTCTGTGCAGGATCTCTTCGAGCAGGCGCACGTCGGCTTTATCAGCACGTCTTAAGCACGACGTACCTTGTTAGAGATGAATTACTGAAGCTTGACCGTTCTGTTCTCGATGGACCAGAAGCGTGCACCAGTTCATTGTGGATTGTATCAGCTTGTGCACCGCATTGTTCCTGTCAGAAAAGCCCTCAAGTTGCATCAGTCAGCAGGTCATGTCAAAGCTAAAGACGTCGAAGGCAAGATCAGCGCGCCACTTCACCACCAGCTATATCACCTGTAGAAACTCCAGTCTTGCTGTCATGCTCTGGCCTCGTGGGATGGCTGGCCGCTCAAGACCTGGAAGCAAATGCCAGCGCATGATAGTATGCACAGCATGGTAACCGTGTAGCTGCACGCACCGCCAAACTTGTCCAAGTCCCGCGCACGTTCACTCCGCCAAGGAGCAAGCACATAGTTCTCCCAATTGAGATAAGAAGCGGGCGTGTAGATCTGCTCATTGCGCCTGGTTCCCTTCGCCTGGCTTTGCCCCATTTGCCAGCTTCACATCAACGCTTACGGCATGATGAACGATGCAAAGACGCAGCACTCCATGAAATTCATCGACATCCAGATTGTGCACCTCCTGCGTATCCTCAGAGCTTGGCACTGCGCTGTGACAAGGTTGATGCTCAGCAGGACGAAAGTACATACTGCCATACCAGCGAGCGGCGCAGACTGCAAGTGTGCGTTACACTGCACAACTGACATGCCACACCGGGATGAGAAAACGGCGCCATGCTGCCTTGTGCATGCCCAAGCCTCAGCAAGCTCCACCCCACCCTCTACTCATACCTGCCATCAAGCCTGCCATCAAGCGCAGCAGAATCTAGATGCCTCCAGCCTACAGAAGCCAAAGCCCCCGCTAGCATGAACCAACCAGCCCACAAAAGCTGGCGAAAAGTTGCCATCATCATCCGGTTGCCCTGGCAGTAGCTCTGCCATCGGGATGTGGAAACAGAAAACAGATGGCAGCTGCAGCGCCGTTTCAGTGGTGCAATGACTGTGCAAAAGGGTCAACCTGTGCCACCTGCGGCTTCACACCCTTGCACGTGCATCTGAGTCGCATAATGTGCCACCTGCCGCCACAGCGGCCAGGCCCTCCGTGTCACCGTCAGACGTCGCCCCGCTTGTCTGGCTGGACCCTTCTGGTTTGCACTGCCTAGAGCTGAGTTGCCTGAAGCCTCAAGTCCTGATCCTTAGTCCTTGAGGATCCCCATGATCTCATCATCCCGGTATATGAATAGCCTGCGTGTGCAAGCATTGTTTGTGTTTCTGCGGTCAAGCCAGCGCCGGGCGTGTTATCTGCAGTACTGTGCAGTTGAGTAATGGCAATGGCATATTTGGACAGTTTTCGCTAGACCACACCCCTGTAATTGCCCCAAGCTCAGTGTTGTTTGCTTGTGCAGCCTGTTATTCTCTGTAAACACCGTGCAAACTAAATCCGTGCAGGCAGGTGAGTAGGTTCGCAACTGCTTTTTTCTAAGCCTGCCATCCACACCCGCTCATCTGCACAGCTGCCAGCTCTCCCCACTACCAGCTGCGCAGCATGTCCGCAGTTCAGTGTCCCATTCCTGGTGCCATGGATGTGGGCAGGCACAGCTGCCTCGTTGCATGGCACACGGTGCATGCCCCATCGCGCCCATGCACAACACACTCACTCTTTGCTGTCGACTCCCAGCTTGACCATGGAGCCCCCATACTCGGGCAGCAGCACCTTGTCACCCTCCTTTACGGAGACGGGAACGAGCTCCCCATCCTTGGTGCGCCTGCCTGGGCCCACCGCGACCACTAGCCCCTCGTTAACCTGCGTGAATAGTTACCCAGTGTGCCGTTTGATGCGTTCAACCTCGCATCGCCGCAGGAAACGTGGGTGATCGGTGGGTCTGGAGGTATTGATCCCGACATTTGTGATCTGTTGCTGCATCGCCTTTTCGCACCTTCGGTAGGGCGGTCTCGGGCAGCAGCACGCCACCGGCGCTCTTGGCAGCTGCCTGGACGCGTTCCACCAGGACTCTGTCCAATAGAGGGATCAGACGACGCGCTGCCATCCTGATAGTTTTCTATGGGCAATGTCTGGTGGTGGCTGGAAATGTACTTCAGAAGCCTCAAGAAGTACGTGTGAACCTTCCAGTGAGGGACTGCACAACTGAACTCTCCTGGCACTTGTGTGATGAATGGGCCTCAATGCCAATCAATTGTTGAGAGGGTTCAGGGCTTACATTTGGCACAGCTCGTCCATGACCACCGTCCACAGGCTTGCTTGAACATAGTGAGCACGTCAGCCCCAGCATTGGCACCATGCCCAACACTCAGCGCCCACTCCACGCACAACCTCATGCTGCCACCTCAGTTGCATGATCAAAATCCAAGCTCTCCAGAACCACCAGCTGGGTGGCGATGAACTAGGTCCATGTGGATCATGGGCCCAGCTTGCGGATCGAGCGGAAGCCCGAAAATGATGAGAAGTACGACTCAGTCCCGCTCCTGTGCGAGCACGCAGTTCAACACACACAGGCACCCGGTTGAGCAGGCTGTGTGCATTGCGTGCAAAGAATGCAATCCATGTACAGAGTTCAATGCAGAGCAGTGCACGTAGTGCCTCCAGTTGCTAGCAAAGCACAGGGCGCCCACAGAAAAAATACAGGTACGCAAGAACATGTGCAGATTGTGCACACAAGCAGCAGGACGGTCGAGTACAAGCTCAGCACCAGGCCAGCTGGTACGCACTTGCGGTCAAGCTCCAGTTCACTCTTGTCCCCTGACAGCTTAGTGGGGTCTGCAAGCTCAAAGCCCTGTGTGCAGGAGGAGGAATAGGAGGAGGCACCGAAGCGGGCAGACAGACTTGATTGGATGGTGTGTGAAATAGATGAAACACTGCGAGCAGGCCACAGCTAGTTATCACCACACCACGTGGATGGGCACGGTGGTAGGTTGCACTGCCTGCGTCAAGAGTCTCTGGAGTGCAGGGCATGTTGCTGCAACAAGCAGCACCATAAAGAAATCCAATGTCCGTGTTCTCACCTGCACCGGCGTGAACGCCAGTGATGTGGTGAGTCCAGATGTCTGCATGCCACTGACTGTACTTGAGTAACCGCTGGCCTTCGCCTTTTTGGCTGCCTGCGGGTTGTGAGCACCACATGGGAGGCGCGGGGGGGGAGGGGGTCTCACATTCATCCGCGCATAGCAGTGTCAGCACGATTGCAAGGACAGCATTGTGACGACATGCCATGCCACCGCCTCAGCATGCTTGCATCCTGTGGCTCTGCTGCCCATGTCAAATCCAGTGCTATTTGAGCTGTGCCCATGATGTAGTACTTTGGACAACAGGCCAGCATGGCGATGGGCCCAGCCATCCAGCCTGCGCCTGCAGTAACCCTATTCATCTTCGCCTGCCACACCCACCTTGGCGCTCAGTTTGAGCTTCTGCTGCTTGGCCACAATGCGCAGCTGCCCACTGCCCTCCTTGCCCAGCATGCCCAGGCCCACCACCTGTGCATGTGGATACCACGGTAATTAGTATGGTGTGTCGGGCAACGCCACACAACTGCGCCAGGCAACGCCAAACATAATAATAATAACACGGCATGTCACAGACGTGTCTGCATGCCGGAACGCCAAACATCACACCAGGCAATTCCACACAATTGAGCTGCTAGCATGCATGCCCGCATGAGACTGCCTTGCCGGAGAACCCAGGTGGCCGCCCTGCTTCTTAGCCCAGGCAGCACACACCGCTTGGCACTCAAGGCACAGCCAGCAGTAACACTGATTCACGGCAGGTATCCATGTGCTGTGTTAGGTGATTGTCGGTATGTGTTGGGCATACAAAGATACAGTGTAAGAAGCTTGCAGACAGTGGCATGCAGCGCGCAGGTCAGGAGCCCGCACCTCGTCCCCATCAATGTATTCCTCCTCCGCCTGGTTGAAGTTCATACGGTTGGCGGCCTTTCGCACATCCGTCAGCCCGTAGCTGCACGGCGGGGCCGGGAGGTGCGTGAATGGTTTAGAATTAATGGCACATGAATGACATGATGCAGCAGGTAATGTAATACTACCTTGGGAAGTACGGTGCTTGCACTGCGTGCATCCGCCATGCTTTTGGCGAGATCCTTTCGCAACTTTGCTACCGCAAGCTGTTGTGCCACGGTGTGCGGCTGTGCCTCTCACTTCTCTAGTGCCCACGGCAGCGTTGGCACTACAGCACTACAATGATACACGCTGGACAAGCAGCCAAAGGCACAGCTCACCGCTCCTTCATCTTGCGCAGCCGCACGCCGCCGCGCCGCTTCTTGCCCTCATGCTCATCGGGGCGCGGCAGGGGCTTGACGGTCTTGGCGGGCGGCGGTTCCTGCAGTGCACGTGCGGCCACATAGCCAGCCGCATGGTCAGCTGAGGGGCCACACGATGAGCGCCGCATGCATGCCATGAATGCATGCAAGCAGCCTACAACCGGCGCAGCCGCTCCAGAGCAGCGCACCAACAAACGAAAGACACAGGTGTGTGTAGAAACGCATGAAAAACTAGCTCCCAAGACGGATGGAAACCGAAATGCAAAAATAAACAGGCGAAAAGCGGCTCCCAAAACAGAACCGGAATCTTGCACACGCGGACGCCCCTCACCTGCCACTTCTCAATCTTCCGGATGATCTCCTCACGCATGCGCGTGCCCTGCTCCCCGCTGGGGTCCTGCCCATACGCATCCACGCGTGCCAGCAGCGTGCATTTCGCAGCGATCAGCCGCGCGCCCTTGACGCGCAGGGAGGGCGGTGTCTGCTGGATGATGGCGCACTGCGAGACAAAGCCCTGGTGTGGTTGTAGGGTGGCTGTGGAGAAGCCCGCAAGGTTCTTCTTCTTGGCGCCCAGCACCTGAGTGTGGCAAGGTGGGTGGACGTTGATGTGAAGGTATGATAAGGTCATGTAGAGCACAGACAGGTCGAACAGAACAAGAAGCTGACGCAATCCGATGTGAAGGGGGCGCTCGTGTTGGAAAACGGCGAGCAGGTCAGATTCAGTGCGCAGGTGTGTGCAGGCCACGAGAGCTGTCGGGTACAAGACAACCAACCCAGCAGCTACGCCAAGACACGCCACAGCCGCAGAGCCAAACCCAGCACATACATACCACCACCATTCCAGCCTCGGCCAAGCCCCGCACCTGCACGTTGCACGCGGGCATGCGCGACAGCGCATGCAGCCCGCCCGCGAGACCCATGAGCTTGGCAGCGATCTCTGAGCCGACCACCAGAGACAGGTTGGGCGCAATGGACGCCATGCGCGACTCCACAAACGCAAGGATCTGCGCAGGTAGAGTGAGCAGTGACCCCGTCAGGGATGGCTGCAGGAAGGCTGGGCACTGTGGGAGGTCTGGAAGCAGTGGGAAGTGCGCAAAGTGCGGGGAACTGTGGGTGGGCAAGGCAGGGGACCTGGCAGCTGCATCGCTTCAGGTCAAACAGTAGCCATTGTGAGGCAGGTGCCGAGACTTCAAACGACCATAGCAGCAACCACATCCTTGCCCCAGCTCTAGCAGGACCCAGCAGCACAAGCAGGTCCTAGTGGCCCCACGCAGAGCCAAGCAGGCCCCTGGTCCCCCCCTCCCACACACCACCAAAACAAATCTACAACACATTCAAGCTGATCCACGATCCTCTAGATCCACGCACATCCCGCTTGTCCTCGTCCAGCTGCATCGCCATTGTGCAGCCGTCCAGAGCCTTGGCCAGGTTCTCCTCGGACAGCGGCTTGCCACTGGTGGTCGTGCCTGTCACTGTCACCACCTGCGCAGCGACAGCAGGTCGTGTGCAGCGGCGGGTCATGTGCAGTGGCTGCGGATCCAGCTGAGAGCTCTACTGTAATGTCCACAGCTCAGTAGCATAATGTGCGGAGGCATCTCTGCTCAGGAGGGTGTGATCAGCAAGCACGCAATGCGGTATGAAAGCAGCCGATGCACGTGTATGCATCGATGTTTGAGTGTCCCCCTGGATGTTCTGGTACAAGCCCACGGCCAGCGCAGACACGTGGCCGTAGGGGCGTAGCTGTGTACTGCTTGACTACAAGCACACCCTAGGATGCACGCAACAGTGCGCAAGCAGCAGTACAGCACGGGAGCAAAGGCACACAAGCAGGCGCACAAGCACAGTCACAACCCATGCACACCATGACGGTGGCGGCAGGCAGGATGTCCTCCAGGTTGACCAACGTGAGGTCCATCTCATTGCCTATCCGCTGTACAACGCGCGCGTAGTCGATTGGGTGGTGCACCTGTGGGGTATTTGGACAGGAGCAGCCGCGTTTGAGGATTAGCTAGCACTGTGTACGCGACATGCTTGAGCTTGTGGGTAAGAGGGGCGTACCCACAGCCACCAAGCATGCATGCTGCAGGATCAAAACACCGCAGTCGAGAACAGCAGATATTACCATGTAGTGATTATGATGCATCAAGCAAAAGACAAGCAGCAGCAGCCAGCAACCAGCACGCGCAGCAGGAGACTGCACAAGGGGCAGCAGACAGCGGCAGCCACCAGCAGCCACGGGCAGCGGTAGCAGCAGCAGCAGCCGGCAGCAGCCGGCAGCTACACACCAGTGACTCGAGCTCGGGAAACTTGGGGCGGTACTTGTCACGGATGAATGTGTGTACTGCAGCGATCTCATTGTCAATGTCCACTGCCAGCCGGTTGCACTGCACTAGCAGCCTGCATGCATGCCACAATGGCAGGTGTTAGGGCGGCAAAAGGGGCCCACGGGGAGCACATGAGCAGCCGTGGTCCGCTCCACCATGCTGCACAGGCTAGCCACAGTTGCTGCTGGGACGGATAATAATAATAATAACACGGCGTGTCTGCTGGGACGGGTGCCATGCTGCAATCCCCGACCCTTCCTTGCTGCTGCCTTGTGCAGTCGGTGCGCTGACGCCATGACTCGGGAGTTTCCACTCACTGGTACGTGGGGTCATCCTCCAAGGGCAGCTTCGTGGCCCCTCCATCTTCCTCCATCTTATCCTTGCTGGCAGCCACTGCAGCACGCACGCGCTGCAGGCACATGCACGCATGCACCGGCATACAATCAGCCATATAATTCACAGCTGGGCACAGCTGCTGCAGCTGCGTGGGTCCTGGGGGTGGTGATGGGTGGCTTTGAGCTTGTGCTGGCTAGCGTGCCAAGTCCCTGCTGCGATTGGGGCACTTGAGTGCTCAGGAGCCTGCTCAGCCCGCTGCAGGCTTGGGTCCATCAGGAACCCTTGGTCATTGCCACATCACATGCCACCGTGGTGTGGCATGTGGCCCTGCTGGGCTCAAGCTGGGCAGTATGCCCAGCATGGCGCATGCACTCACCGCCATGATGTCTTTGTACGCTGCTGATGCACTGAGCTTGGCCACGGCTGAGAGGTCATCATAGTTCAGAGCCTCGATGTCATCGAGCTGCAGATCACACGAAAAAGCAGGCATCATGCATGAGCGCTGTTAGCAAAGGAACAACAACAAGGCCGCGCTGCGCAGCACACATAGTATGCGCAGTTCAGCACGCGTGCAGAGCATGGCTGCATGTGCTGCATGGCGATGTTGCATGCATGTGCGCAGGCCCAAGTGGCATCCCTCACGTTACATGACAGTGAATGCTGTCCATCAGCTCGTGCACCTGATGTGCAGCGTGCGTACAGGTGCATGCTCATGTTCGCTACAGACATCAACCACCTACATCATCCCCCTCTGCCTTCTCTTCTTTCTGCTCGTCCTCCTCCGCGATGGGCTCGTCGTCGGATAGCTCATCAAGGTCTGCCAAAAAGCTTTCTGCTAGCGTCTGAGCCATGGCTGTCGCTTACTAATGGCCCGAAGGCCGTGATACACTTCTGATTAAAACCCCTTACAAAGTTCGCTGAACTGTGGGGAGCTAGATCAGCAACTGAGCAGTGGCACTGCAATCCTCAGCAAGAATATGTCACAGCATGAAGTGGTCAAAATCCTTCAAATCCGCCTGTGGATTGAGATGGTCGTTGCCACCAACCGATTCCGGTGATGGGGCTCCCGCTGTGCACTCCCTGGCCCAGCTAGATGATGTAATCAACATCTGCTGCATTAATAAACCGAATTGGCATGTCCCGTGTGGTGCTTGTGTGGCGAGATACAGCTTGATGTTTGGCGAGTTCAACAGGGTACAAGCGCTCCGGACAAGGGTCAATGAAGCACAAGCAGGAGCCGTCCAAAACTTGGGGCACTCTCGTTGCGTGGTGGTATCTGCTCTACTTCAGCTCAGAGGTACGGTCAGGACTGCAAGGCTATGCATTTTGCTGCACTGCTAATGTTCTGTCCTGTCTTGGGGCTCACAGCGCGCCAGCTGTCAGATCTGCGCGTCTGGTTGCACCTGCATGTGCTTGCACGGCGTGCATGTCAGCACGTCCTGTTCCCTGCTGCTGCTGCACAGGTTGCTGTGCTGCCGTTCCTGCGAGCATGGTGAGAGCTTTCACGCCAAGCCAGATGCACTCCAAGCCGAAAAATGCAATCCCATGTCCTTGGGCATGAAGTATGCACGCTCTCCGCAACCATGTATTCCAATGCCATGTGCTCCATGCTGCTATATGCCATGTGCTCCATGCTGCTCATACACACAACCAAGTGTCCTAACCTTGACCAACATGCACACTGCTTGCTACCTGGATGCCCTGTATAGGTATGCGTCCGAGGGCCTGACCAGCGCCCAGATCGGGCTCATTGGTGCCCTGGGCAACTGGCTGCAGCTGCCAGTGTCCATGATGTGAGTGGCGTCACTTGAGCAAGCATGCTCCTTGGCATGCCAGCCACCGCTATTTCTCACGTCCAGCGTGCGCTTATCAGCAATGTGTGAGGGGGCCGCTGTGTGGGGCCCATACTCTATCCCGTCTACGCAGCTTGGGCGCCATCTCTTTGGCCATTTGAGGTGGCAGGTTGAAGCCTAGGAGTGGTGGTTTTGGCTGTACCTGCTTACTACTCTCACACCCACACACTGTGTCACACCTAATCACACACTATCTCATGATTGTACGTTCACATGTGTGATACCCACAGGTGGGGCCTCGTGGCAGACCAGCTAGACGCACACCGCTCGATCATGGTTGGTTGCTTTGTAGGCGCAGCACTGCTGCGCTGCTCGCTGCTGCCCGTGTCCGGCTTCCCTGCCATCCTCACCCTCATGCTCGGCATCACGGTGGGGCTGTACTGCCGTACTGCTTTGCTGTTGTACTGCTGTACTGGCACACTGTTGTGCCGTCGTACTGCTGGGCGTTGCAATAGCGCGCGTCTCGGGCGGATGTGGGCAAGTTGCGAACAGGACGTGCAGCACACATAGACCAGGCAGGGCTGTGCCAAGAGGCCTCCTTCGAGCCAGCTGCACTGCTGTGAGTGTATAATCGATACCTGCCGCGTTTGACGCTCTCATGTCTGCCTGTGTATGTGTGCGTGTACTGCAGGTTCTGAGCACGCCAGTGTGCCAGTTGTCAGACGCAGCTGTAGTGGGTGCCATCGCTGAGGGCCAGTACGGGGTGTACCGCAAGTGGGGCGCGGTGGGCTGGGGCAGCATGTCGGCGGTGGCGGGCGCACTCATCGACTGGCTAGGTGCATTGCCACTGCTGACAGCGCCTCCGCCGCTGATGCATCGAGTCCTGCTATAGCTATATCGAGTCCTGCTGCTGCCGCTGCTGCTGACACTGCTGCTGCCGCTGTTGCCGCTGCTGCTGCCGCCGCCGCCGCTGGTGCATGTATTGCTCGCCGTTTGAGACCACGTGAGGGGCCATGCACAGCTTGCACACGCACACCACACGTGTGGCATGGACCACCCTGCAGGCATGCGCGCGGCGTTCGTGCTCAGCCTGTGCCTCGCGGTGCCGGCGGCAGTGGTGGGCTGGGCGCTGTTTGCACCCATCGAGGCGCAGCACGCCGCGCGCCGCGCAGTGCTGGACCGGCTGAGAGGCCTGCAAGCTCGGCGTCAGGCGCGGCGGGAGCACCTTGCACGCAGCTGCCCATCCCCTGTGCCGGAGGGTGATGAGGGCGCCCATGCGTGGAGTGAGGAGGATGAGGAGGAGGATGAGGAGGAGGCGGCCGGAGGGAGAATGAGTGGCAGCAGTGATGAGGGTGGTGCCGGCAGTGACAACTCAACCATCTGCGCAGGAGGCAGTGAAACAGACGACGAGTCATCCCAGCTGCTGAAAAACAGCAAGCCAGACCTGACAAGGTTGAAGATCATTCCACCAGCCAATGGCAAGGGAGGCAGTAGGGGCAGCAGCTACACGAGCCTGCCTTTGTGGGGCAGCAAGGGCCAGGGTCTGTCCGAGCTGAGTGGTGGGACAGTGGGCAGTAGCAGCAGCTGGGTAGTAGCAGCAGGCTGTGTGGAGGGTGGCATTGGCAGCAGTGTGCGGCAGCAGATAGAGAGCCCCAGCATAGGGCTGAGCACAGAGGTGGCACATACCTTGGACCTTGGGGGCTCAGTGCACAGGCGCAGCCATGCGGCGGCTGCACTGGCAGCGCAGACGCAGCTGGAGATGGCACCCATGCAGCATGGGGCCACATGCAGCAGGGGCGGAGCTGGTGTTGGGGAGGGGCTAGGACTGGCTGCTGGGCTGCTGCAGGCTGCACATCCCCTGCCCGGAAGCTTCCAAGGGGGGCGAGGGGAGGGGAAAAGTGGGGAGTGTGAGGAGGTAGCCGAGGGTGTGCCTCTACAGGCTCGGAAGGACGTCCACACTGTGCGAACGTGCCTCATAACGAACGGCCACAACAGCCGTCATGGCGGCTCACAGCATCATAGCCCACAGATCAGCCCAGACTCCAAGCGCAGGCAGGGTCACCGGCGGCTGGGGACCAGTGCCCGGGCACACACACGGACGATGATGGAGAACGTGCGCATCATGGCAAGCAACCCGCAGGTGAGCAGCTGGGAACAGAGCTGCAAAGCTCGACAGAGTGGGCTGGCTGAAGAAGCCAAGCTCGTGCACGCTGCTCTGCCTGATGCCACATCCACATCCTTGAGCCCTCATGCACTGATACACGTCCCATCGGAGAGACCCAAAGGACTACAGAAACCGTCTGCCTGCTATGCTGATCAATGTCTGCACAACTGCACCCCTCCACACAATCCCCCTGCCTCCCGCCCCCACCAAGCCTTCCTTTCCACCCGCTCCCCTTCCTGTCCACCCACCTGCACCCACTTGCGCATCACGCGTGGGCAAGCTGTGCATGCGTGTGTACGCGCAGGTGGTGCTCTTCTTCGCCACGGCAGTGCTGCTGGGCTTCGGCTTTGGCGCCATTGACTCCTTCCTGTTTGTGTTCCTGCAGCAGCTAGGCGCGACAGACAGCCTCATGGGCCTCACACTCACAAGTGAGTGACCGGGTGCCGCGTGGGTGCTGCGTGTACGTGCTTAACTTGACAGTGAGAGGAAAAGAGGAGGGGAGGGGGCGTGCCTGGCTGCCCTACACAGCTGCCTGAGCGCCTGCACGCAAGTTGTGACTGTGGCTCAGGCAGCTGAGTGCAGCCGCAGCGCACCCCTCAGCACATAATCAGCTGCGTACACGCGTGTGCATGCCGGCTGACTGCTGTCCCACCTGCCCCACGTGCCGTGCCGTGCCGGCCGCAGTCACATGCGCTGCCGAGGTGCCTGTGTTCCAGGCACAGGCCTGGCTGCTGGGCCGGCTCAGTGTGGACTGCCTGCTGGGCATCACCGCCGCCACGTACGCTCTGCGCATGCTGGCGTACGCGGCGCTGCCCCACTGGGGCACCCCCTGGGCAGTGCTGCCTGTGGAGGTGCTGCATGGCGTGACGTTCGGGCTGGGCTGGGGCGTGGGCTGCACGCACTGCAAGCGGCTGGCACCCCCCGGCATGGCCGCCACGCTGCAGGGCGTGTTCCAGGGCTGCTACTTTGGGCTGGGCTATGGGCTGGGCTCTCTGGTGGGGGGCTACGTGAGCCAGCGCGCCGGCTACCCCACCATGTTCGTGGTGGCAGCGGCTGTTATGGCTGGTGGGTGGGTGCTGCTGCACGCTGCACGCATTTGTTTACGTGTACGAGCAGAGGCACAGGCAAAGCAACAAGGGGCGTGGTGATACATGTGAGGTAGTGGCATGGCAGGACAGCGGCTTGAACTCCTGTACACCTCCACCAGGGGAATGTTGTACTTGTTGAAAGATTCTGTACCTGCTGCGGTGCAAGTGCTGGTGGGCTGGGATGGCTGCCACATGGCTACAACGTACACGTGGCGCATGCTTACTGCGCACGTGCTCCCGCTGGCTTGGTGCCTCTTTGCTGGGAATGTGAGATTGCAGGCAGGTATGCAGGTGTTGCTTCATTCCATACCCATGCTCCCATGGCGTGCACTCGCCGCGATGCTTTGGGGCACCTGGCACTTTGTTGATCAGCAGTTGTGGCAGCTGATTTTCAGGCTCCGGCATGCAGACACATCTGTGACATGCCGTGTTATTATTATTACTAGTTGTGGCAGCGGTTGGGGGCTCCCAGGGTTGAGGGTTGGGGGCAGTTTGTCCATGATACGGTAATAAAGAATAGCCACGTTCTGCAAGGACTTGTGCGCAGGACATCGCCTTTGCACCCAATAGGCGTAAAGGAGGCTAGTAAGGTATCCATTTGATTCACATGGGGCCATTCTTTGAACTGGCAGTCAAGATTGCGCACCGCATTACATTTGTCCCCCGTGCTCAGACGGAAGGAACCAGTAGAATGAATACACCATAGCCAGTATCTTTCGTTGAGTGTACGAACCAGTACACATAACTTGTGCGGGTGTGCATGCGCACGCGCTCTCTGCCTGTGGACAAGCCACTGCAGCTGTGGCATGTCGATGTGCATACGCTCAGCCCCTTGCTCCCCCGCCTTCCGCGATCAGGCCCTCAGCCCGAAGCAGCATGCTCGCGGCATCAATGCCGCTGGCAATGGCCGACAGCTTTGCTGGCAGCAGGTCCAGGACTTTCGCGTCCAGCAGGCGCCCAGGCAGCACCACACGTGGCGCAACACCTGCCCTGCCAGGCAACTTGCCACTTCCCACGTCAGGCAGCCGTGAAGGCATGGCAGTGCGAGCCAACACACCGAACTGCCCGTCGCTATGGTCCCACCCCATGAATGTGAGATCACCCGGCACCCCATTGCTGCTTCCACCACCGCGGGGTGCGCGTTGTACCGCCGCTGCTGCCGCAGCGTACTGCAGCTGCCGAGGCGCCTCCCGCACAGCTGAGCGGAACGCATGCAGGGGGGCAGGCATGGCCCCGTCCCCTGGTGCTGGCGGGGCACGCAGCTCTGGGGGCAGCAGTGCCAGCGCCGCCGCTTCCAGCGCGCGTGCCACAGCCTCGAATGCGCCTGCCTCCAGCACACGCGGCGCTGCTGTTGTAGACGAAAGAAGTCTCTTTGCGGGCGTGGCAGCAGCCTGGTTGTTCCCCTTTGAGCATGCCGTGCTGGATGGTGCTGTGGAGAAGAGCTTGCGGATGGCCAGCTGCCTCAAGTACTGTGATAGGACCACTTCTGTGGCACCCCCACCGACCACGGCCCAGGGCACGGACAGGGCACTGACCAGCACCTTGAGCGCATTCTCCACCACAGCTTTCAGCTCGTCTGCGCATGTGTCGCCCGGTGCTCCCAGCAGCAGCACGTGCTGCGGCCCCGCAGCCGCCGCGCGCGCTCCTGCTGCAGGTGCAAGCCTGTGCAGGCCGGCAGGCTCTGATGCACCATCCAACGCTGTGGCTGCAGTGGCAGGGCGGGCGGCAGGTGGTGGAGGCGGCAGGATGAGGATGCCTTCCCTGTGGCCCCATCGCTGCAGCTCCACCCCACCAACGATCCCCAGGTGCTGCTTCCATGAAGGGGACGGCTGCGTGGTTGAGATGGGCACTGCCCCAGACGCAGCGGCCAGGGACGCGGCGTGCTGTGCAGACAGCCGCTGCAACGGCAAGATGCCTGCCCGCAAGGCAGCTGCCTGGACTTCCTCATGTAGTACCTTTTGGCATGCCAGCACCGTGACACCCATCGCTGCTAGTGCTTCTATGGCCTCAATCAGCAGTGACAGCTCGGCAGCCCCCACACTCCAGCTACTGCCACCAGGTCCAGACTCACACACGACAGTTGCTCCGTGGAAGACTGGTCCCTGTGCCTGGCTACCGGGGGGGCCGCCTGAGGTGCTTGCACTGATGCTACTGCCCTGTGTACTGCTCACCCCACTGCCTGCAGGCTGTACGCACGTGAACCCAGCTGCTGATCTGGAGCCTAGTACTGACTGCTGCGATGGCGGGGGCTGTGACTGGGCTGCATTTGAACTGGGGCCGGACAGTGCAGCCAGTGCAGTGCTGCTGCTGGCCAAAGGTGGGAGGTCAAGGGACACGTCAAACAGCGCGACAACTGCTGGCCCCAGGGGCAGGCGCGCGGCAATGGACGCCTTGGGGACGACATCCAGCGCCACACCTGCAGATTGAACATGCAAGCAGGGGTGCGGGTGCAGTCCAGGGACCAGAGCCAGGCAGTCGGTGGTGTTTCTCATCTGGTGGTGGTAGCGCTTGAGTGATGTGAAGGAGCCTGGGGGTGCTGGAGCAGCATGGGCTGCAGGAGAAGGCACTGCAGGTCCATGGCTGGAGTTTCAGTTGGAACCAAGGACGCGCTGTGCAGAATGGGCAGGACCGATGTCCGTTGCAGGCAGCATGCGCAATGCAAGCACGATTCCCCAGCTGCCCATACAGGCGGCACACCTGGCAGGATGGCCCATGCGTCGCGTGCAAGGCCAGGGACAGCCATGACCCTCACACCTAGCCGTACAGCGATCCCTGGGCTGCTGCTGCTCGGAAGAGCAGACAGGAAGGCCATGACGGTGAGCACTCCCACTAGCTCAGCATCTGCAGTGGACAGCCCACATGCCTGCAGGCAGCAGAGTGCACGAGATGTGCGCAGCATTCACACACCCACAGCCTGCCACAACATGTTGCCGCCATCACTGTGCGAGTCGGTATGTGCCGTCTTCACACAGCTCCCAACCGAGTGTAGGACAATCCGGCACAATCCTTGGGCACAATCCTGATTACGTGTTTGGATGCCACCTGGGTGCCCAGGTGTTTGGAATCCACCTGGGTGTGCAGCACTCACCGGCTTACTGCAGATCACGCCCCGTGCCAGCGCCACATACGCAGCAGCTCCTGCGCCAGCCAGGCTGATCGCTGGCGACACATACAGGCGGCGCCTGCGCTTTTGCCAGCCTGGACGCCAGCCAGGAGGGGTCACGGCTGAGTCACCCTCATCACTGCTACAGCTGCTGCTACTGCTGGCAGTGCTGCTGCCATCCCTTGCCTCTGCTGACCAAGCACCGAGCCGGCCTGGCCCCACAGCCCCCTCGTCCTCGCTACTGCTACCGCTACTGCCACCACTGCTGCTACTGCTGCTGCCGCTGCTGCCGCCGTGCTTGCCGCTCTGGGCCCGCTGGCCCAGGAAGGCCGCAATGTGGCGCAGGCAGCGCTGGTACGCACGGCACAGCGCAGCGCGTTCAGCACGAGTGGGTGCCACGTCCAGGCCATGGTTTAGGAGAGCTGCTGCCAGGTGCACGCTCAGGTGGCCCCCATCTCCACACCGCTGGGCCTGCGCGTTGGCCGTCGTTTGGAGCAGCAGCCGCGCAAAGGGGTCCTGTATCCGGACGCCTGCGTGCCACGCAATACATCACTGTTCAGAGCCACTGAGCAGCTGCTGAGCAGCAAACAGGTTCAAACTATACAAGTTCATGGTCACAGTATTCATGCGTGTGTTTGTACGTTACATCATATGCACACCATACCCATGGCACATCGATGGCTGCCGCAAGACAGGGTGATCCAATATGCTTAGTTGCAGCTGTCATAGGCGATGTGACGACCTTGTATGAACTCAAACTCAGAGCTGGATCTGGTAGGTTCCCATTGGCACAGCGCCTACTGCCTGGCGTCTGGTGGCAAAAAGAAAACGTGCACTGGGCTGCAGCCATACATGTGCCCCAATCACGGGGGGTGTACATCCGTCAAGGCAGGTGTGCACACGCCCACAGCCCCTCACACCTGTGTACAAGCGTGAGCTGCATGTGGTGATCACCCCTGCCGGTGCACGCTCGGATGCTTGGATCACGTTTGATGCACCGCATGGACCCAGGCTACCCAGTGCCAAGCCACCTAGGCTGGCGGCCAGCTGTCGCTTTGCCTGTTCTGGAGCATGTGTCCCCAGCACCTGCATGCAACACCCACGATGCATGTCCTCCATTTATGGCATGCAGCATGCACAGTATCGTCAGTATGCAGTGCATTTGCATGGCTGGTACCTTACACCCCAGCAGATCTGTCATGCCAAGCTAAAGCTCATGTGTTGCTCCATGTGGGCACGCTGTGATGCATCCCCCTCCTGCTGCTGGAGAGCATGTTGCGCTGGACCATTTGCAGGTGTGTGCTATATTCTAGACATGCTGAGCTCATAACAACATCCTATCATAGTACACATCAGATCAAACCGTCAAACCCTACTTGAGGGCATAGGGCTCGATGAAGACTTTTCGGAAGCGCTCACAACGTCAGGGCTGTGCGTATCATGGCGCTGCGAAGCTCAGGGCGGCGCCTTTTGGCGCAGCTGACGCCTGGTTGGGGTCAGCAGGTTGCTTTCTTTGCGAGCAAGGACATCGCGCCTGTGAAGGACTGGAAGGCCGTCCAGCTTCCTAAGGAGATTGTCTCTGAAATCCCCACGACGATTGGGGGAGGCCAGGCCTTTGCTAACGACTTGCGTGGAACCAGCGGGCTAGGCCTGGGTGATGGCATCAAGAACCACACCGATAAGTGGCTAAGCAAGGTAAGCACCTGATGTGCACTACACGTGGTCTGTGCAGGGATGTTCCAACCTGCGACCATGTTGGGTGCTGATTTGCAGGGCAACAAATCTCCAATGCAGTACATCAAGGAGGCCGAGCCTATCCTCGTCGAGGGGCCTGTGGTCGCTTCATATGGGAGTGAGTCTTGCACCCCGCATGGCTAGGCTTTGAGTTCCCTGATGGACCATGTGCTGCAGGAGTGCAAGACAGGCTGGGATCAGGCAGCCCTGGGGGACGCATGGGCATCTTCCAAAGCATGCATGCATGGGCACATGGACTGTGGAGTGTGCACCACAGCCATGCTACCTGCTCGCTTCGTGCCTGTGCACAGCTCTGCGCAACCATGGCATGAGCACAGGCATCCAGCGGGCCAGCTGGTTCCGAGTAAAAATGAATGCAGCTCGTACTTAAATTTGATTGGATTCCACAACTTGAAAGCTGAAACGAGTGTGCATGTGAATGCACTCGCAGGTGAGGATCGCTCTCTGGGCTGCCCGGTGCGCGGCCTGGGAGCAGCCATTGCTGGTGTTGTTGACCAGGATGTTTAGGTACCAGCTGCAGACCCACAGTGCTGCACAGCAGCAGTACAGCGGGAAGCTCGTGTGAGGAGTCTTGTCTGGGCCACTGGGAGATGTGTAGACGAGTATGCGCTTGCATCGTGCAAACGCTGGTCTCGTACACCGTGCTGGCCTCTGTGTATTACATGCACTGGAGGCATGCACAGGTGCACTGGCTCAGCTCCAGTCAGCATCCACTGCACGTGTATATGGGGTCAGGCCCCACCTGCAGCTGGCTGATGACCTGCCCTGAAGTGTACCGCCCTGAACTGTACTGTACTGTATTGCACTGTCTTGAACTGTACTGCCATGCACTGTACTGTCTCAGGTGGAGTACATCAACCTGAAGGGCACCAGCAAGGAGCGGCCCGCTGTGTGCAAGTACACAGGCAACAGGTGCGGGGGCTGTGCGATGGGCTGACTCGATTGTCCGGGCAGCAGGGCAGGTAATAAGCTGTACCGAGCAAGTCAGGGATGCTGCGCGTTGCGTGGCGGCTCTGGAATCGGCGTTGGCGCAGCATGGGAGCAGCAAGTGTGGGAAAGAAAGTGCAGCCGGCAAACGGTGCTCCCACAGTGGGTTGTGTGGATGGTCACAGTTTTGCAAGGTGAGATCGAGTGAGGTCGTGTGGTGACAACCTGTGCACACATGTCTTGTGCCCATCACAGGTACTACTCCCTGCCCCACACGTGGAACCACCACTGAGCACACCCAGTGATGCTAGGAACATGGTGGCAGCAGCAGCACGCAGCCAGGAGGCACGCTGGTATGCAGGCGGGGTATGGTGATGCAAAGGGGTGCCATCAACACTTTCACAGTTTGGGTTGTGTCCAACTGTGACTGGATGGCATGTGTGCGCCGGGAGCGCCGAGCTTGTACTGGGGAGGGGTTCAGGTAGGGGTTAACTGTGATGGGTTTCATGGTTGTAGCTAGATGAACTCTGCAACGTGTAAGGGGGCATCACGTGAGTAACTCAGTTTTGAGTACTAACCGCATTTGTGCTTGTTTCAACACTTGCTGACTGCAACGCCTCCTTGCTGCACGAGCATTAAGCAGCCTCATTCCACGATGCACATGCCAAACCCGTAGTCATACGATATCCAATGCTGCATAGACGGTAGAGCTGCACCCGCCCTGCTGCTGGTGCCTGCAGCCTGCATGCGCAGCACAGCACAGCGCCTGCGTCGCTCCTTGCATTGGAACTTGTTGCTGTGTACATTTACTGTTGCTCTTTGTACTGATGCTGTGTGAGTGGCCCATGAAGCATAACGATGAAGCATGCACACGGCATCAAATCAACGACAGAGCATGGCGCTTCACAGATATGGCTGCATGCCGGAGCCCTGGCCGTCTCCTACGTAGAGTTACTGTAAATCAGGCTATGCATCGCTGCCCTGCATCCATGCGCGGTCACACACCGAAGGACTGCTATCTCAAATCTGGCTCCATTGCCTGCTGGGGGCTGAGCTCGGGCCAAGGCATGCTTGCTGCACTCATGATCAGACAACCCCAAACCCTATGTTTCGCAATGCATCGTGCATGTTGCTGCAGTGATTAAGGCTGATGACATTCGTGACCGATGCTGTGGCATGTCTTAGGTTGCTGATGCAGTCGACAGCAGCTGCTGGCTGTCAAGAGGCATGGTTGTTGTGGCACACGTGCTTGCATTGGAAGCCGCAGCCGGTTACACGCCCTACAGCGCCTTCACCAGCCCGCGGCCCGCGTGCACTGCTGCACGCAGTCCGCGCCTTTGGGTCTCTCAGGGTAAGCCCCTTCACTCTGAGCAGGGTCACTGTCCCAAGGAAACAAAGCTATCTCTCAGCTGCTGCCGCCCCTCAAGGGGCCCGGGTGTTCAGTCCGGGGGGCAGGCCACCCCAGGGGGCAAGCAAGCAAGTCCAGGCAGGGGGGCAAAAAGGGGGACTCGTGCTGGCCGGGCTCTCTACAGCACGCCCCACTTCTGTCCCTTGTTCAGGCCAGCCCGCTCCATTTGCATGGGCAGGCGGCTGGGCACAGGCACACACCGCCTGCTTCGCCCTTCCACATGAGGAGCTGCCGCCCACCCCACCCTGTGCGGGCACACTCCTCATCCAGTCACACCACACATCAACACACACGCAGCAGGGCCGTGGGGGTCCCCTATGATACAGCGAGATCTACACGGGTGACCACTCCTCGCCCCTCGTCTGTCCCTGGCACACAGCCCCACCGGCCGCCCCGCACGCGGCCGTGCACCACCCCGCGTGCGCGCGCCGGCGCTGCACTAGCCACCGGCGCCTGCTCGCGTCAAGGCCGCAGCGACGCGCACAGGTTTGAGTCGTGCCGGCGGGGCCGCGGCGCGCCTGTTCAGGCCGCGCCGCTTAGTGGCCGGGCCACAGGCAGGTCAGGGGGATGGACACACCCTGCACATCCACGGAGGAGGGGATGGTGCAGTGGCCAATGTTGGTGCCAATGTTGTTGCCGAAGGGGTTGGACAGGTGAGCCGTCAGGGCGGCAATGGGGCCCTTGCCGGTGGCCTGCGCCTGGATGATGAAGCTCATGTAGGCGATCATGGCAAGGCGGCCGTTCTTGATCTCCTTGGTCTGCAGCTCCTTGAAGTTGCCCTTGGACAGGCCCAGGGGGTCAAAGCCGGGGTAGCCCATCTCGGGGTTGGACACCTTGTTGCCCTTGAAGATGGGGTCCTGAGCAGAGGGAAGAGTAGACAGGGCAGTAATCAGTAAAGGCAGTAGGGAGAGAGCGGGGTAACAAGGGAAGGCCAGCCTTGCGGTGTGCTGTGCTGCATGTGCTCATCAGCTCCAGTTGCCTGTGATACTTTTCAAGGGCGGCATCGCATGATCCAATGGTGAAGGCGCGCACCCCATGTGCGCCCCAACCTTGCATGCCCGAACCCTACCAGCAATCCCACTTTCCCCTGCCACGACCGCCATTCCATTCGCATGCCATTTCGATTTGCTGTGCCCTGGCCTCGTGGCGCTTGCTGCAGATGCAGCTGCACCCGGCAACAACCAACTGGCCAGACTAGCCCCATCCGCCCATACCCACATCCAGATCTCCTGCTACTCCATCTCTCTCTGTGCCGCCTTACAAAGCACCCCTATATCCCACCGCCATGCTTACTTGCTGCTCCCCCATCTCACCTCGTTCACAGAGCCGAAGTTCTTGTAGTCAGCCCAGCGCTGCACCTCCACAAAGTGCATCAGGATGAACTCCCATGCCAGCAGGCCGCCCATGTTCACGTTCTTGAAGGGCTCGGGCAGGTTCTGGGGCAGGCCAGCCCTGTAGTGGGGCAGAGTTGCAACCATAATGCTCAGCAATGCGCATAGCGTGTCGCAGTGAACATGGGGAGTGCAGGGAAGCACCCAGTCTTTGCCACTGGCGTCCCCCGTCTTCGCATGCACCACCCCACTTATAATGCACGCACACACAGCAAGCACGTGTGGGCAACCATGGCAATGCAGGTACTGCTGCCTGCACCCTGGTGCCAGTGCTGCGCTGGTGTTGGGGGGTCCATGTCATGACCCGTATCCAGGCCGACTGCATACAAGCACCAGGCATGCTGGCTGCTGCCTTGCGCCTGCCTCGTGCCGAGCCCTGCTGCAGCTGCTGCCGCCAACGCGACACATGGCCGCCAATGCTGCTGCCGTGAGGCCACACGCGCAGTCAGCGCGCCCACAACACAACCCAGTGCCCTGGGAGCTGCTGAAGCTGCTCCACTGGCTGTTGCTGCTGTTCTGCTGCCTGCTGACTACGCCCCATGCGTGTCTGTGCCCAAATCCTGCACCAGGCGCGGCTACTCACTCGTAGAAGAACACGTCGGGGCGGACAATCTCCTGCACCAGAACACCAGCCACGCCGAGCATGGCCCAGCGGCCGTGCACCAGCTCGGACTGGCGGTACCAGCGCAGCGCCACGGGGTCTGCGCGTGCCGAGGACAGCCATCGTCAAAATCCGCACCTCCCCAAACCCACAGGTTAGATCTTTCCTACCCATTCTCAACCCAATGCCGACATCCCCGATGCCTTGTCAAGGCATTGCTGCATGACTGCTGCAATCCATCCCTTGCCACAGCTGCTCGATTCACTATACCCTGGATTCATCCCACAGCCTGCTCCTGTTTGCTGCGCTCGTCTACGCACCAGCGCCCAGGCCCAGAGGATCCCAGCCGTAGTCGCCTGCGCATCACAGCATGCCACGATGAAAAAAGGTTGATGGCAGGGGGTTGAGCTCATGCACCACAGTATGCTTGAGCTCGCATCAGCACTGGAAGCGCTAGGCACACTGTCTACTGCCTTCCTGTGTCCCGCCTGCGATTGTATCAATCCCCAGCGGCCCAGCACAAGCACGCTGAGTTCTCACCAGCCAGCTTGCCGTCCAGGTAGGATGGCGCGACGACGCCAGGGGCCCACAGAGGGCGGGTGGATGCCTGCACCACGACTGTGCTGCGAGACACGGGCGCCTTCACGCCGGAGCGCTTGGCGACGAAGGGCTTCACGCCCGTGCGAGCAATCATGGCCATTTTGTTGGTGGGAATAAGCCCGAAAGGTGGCGCAGCTCGTGCAGCGCTTGCCCTCATCATCATTCCCAAGATCTCCATCTCACACTTAATGAGGCGGTGAACCCCAGTATGGCGGGAGTGCGGCTCCCAATGCGCCTGTGGCTCCGTTTGCCCACATTGCTGGCATGACCAACGGCGTTGGCACACCCCCTTGTCATCTGCACCCTGCTACTGCTGCCCCTGACTTACATAACCCCTGAGCATGGCCAATCCAAGCCTCTGCGATGGCGTGCTTGGCTTCAGGCATTGGGCAAGGCGTCTGCAACTTGATGTGATTGCCGAGTCAGCTGTAGCTGCAGTCGAACAGACCTAGCCCATTTGCTTACATGCAGCTCATATACGTGCAGTCAAGTGCGCTGGGAAACGCAAGCCCACCAGGGATATCCACCAAAAGAATTCAAATTGTTTGCGATGCTGCGTGCCCCAATTGTATGCGCATGCTTGGCGCAGGCATGTGCACGCATGGCCCGCATCCCTGCCTGCATCCCTGTACCATGCACACCTCACTCTGATGCGGGAAATAAATTGTCAACTATTTGCAGCGTTGACCAAATGATGCTGTCTTCTCTCTCGCTCATGCATGCTCTCACTCCCACCCCTCAAAACTGACCAACATGTTTCTGGCCGTGACGCACACGGCCCCTGCACCCAGGCGCTATCATACACCAACTCAAAACTGTACACTGCTGGCTTCTGTCAGCACATCCTGCATTTGGGGCACAACCCAAGCTCACCTCCTACCCTTCCGCCCCCCTTTCTGCACCATTGTGAACCCATCCTCATCCACAATTGGCTCCTGCCTCTCTCGCTGCGCTGGCTGCTGTGACCCCCCTGGTGCTGCCCCCATGTCCTCATCCATGTCTTCGTCTCCGTCTTCATCTGAGGAGGAGTCGTCCCCTGATGCTTCCCCTATGATGGTCCCGTCCCGGTCCACCTGGGACCAGGGTGCAGCAGAGTACGCACGCAGCAACAGTCGTTGATCAATAGCAACGCGGCATGCACGGCCTGCACACGAGCACATGCTCAGGCGCGGCCCAACCATGACCCACAGCAGCCAACCAAGCAGCTGCTATTGCGCTGCTATGGCCGAGCAGGCAGGCATGGCGCGCAGGTAGCATGTGCGCATGCAGCAGCGGAGTGAGGATGCAGCTGTAGAATGATGTAATGGATTCAATTGATTGGGTTGGCCGGGAGCTACTATCAGAAAACACTCATTGAGCCGAGGCCCTAGTGTTGTCAGCGAATCTCCCTGTCTTGATTTGCGCCCCATCTGAAACTCAGCCAACCGCTGTATAGGCCGGCCGAGGGATTAACAGGGGCGTTGCACATGCTGCTACGAGCCATGCACAAAGGTATGTGCACGGTATACGGCGCGTATGTGGATTGCGGGCATGACTGATGCGGATGCAGACATGGCTGTGGCATGCCGTGTTATTATTACTGCGGTGGATCATGACACGGAGGCCGGTGACTCACCACTTGCCGCTTGCTCCGCGCCGCTGCACTGTTTGCTGCTGCAGCTGCTGCGGCTGCCTGGAGCTGGTGCACTGTGTTGAAGTTGCCTTGCATGCATTCCTGGTACAGCATGACGAGGGCTCTTGAGAGCTGCATGCATGTAACAACAGGTAGGCCACTGTTTGTCAGCGCGGTCCCCAACACTGCAACATAATCTTGAACCTGGGGAAACGGTGGGGTGAGCAAACAAGCACCCTACAGGATGGCGAGCCTACCATCGCAGCCCGACGGTTGGCATGCAAAATTGCTGCATATGATGACGCCGCCGTACAACCCACGCCCATGCGCCATGCATGGTGCGCTCACCTCCTGTGGGCTGCCGTCTTCTGCCTCCACGTTGAAATCCTGAAGCAGGGAGTCGTCGAGCTCCTCCTCCAGGTCGTCAGCATAGTGCTCTGAGGACAGGATCAAGAGAAACTGGTAGCGTGAGCAAGGATGTGCGGCGGTGGCTGGCGGTGACGGTGCCGCCGAAGCCTGCGCTGGCTGTGAGACTGGATGGCGGCCCTGCATCGTACCTTTGTTATTGTAGAACCACTGGATGGTTTCTTGCAGCAGCCAGTTGGCCTTCTCCGCACTGCTGGCCCCTCCCCACTGGTTCTCCACCGCGAGCGTCAGCGCCGTCCAGCGCTGAAAGTAGAGCTTCACACCCTCCTCAAAGGCTGGCCGGGCTTGTGGCGGCAGCAGATGGCTGCCGACCACGGCGCCACTGCGCAGCTCCATGCGCGTGGGGTTTAGCGCCGTCATGGCATTTACAATCTGAACGAGCGATTGATCCACGAATAGCGATGCCCTGCAAATCTTTACCCCTAAACCCTACCACACCTGCGTCCAAGGCAAAGTTTTTTAATCAGCACTCCGGCTAACCGCATCAACACAAGCAGCCATTACTCACCGCACTGATCTGCATACTTACATATATCGGCACTAGGACGGAGGTCAGTGGCGGAAGAATGGACCACACGCTATCGCCAGAAGACCGCATGGCACACGCCAAGGTTTTTGGGGAGCATGGTAGGTGCTGCAAGTCTCTCCTCAGCAGGAACGAAACAACCCTAAAGTCGTCCCACGCACCTTGCAGGAGGCGTGAATGCCAGCATTGAGGCGTCAACCACGTTCACAGGTAATCTAATCCGTGCGAGGATTCGTGGAACCAAGCTGCATTTGTGGGAGGACAGCACAGCACACAACAGGCCATGACGAGGCATGCCTTTAACGAACACTGCTGGGTGAGCACGCAGTGTTGGACGCCGGCACACTGCCTGCTATCTTCGCTGGCTCCAAGGGGCCAAATGCGGGAGGTGAGCGGTAATTGCACAATGTTTTTATGCAGCAGGTGCCCATGGCCGTGGCAGCAGGTGCACTAGAGTGCAAAGGCGCTGTGACGGCTTGTCTCGGGGGCCGCTAGACGACGTGCTAGGGTTCTTGTCTTATGAATTTGGGACTTGTCAGATGCGCACAGCTGCGCTGCAACGGGCCTGCCCTCTCTGAAGTGGCTGGTTCCGGTCTCCACCAGGGGCCAGCCATGCTCAATCGCGTGTGATGGTTTGGGTGTGCTGCAAAGCCTACGATGCCTTAGTGAACCAGCCCGCTCAAGGTACACAGCAGCACACGCTGCTTCCTGCACCTTCCTGGCTGCCTGCCCAGTAACTGCCGCCCCTTCTCCCTAAGCATTATGCGCCCCTTACTGCCATGCGCCCCTGCCCTTCTCCAATGATATAGTGTCACTAGCCACAAATGCAGCCCTCCAGCGCCTGCATGCTCTGTGCAGGAGCACCCGAGCCTGAGCACTGCGTTGGTCATCGATGTTGCCGTCATGCTGTCAAGTGCCATCATGTCAACCCTCTGAGTTTACTACCCGTTGTGCTCCAACCCAGCTCCTAATCCCATACTGCTGCCCTACGCAAACCCACGCATGCAACCACCCCCATGACTTGCAGGCTGCTACGTTTATGGCCGCTCATTCAACCCCACCGTCATGGCCCTGAGTCAGCAGCTCGCTGCACTCGAGGGCACTGAGGCGGCGTACGCCACGAGCTCAGGTCTGGCCACTATTCCAGCAGCTGGCTGCATCCCAGCAGTTGACTGCATTCCAGCCAGCCCCTATTGCATTGACTGTGT
Organism: Chlamydomonas applanata; assembly: GCA_001662365.1. Lineage (NCBI taxonomy): Eukaryota > Viridiplantae > Chlorophyta > Chlorophyceae > Chlamydomonadales > Chlamydomonadaceae > Chlamydomonas > Chlamydomonas applanata. The sequence continues at coordinate 92,003 of BDCZ01000045.1, forward strand.
TCCTGTTGACGGTTGGTTTGCGTGAGCCTGCGCTGGCTGTGTTGGCCCATGTTGGGCCGCAATCTACTTGAGCTGGCCGTTGATGAAAGGTACTGCCTTGCCAGACATTTGGCCAAGCATTGGTGAAACAGGCATACCACGCTCCCAGCTTGACACTGCTCTCGTACAGTATGCTACGCCCGGCTAGCAACCCCAGCGCCTGCCTGCCACTTGCTGCTTCCAGTGTACACAGCGTTGCCAGCCCAACCACATTGTCCCATACCGTGCACGTGCCGCTGGGGAGATGCACATCTTCAATTCATTGCAGCTGATGTGCGGCAGTACTGCCTGTACCGCCTGTACCGCGCAGGCATGGCAGCGATCTCTTCTGCCCTCATGGGCCTGTGCAGCAGTGGTGACCATATCGTGGCCTCCCACACTGTGTACGGTGAGGGGTTGGGCAAGGGAGGGGGATGCATGTGGTGGGATCAGATGCGGGCGTGCGACCTTTGTTTGGGATTGTAGGTGCTGGAATGGGTAGACTGCAGTGGGATGAACATTGCGTGCTCCAGGAACACGCCTGCAAGCTATACAGATGCGGGCGCGCTCACTGGTACAGGCTGTGCCGGGCCTGCAGCTCGGGAAGGGGCATCCCCGACGTCCCGTGCATCGCACGCATCTTCCAAAACCAGCTCCGAGAACACTTGCTGAGACCTTGCGCCGGCCACTGGCAGGGCAGTGACACCGCCAGCTCCCCAAACCCCCACACCACCCCACCTCCTGCGCTCATTGAACTGACTCCCTTTGGGATGTGCGCCCTCACCACACGCCCTCACCTGCAGGCGGCACATTCGCGCTGCTCCAGTCATTTCTGCCCAAGAAGTGTGGCGTCAGTGTGACTTTGGTGGACATCACCGACCTGGACGCTGTGCGCTCTGCCCTCACGCCACGCACCAAGGTAAGGAGCCAGCTAGGAGCTAGCCTGTGGCTGTAACTGTGAATCAGGTCCTCACTGCCTCACACCTGTTGTTGCTCATGGCCGTACCTGCTTCTTCTGTTCCTAGATCCGGGCACTGAACTGAGGAGTTGATGGATGCCATCGCCCAGCTGCGCGCAAGACACAGGCCGCTATGTCATTCACAACACGCCCTTTCAATTCCCGCAAACCTATACCGCTTGCATCAACCAAATTCTTCACCAACCTACCAACCCAGCGCCTTAGTTGACCCCCGGCGCCTCCTGGCCCCCTTGCCAGGCATCATGCATGCACACATGCCTGCATGCTGACAGAGGTGATGCACATGCACGACTGTATCATCACAGGAAGTGCTCATGCATGCTTTACTTGTACACTTGGTCGCTCAGGTGTTGTACACAGAGGCAATGTCCAACCCCACCCTGGTGGTGGCTGACCTACCGGCCCTCGCCACCATTGCGCACACGGCGGGCGCACAGCTGGTGGTCGACAACACGGTGTGATGTACTGCTGTACTTCTGCGGTGTGCTGCTGCGGTGTACTGTGTTTGGTGTACTGCTGGGCGTGTACTGCTGGGGTGTGGTCATGCCGTGTAATGGTGGGGTGCCTTGCACGTGCATTGCTAAACTGTACTGTTGTGATGTACTGCCAAGACATGCTGCTGGGGTGCACTGCTGGGTCCACTTCCTCCTGTTGCCCCGTCCCCAGCCTCCCTTTTTGGATCCACACTGTGACAACCGTACTGCCTCTGCAGCAGCACTTCTCATATTTCCCACTCGTGATCTTCACGCTGCAGTTCACGCCTTGCATCGTAACGCCCGCCAAGTGGGGCGCTGATGTCGTGGTGCACTCGCTCACCAAGTTTGTGAGCGGCGCGTCTGACATCATTGCCGGTGCGGTGTGCGGCTCCCGTGCTTTCATCACCTCCCTCATGGACTTCCACACAGGTGGGCGAATGGATCCCGTCCGTCTGTCGGCCTTTAAGTCTGGCTGGCTGGCTGGCTGGCTGGCTGCATTTGCCTGTTTGTGTACAGGTGTTGGTCATTGTCGGTCATTCCGCCCATGCCTCATCATCATGGATTAACCCGTGAAGTGCATGTTGGCTTGTGGGTGTTTATGCGCCCCTTTGTCTGTCTCAACCACCACAACCACTTGATACGCCTGTCTTCCAGTCTTCCTGTCTGTCTGGCTGTCTGGCTGGCTGTACTTGCATGCCCACCTGCATGTGTGCGTCTATCTGTCCGTGTCTGTCTGCATCCGTCTAACTGACCGGAGAGCACTTACTGGTAGATCTGTGAGTTTCCTCGGTCCTAACGTGTCCTTTTGCCTGTCTCAACCGCCGCAACCGCCACAACCACAACGCAGGCCCGCTCATGCTGCTGGGTCCCACTATGGACCCCAAGATTGCCTCAGAGCTCGCACTGCGGATGCCACACCTACCACTGCGCATACAGGCACGTATCAGGGCCTGGAAGTTGAGGGCCTTAGGGCTTGCTGCATGTACAGGCATGTTCAAGGTTGGAACATCAAGGCCTTTGGCGAGGGCTTCAGTGTTGAAAGGTGTTGACGTTGGGATTTCCGGGCTGGGGGTCCGCCGCGTGCAGACACGCAGGTTTGCGCGCCAATGGCTTGGTCAGCTTTTGCTTCAGTGTGGCAGCAGCACATCAGATGTAGGCAGTCATCAGTGAACACGGCTTTGTGCATATCAATCCCTAATCCTGCCAGCTGACTGCAACTCCACAGCTCAATGGGACAAAGGTGTCACCCCGTCACAAAGGTGTCACTGGTTGCTGTGTTGCAATCGCTCACAAGGCGTGTTTCACGTGTCATGCTGTGCAGGAGCACTCACGCCGTGCACTGGCCCTGGCTGAAGGGCTTGCCAAGCTAGGAGCCAAGGTGGTGTACCCAGGCCTGCCCGACCACTCTCGCCATGCCCTGCTCACGCAGTTGGCCAACTCTGGTGAGTGGTTGGGTGGGGCTTGCTGATGTCTTGATGTCTGGCTGCTGCAGCTTGGAGTGGTCCTCAGGGGTGCTGGTGTCCTGGTGGCCTGCGATATGGTACCTATGCATCTGGGCCAGCCGGTGGGGGGAAGAGGGGAGGCAGGGAGGGGGAGGCAGGGCATGTATAGGAGCAGGGAAGATGAGCCAGGGCTGCATCGCCATGGTTCCTGGCCTTGCACGTTGCGGCCAGCAAACCATGGCCATACAGCATTGGCTCTTCAGTGAAGCTGCCACATTTCAGCCGTGCACTGCGCACTGACGCCTGCTGCTACCTCCTGCACCCTGTACCTCCTGTGCCTCCTGTACCCTGTCTTCATTCTGTGGACTTCGCCCTGTGCACATCCCCCACCCCACTCAAATCAAATCACCCACGCACCCCTCCCCGAGCATCGCTGCCCATCTCAACCTACATCTGGTGGCGCCTGCCGTAGGCTACGGCTGGGGCGGGCTGCTGGGCGTGCACATGGGCTCCAAAGCGCGTGCCAATGCACTCATGGAGCGGCTGCAGAACAAGCACGGCTTTGGGTACATGGCAGTCTCACTGGGTAGGTGCTGCATGTGCAGCTCTCGCATGGCGCCCCATCGGCATGCGTGCATGCCGTGCGTGCACCTGTTTCGCATGACTCTGTTGCCGGCCATGGTGGCCGCCTGCAAAAGCGGCCATGTCCTTGCTTCTTCGAAACCTCGCCATGGCCTGTTCCCTTTCCCATGGCTGCGCCCAGACTGACCCCATAACCTGTCCCCATGCCGGACGGCAACCTCACCCCCTAAGGTTTGAACTGATGGTCCACGCTGTTTCAGTCCCACACCCACACTAACAACCTTGCATCCGGCCTGGCCACTGTATGTGTGACCAGGCCTCCCTGTCCCCTGCCGCACCCTGCCACCCAACCTGATTGCAGGCAGCTGCAGTCTTATGCAAGTTGATTTGATCCCCTGCGTCATTGCCTCACCCTGCGTCCCATGCCCCTGGTCGCAGGCTACTTTGATTCCCTCATGTGTGCACCTGGTGCGTCCACATCCTCTGAGCTGAATGATCAGGATAAGGCGGCGAGTGGCATTGATGATGGCTACGTGCGCCTGTCTGTGGGTCTGACTGGTAGGTGCACACACGGAGCTGCACTGTATGCAGTTTGAAACACTGCTTGAACCGCAGTGTGCAGCACAGCTGAATGCAGATCTTATCCTTAATGGCTTAAACAGTTAAAGCACATGTGGGGAGGGTGAACTCTGTAGCTGCTGGCTGCATTCCTACCGGATGATACTGGTGGCAAGCATGCAATGGCTGAGCATGGCACACCATGCAAAGGCAGAGTGGCATGTGGTGGCATGTGGCGGTCCATCTCAAGTCCTCATGTGCTACCCATGCACTACTGCACATTCAATTGATCGCCCTCTGCATTGATCGCCCTCTGCAGGGTCCCTGGAGCTGCGCAGCCGCCAGCTGTGCGAAGCCTACTCGTTTGTGGCCAAGGTTTGTGCACGTTATTAAATGATAATGATAACACGGTGTTTCACAGACTCATCTGCTTGCCGGAGCCCATCAATAGAAGTTCCTTAAGACTATAGAGAGCCAGGTGCCTGCACGGCGTTCCAGTTGAGTGAAGCAAACACTAATCCAACATACACCAGCCCATCCACTTTGCACCGCACCACCACAGTTACAACCCCTACTCACAGGCACAACACAGCAAACTGGCTAACCAACACACTACCCGTTAACACCAGCGACATGCTGGTGCCACAAGGCCACCCAGGCCTCGAGGGAGGCGGCGGGCGGGGCGCGCATGGGTGGGGCATACCCAGGCCTGGTGTGCCCGACGTGTTGGGTTGTGTGCCGGTGCAGCCAGCATGCCGTGCAGTGCATGCAAGCGCGGGGCTCAGGCATGGCAGGACAGGTGCACCGCTCCAGGAATAAGTGTGAGAGTACGATCTTCACTCGGCACGCTCGCACAGCCCCCGCCATCCCTGCCTACTTTGTGCTAGTTGGTACCACGTTATCTGGGTTTTGGTTTTGTTGTTGTTGTTATTGTTGTTGTTGTTGTCGTTGTTGTTGTTGTTGTCGTCGTTGTTGTTGTTGTTGTTGTTGTTGTTGTTGTTGTTGTTGTTGCTTTTGCTGTTGGGATGGGGCTCAGTAGACTTCATTACGCATTGGAGATGGGACCCTGGTGCTTTGAAGGTGGTATCTGCCAGTGGCGAGGATGGGCCTGTCGGCCCAACATTTGAATCATCGAGATCATTGAGATCCCAGTGCTGCTGCGTTGTGTCCTGATGAGGTCTTGAGGGACACCTGCTCCCTGCTCCCTGATGGCCATTCTCTGAAGCCTTGTCTTCACTTGCCTCATTTTCCTCCTCTGCCTGCCCGTGCCCTCCCCGCTTCCCTTCTCTGTTGGTGCAGGTGGGCGAGTTCGCGCCATACCGGGCGACAAAGGTGCAGGTCTCCGTGGAGGGTGTGCCTCAGCTCATGAGCTGGCCATCGCTGGGCTCCGAGGTGCGCAGCGATTTGACCAGGGTTTGACCGGTGTTTGACCGAGGTTTGACCGATGTTTGACAAGGGTTGGCCTGGATTAGGGAGCAGCCTGGGAGAGCAGGCTTGGAGACCGGCAGGAAACGCCGACGCCGACCGACAAGGCCATCAGAGGTTGTGCTCCATGCATTACGGCCGCCTGGTTGTGTGCGCCCGTCCACCCCACACACCCCAATCCCGCCGTCTTCTCTTTTTCACTCTCCCGTCCACCCCAGAACATTACACAATGGCATGCCCATGCAGGGCTCGCTCAGCACTCAAAGTGCCGAGCAACTGGCGGAGGATGCGGCAGAGGTGGCGCAGGCCGCTACTGCCGCTACTGCTGCCCACGCCCATGCTACTGCCGTCATCTGCCTGCCCGGGGGTATCAGTACGAGCAGTAGCGAGGGTGAGGGCGCAGCGGTGCCCATGGGGGCTGCAGCCACAGCAGCACCATCCCCATTTGTGGCGATACAGCTGGCCGCAGAAGTTGTGGCATCGGGTGGGGCCAAGGATGTGAGCCATGCTGCTATGCCAGCGCCAGCACTGGCTGCCCAGACGACTGGGAGCCTGCTGAATGGGCTGGCCAGCTTGCATGGCCCGGAGCATTCGCATGTGCCGGGGGACACGCCCAGGCGTAAGGTCCGTCGACTGGAATCAGGGGTGGAGATCATCTATGAGAGGACGTCCCTGCCACAATGAGCAGCCCTGAAGTGAGTCGTAGAACACCCCAAGGCGCAGAGACAGATCCGTTGGTGCGCCAGGGTGGTCGATCTCCAGTCACAGATCCAGATCCGGTGGCCCTTGGATCACGTGATCTTGATCTCCCCTCTTCGCGTGGCTTTCGGCATCATCATGCTCACTGCAGGCTGTCGGAAACTTTGCTCGGATCTGGGTGAACGGCACGCTGGCCGTGGAGTGACCTCACAGACTTGGCGGGCTGATGGGAGTTATGCACCCTGATCCTCATCAGATCTCATCAGATCTCACCCTGATTCTCATCATGGGGAGGCGGCAGATGGGCACATGAGAGCTGGGTAAGTGAGTGCTCACCAAGAAAGCGGTGAGCCACTGCGCTGGAGTCTTGGCTGGAGTCTTGGACCCATGTAAATTTACTGCATGCATGATGCTATGATTCCATGAAGTGTACATTACAGTTGGTTGAAAGCTCAGCTTCAGCAGCAAGTGGACATGGTGGAGATGTGGTAGTGCTGTAGGGCTCGGACCTTCCTGCAGTACAGGAGTGAGACGGTAGTCGTCCGCTGCTGTGGTTAGCCATTTGCAGCCAGTCGCAGCCATTCACGCAAGGATGTGTCCCGAGGATGTCACCTCGGCTGACAGAGTTGGCAAGTGGCACATTCCAGGCCTTTGTACTCGGGTTTTATCAGATTTGTACTACTTTGGACTGCTGCTTTGTATTCAGGTCCATGGGCCTTTGTGCGCAGGTCTGCAGCGATGTATGAGGCTCTTGTGCACGTCTCTGCATGCCCTGTTGTTGCCTTGGGGTCCGTTGAAGCTGCACTGCCAGCTGCTGGCGGCCGTGCCATGTACACTATCTTTTTTCATCTGTGCTCGGCTGTGTACACTATGCCATGATTGCCATCCAACACCAGACCTCATTGTGTATGAGTGCTGATGCACACCACCGTGCTTTGATGTTTTGTACAACACTGCAACAGCAGCTGCTTTTGAGGCTTGGCTGTGCTTGGGTATGGTGGTGGTGAGGCACCTTTGTGATTTCCACGAAACTCCCATTCGTCCTTGTTCATTTCATGATTGGCCTGTTGCCAGGATTAGCGATGGGGTGTTGTTGCTGCAGCAGACGAAGCTCCAAGCTTTGAGTCGGAATCGCAAAGCACTCCCATAGCAGCAGATGAACGGAGGCCGTTCAATTGTTGTTAAGAAATTGCTTTACGAGTGACTCAATGCCACATCCAATCACATGATCCTACGCTCACAGACACATATAAGGTTCTTTCCTGTGTGCTCAAGAGCCTCGGTCAAGAGCCTTGCTGCCACATGTAAGAAGCTCAGTGTGCAAAATTAGTGCAGGGCCATCGTGGTGTCACAGCACCAGCCGGCGGATCCTACAAATGCTCAGAGCATGCTCTAGACAATCTGAAAACTCTGTCTTTGATGCGAGCACAACTGCTGCATGCTCATGTAGAGGTGCGTTCAATAGGATGCCTCGAGCTCCATGCCATGTCATCATAGCATGGGCAGGGCGGCAGGTACGTAGTAAGGCCGCCCTGCCCCGCGCTACCAAACGGTTTGAAGCCCAGGCCCTATGTGAGTCGGACAGGCAGACCGCAGGCTCACACAATGTAATTGTAATGATCTGATCACTCTCCATACAACCAACTCCTTCAAGCCAAGTGCACTCATGGAGAGTGATCAGATCATTACAACTACGGACAGGCAGCCTGCTGGCCCACACAATGGGGCTCCAACGGAATGCTCAGAGCTTAATCGAACAATTTGGTCAATGGGCAGGCGTATAGTGACCCAGTATAGGCAGTGGGTGGTGTAGGGGGGGCCCAGCAGCAGCCCACATGTGGATTGTACTGATTTACGTTCAGGCCTGAGTTCCAGCACCTCGTTTAACGGGAAACGCTGTAACAAGTCTGAGTTCAGCTAGGGTGCTGCTTGTTCACGTGGGCTGGTGGGCTCAGAGCTGCGTGGTGAAAGGGCGCATGCTGCAGTGCGGTGGCTGTGTCTGCTGTTACATGTTTGCATAGGGATGCAGGTGCTGCTGTATGCTATCCGACTCAACCGAATAGCACCCAGCAGCATAAGGCATGCCTGCAGTGCTCGGACGCTGCACCACTCATGTTGTGTCGCACTCCGCTTCAGCTCACTTAACGGATGCTCCCGGACGGAGCTAAGTGGCAAAGCATGCAAACTGTACTGGGTTGTGTGCCTTCTGTACCGCCTGCTGCTGCTGCTGCTGTTACATGCCGTGCCGACTCCTGGAAAGCAGGCTCATGTCCCATTCATACTTGGAGAGGCACACAATACTTGGAGAGACACACAGTACTTGACCCTTGGTGCGTCCATCAACTTGGTTGGTCCTTCAACTTAAGCTGGTCATTCCAGGGGCACCCTCAACCCGTGTTGTTCCATTCAACTCCTGCCGATGGGCAGTACATGCGCCTCCACCGTACCGCCTGCCTACGCATCACTCCCCTCTCCCTCTTCACTGCCGAGCACCTCAGCAATGGTGGCCCCTGCCCCGGCCACTCCGCTGCTGCCCGCCTGCTTCTTAGGCTTGGCTGGCACACCATATGATTTGTTCCTGCACGCATGGTGGTCATGCAGGCCGGGGTCCTTGGCATGCGAAAATACATGGATAAAAGGTGCTCGGTGATCCTCTGTGTGATGCAATTGAGCGAGCCCAGCAGCGGCAGTGGAGTTTGATGTCGGGCAGGATGCATCTTGAGTTGGGGCGATGGGAGCCAAATGGTCCACAGATGGTATGAAATGTGTGAGCGCCAGCATGCAGAGGTGGTGAGTTAGCTGGCAGCGGACGAATGCAGCAGTGCATGCAGGGACCGGCGCACCCAACGGCAAGCCGCTCATGTCATGCATACCAAGCTGCGCCCATTTTGATTGGTCGCCACCCAAGCACAGCTTGCACTCTTACACAAAGCCAAGGAGACCCCGCAGCGTGGCAGCACGCCCTGAGAGCATGCGCTGAGAATCATGCATAACAAGATCATCAAAAATAGGATTATCAAGCACACACCTGAAGGACGAGAAGTTGGCCTTGTTGACAACCTTGACCGCCTTCTTCTTCCCCTTTTTGCCCTTGCCCCAATCGTCATCATCGCTATCGCTGCCATCATCCCGCTGACCTAGCTCGGCAGCGTCGTCGTACGCGTGCCGTGCAGCCTCAACTGCGCGTGTGTGTGTGTGTGGGGGGGGGGGGGGGGGGGG
>BDCZ01000045.1:105022-119065 GCA_001662365.1 Chlamydomonas applanata
GCGCTGCTGATGGCACAGCCGCAGTGGTGTTATCGCTTACGGCGGCATCAGCACCCGCTGGTGCTGCACCAGACGCTGCCCCACTGCCATAGCTGAGCCCATAAAAGCCGAGTGCATTTGCATGCACTGTGGCTGCTAGCTCCTTGAGGCTTGCTGCTCCGTACACGGGTGCTAGGGCTGCAAGGCAAGGGGTGCAGCAGGGCAGCAATGGAAAGGGAGGGGCACCACAGAGGGACCCAAAATCACTGCAATGCATGACAGTGCAGGCGCCCCAGCCCTGGTCCTCACTGAATCACAAAATCTGGCTCACACCTGTGATGAGGTACCCCAGGTTGGAGGGCTCATTCCGGCCCTCGCGCACAAACACGTCCTCAATGTTCTGTGGTGCACGGCCAGGTCAGTCCAAAGAGGGAGAGCGGGTGGGTGACGGTGGTGGTTGGTGGCGGTTGTTGCAGCGCAGGCCGGTGGTGGCTGTGGCGGCAGCGCTGGAGTTGAGGCGGTACACATTGACGAGCCCATGCTCACGCAGCAGTACGTGCGCGGTATGTGCATGGCGGTACGCACACGGCAGTACGCACGCACACCAGGGGCAGTACGCACCTGGGGCGTTGTGTATGGCGCGTCTGACGCCAGCAGCAGCCGCTCCAGTGGGCAATGTGCAGCCAGCGCGGCACGCAGGCCGTCCGCACGCTCCCCCGAGTCACACACGCGGCCAGTGGCCACGATGTAACACCCCAGGTCCACAAACGTCTGCGGATGTTGAGAGGGCGCGGAGGGAGACAGGGAGAAGGGGGAGTTTGGGAGAGGGGCGGGGCGCGGAGTGGGTTGTGGGGGGTAGGGAGGGGTAGGGAGGGGGTCGGAGGACGGAGTGTCTGCCTGGATGTACTGTAGCTGTGCAGGCCGCAACTCCAATCCCTGTGACGGGTTGCCACCTAGAGCAGGACGTTTGTGGCCAGCTTTCTAGCAAGGTGCATGCCATGCTGCACCTGACATGCTGCACACCCAGCTCCTGAGGAGTGCCACACCGCTTTCTCACTCCGCCTCCCACAGATGGCCCTTAAGGGCCCGCACAAAGAACACAGGCCTCATAGCTAGACAAGCCGCCTAGGTATAAGAACCTAGCATTGAAAGTGAAACCCTCCAACTAGACAAGTCGTCCAGACACCACAGAGTTGGAATCACACACCTGCAGCTCCTGGGGTGTGCCATCAAAGTTGAAGATCGCGATGCGTGTCGCCTCGGCGCGCTCACCCCCTGACCGGAACTCCGAGATCTGGACTCAGCAGCAGCAGCAGCAGCAGTGCGGCAGGAGTTGGTAGCAGCCGAAGTGCCACCAGCAAAAGGGACAGCAGTAGCAGTACCACGGCGGCCGTTGTCCCATTGGTTGCAGCAGCGACAGCAGCAAAGGTGCCGTGGCGGCAGTAGTTCAACAGGCAGCAGTCCAATGGGCACAGGTTGCTGCCTCGGATGAGCACGTGCTGAAGGTGCTCTGGGCCACACCACTTGTTTGGTGTGTTCCTATCAGTTGCAGCGGTCCTCTGAGTGGCAGCAGTCCTATCCGTGGCAGCAGCCTTCCTGTGACTCACAGTGTGAGTGTGACCGTGTGACCCACCTTGTCCGCCAGAGCTTCGGCCGCGTTGACCTCATACAGTACCAGGGGCAGACCCACCTCTGCAGCTAGCTCCATCTGGGCCACAAGCGCGCGCTCCTGCGCGTACCTGCGGTACAACGCGATACCCGAGCAGTACAGCTGCTTGTACAGCAGTACAGCGGTATACCACTGCAGAACAACCGCGGGAAGGAGGTAGAAGTCCGGCGCAGCCAGCAACATCTTGCTTTGCAGACCTGGACGGCGTTCTGGCAGAAGCAAGACCCACAATGACATATATGTACTTCCTGCATGCCTCAGGCCTCGCAGACTTCATGCTGGCTGTGGCAAGCCATGCCGCAGCGGCACAAGCAGTGCAGCACGCCAGCTGCCAGCGGCGGCACACTGCCCTTCTAGTTTGCTGCATCCCGAGATCTGCTACATCCCCTGAATAGCTGCTGCCCCTTTGTTGCTTTCCCAGCGCTGCCAAGCGCAGCATCACTCCTAGCCCCACCTGATGCCAATGTCGCGTGAGAAGTCAAGGCCTGCGAAGATGCCAACTGCCTCGGGCTTCAGCGCCAGCTCCTGGAATGGATCAGTGAGATGGATGGGTGAGTTGTTGTGTGAGTGAAAGGCTGGAATAGCAACGGACCCTACACTAAGATCCCACACCCTATTGAAACAATTGCCTTTACAGACAAACGCTTCAGTTGGAGCCAGCAGTCACCTGGAGCAGAACATGTACAGCTCGCAAGGCTTCTGAAGCATTTCAAAGCTGCTTTCAGAGCTGCTTCCAAGGGCTCAAAACCAGCCACTATCACCTACCCTCGGCATATCATGGCCACCTGGATGCAAACCTGTACTGATCTTGTCATAAGGTGTTCTTCCCCAAGCTACAGAACTAAAGCTAAACTGTACAGGTCACTACAACAAACTACAGGTTACCTTGAGCAGGTCCAGCCGAGGCCCCGCGATCTTCTCATTGTTGTTCTTGACCATGTTGGAATGCACGCCCACGAGCGCGTACACAGCCCCGCCATTCTCCTTTGCCACACGCACCTAGGGGGGATGGTTCGCATGGGGTTGCAAAGCAAGCGTCCCAGGTGTTGTACTGCTGCCATCAGACACGTATCATTTACCATATCATTGCCAGCATACGATACCCTCATACATGCACACTTGCACAGGGTGTGCGCCTGGGCAAGGCTAAGCATGCAGGGCTGTGGCCAGGGTGCGTATACCATCCTCTGACATGGACCGCTGCTGCGTAAGTGAAGGTGTGTGCATGCCTGCAGCAGCCAGCTGGTGCAGTACCCAGCACCAGCCGCTTTAGGCCTGCGCATGCATGACTTGCTGCCGCTGCTGCCGCTGCTGCTGCTGCCGCTGCTGCTGCCGCTGCCGCCGCTGCCGCCGCTGCCGCCGCTGCTGCCGCCGCCGCCGCCGCCGCTGCCGCTGCTGCCGCCGCTGCCGCTGCTGTCGCTGCTGCCGCTGCTGCCGCCGCTGCCGCCGCTGCCGCTGCTGCCGCTGCTGGCAGCGCCCCCGACAGGATCATGCCCCTGCCTGCACCGGCACACCACAGCTGCAGCCCCGCCTGTGCGCACTCAGCAAGCACGTGCATCATTCACACTGCAGCTGCTGTGAGGCTCTTGCCCCACCATGGCTTCTGCCTTGTCGAAGTCATTGGTGTAGGTGAGCAGTACCTCGACGCCTGCCTGCTGTGCGCGTGTCAGCACCTGCGCCACCCAGCGAAGCACAGACCACGTGCGGCAGCACTCTGAACAGAAATGTGTGCAGGCGCTTGGTATTGCAGCGAGCTGATGGTGTGTGCTACAAGCATGGGCATGGGGGATTGGACGCCATGCCCGCATGTGTGCATGCCACGCCAGTCAGCATGCAGCACCTGGCAGAACCGGACCTTCTGCATGTCTCGGTCAAACTGTCGGTTGATGAGCTGCAGTCCGCAATCGAACAGCGGCATTTCATGCTGGGTCGGCAGCAGTGGCGTGGGTGGCGATGTCGTAGTCTGCGTGATGACCGGCTTGTGCTTTTCATTCTTGAGCTTCTCCACGATCTGTTTGATTGAGCCAAATGACAAACGCATTGGTTCATAGGGGTTTTGTCCAGGCTGTAGGAGCCCAGCATCCCGCTGGCTTCTACCTGAATTTTGTTCGTCCGCAAGCTCTTCTTTCCCTCTCGCGACCCGCCCCGATCTACACGTCCGAACCCCATCGTGGTATAATTGCTTGCCAGTTATCACCGCGTCATCTGCCAGTGTGCTGCATGCAGCAGACTACGCCAGCCTTTGTCCTGCGTGTACTTTCTTGTTGCGCGGTACAAGGGCAGTACCACTGTTTACAACGGGCCAGCACAAGAGGTGCGTCCATGATAGAAGTCAATAAACGCTCATTTCAATAGCTGATGTACCAGGCTACCAGCCTCCTAGTCGGCTGTACTGAGATTGTTTGGCGGACCGGGATAAGCCAGACGATCTGAAACATGATAGTGCCTGGAACATACTTTGCTCACGTGCGGCAACTCACCTTTCGACCTTTCCAGGTGGTCATTCCAGTACAAGTTGTGGCATTATTCACGGAGCCTGGGCAGCTGGCCTACTAGAGCCACAGCCGTGTGGAGATATTTAGCATAGAATCCAGAAGCGAAGATTGCGCGATCAGCGGTACAGATGCCCTGAGTGGTGGTTTGATCTTTTGGGGCACTTGAAGAGCGCCTAGTACCTGTCTGCTTTCGCTGGTACGGTTAACAACGATGTCAGAGTCGGTGGGACCGATCGCAGCCCGAGAACTGGGCCTTATTCCAAGAGAGGTGAGCGCAGCGCTTGCAAGGTGCAGATCTGGCTTCATGCAAACCAGGGTTGTTGAAGCCTTGATTCTTTATCCACTGCAGGCTGCTATACGAGAGCTGCAGTTCACGCCCTCGGCAGCTAAACGCTTGAAACTCGAGGCCACTTTGCAAGGCCACAGCGGGTGCGTGAACCGTCTGGCATGGAACGAAGGCGGGACGAAGCTGGCTTCGGGCAGCGACGACAGGACGGTGGGTGGGGGTTGGCATGCACAGGTGAAGGGGCCGCGGGGCGCGCATGCGTGGGCACGCTCGCACAGCGCCCATGATACCTGCCTGCAGTCTACGTGCTGTGGTGTCTTGCAACTGGGCCAGCTGAAGAGCTCTCAGCCGGTGCACGCCGCATCCAGAATTGCCTGCTGCATACAACCATGCATCAGAACAAGTATGGATCCCATCGGCCTTACTGCACATGCACGGCCCCCCTGCCGCATTTGATTGCAAGGCAGGCAGGAAACTGTGCACCGAGGGAGGCTTGCATGCATGCACCATGCACATGGGCCATGCGTCTTAACACGCATCGGATCGAACAGCAGTGGGCTGCGTGTCATCTTTGGTGCTGTCGCAGGTCGTAGTGTGGCGCTACCCAGCACCTCACTTGTCCCCTCCCCTGGTCGTCGAGGTGGGGTGGTGCATGCCGATTGGGTGGGGATGGACCGAGGGTATGCAGGTGTCGCATGGGTCGTGGGCCAAATGGGATGCTGGGCCGCTGGTGTTGCAGGCTTGGGTACAGTGATCAGTGTGCATGCACATCTGCGTGTGCGAACAGGCGGCGCGTGGGTGTTGGGCCTTGGCCGTGTACTCCACACTTTGGCAGACAGCTTCTTCCATGCCCCCTGCATGCGCCATGCTGTCAAGCGGTTCGTGCCGATTGTGTAGCGGTAGATTGTGCACATCTCCCATGCACGCCTATGCACGCACACATCCAGCAACTCTCGACCACACACACCTGTATGCATGCACATCCCATGCCTGCATGCACGCCCCCAAGACCCCCACCCTACGCGGCCCCGCCCCCCAGTAAACCAAACCCACTCCGGTACACCCCTGCACAGACGCACCACCGAGCCAACATCTTTGGTGTCCAGTTCCTGCCATGCTCCGGGGATGCGAAGCTGGTGTCAGGCGGCATGGACCATACGGTGCAGCTGCATGAGCTGCCGCCTGAAGGGATGCCTTCCGCGTACAGGTGCGCGCAACTCTTGATTTGAATTCACATTTCACGGTATTGTATGTTTATGTGATATGGTGTTAGTATGTACAGGTGCGCCTGCGTCACAGCGTTCTAGGGTTGAATATGGCGCCTGGGGCAACCGCTCAGCACCCACATGACCACACATGCTGACTGAATGGCGCACTGACTGACTGACTGAGTGACTGAGTGACTGAGTGACTGAGTGACTTGGCTGACCGAATGATTCGCGCGCACGCCCGCAGGCTGCAGCGGACAGTGCGGCGCGGAGTGGGCGGGGGCCAGGGCGCGCGGGATGCTGGCGGACATCTGCATGCTGCGTCCCAGCGCTCCACCACGTTCCACTGCCACCGCAGCCGTGTCAAGGTGGGGGACAACACCGCTGGAACGCAGGGCCACCGTACTGTACTACCATTGTTTCACACACGATTGCATCTCGATACTGACGTGTGTACGATGTGGTACTAGCGTACTATGTACACGTATCACATACAGTATGGGTCAATTGCATCTGAAACACAAGCACACATAGATGCCGAATGATCCATCCCCACCCATTCCAAACATAAGCTGTGTGTTGAGGCCTGAGTACAGCTGGGGGGTGGGAGCAGCTGCGGCTGGGCTGCGTGCGCTGCGGCGCGCACGTTCATGGTTGCTGGTAGGCTGCTTGACATGCCTGTCACCAGGTCCCATACACACATGCACAGAACACCAGCAGCAATGCAGCTCTCTAGTGGCACACAACCCTACAGTAGCTGCCCTTGTGCTCTCATGTTGTAAGGATATCCAAGCCCAGCTGGCTTTCTGGGCTTCGTATGGTGTGCAGGAATACGAAAAGTCACTGCTCGGCACCACCACCGGCCACCAGAACCAAGTGTGGCACAGGCCAGGCTGTACAGATCAGATCTCCACACCAGTCACACCATGTCACACACTATGTTACCAGTGTACTGGTGCAGTACAATCAGCAGTACAGTGTGACTGTGTGTACTGCTGTGCCAGGTTGGGTGTGCTTGCATGCTTGCATGCATGGCGGCTGCCGCGGGTGGCCATGTTGCCGCCCGTGCGGCGCCGCACCCTGCAGCCCCTGACCTGTGAGGCCCCTTCACACCTGCTGTAGACCTCTCAAGGCTGCACTATGTGGGTGGGCTGGCCTTGGCTGCTTGTCTGTGGGAGCAGGTGGATTGTGTTGTTTGGCCACCCCCTGTTGGCTGCTTGCTGGGGGGGCTCAGGGGGTAAACCTTAACCGAATTGGATGAGCCCGGTGGCGTTGGAAAGCCCTTACTGTCCTGCTTAGATAAATTGGAAGACTTTTTCAGGGGATTTGAGCAAAAATCAGGGCAAAAAACGAACAGCTTGATGGTGTCTGGGGCATTTAAAGTTGCAAATTCACTTTTCTCACAAAATGACCCCCTCAATACCCTGTTTTTATTCAGCCTGTGGAGGGGTTTGCACACATGCTCTACACGCCTGGCTCCTTCCCAGAGCAGAATGATGAGTTTGCGTGCTTGCATGAGGGGGGGGCGGGGGCCCATGGGGCAGCTGCCATGCTGACATGGGAACCGTCCATCTGCCGGACCTCCTCAAACGTTTCAGATGCAATTGATCCATACTGTATGTGCCCCTGGAGGCCATGTAGATTACAGGCGCTAGAGGGTCGCGTTTCATATCAAGATGCAGAACAGGCCATGGACGTACGGCTTGCGGGTGGACATTATACTGCTATTGTACTGCTATTGACTGTACTGCATTGTGTGCTGCTGTACCGAAGGACGTGGAAGTGGAGCCGCTCAACCCGCACAACTTTTGGTCGTGTGGCGAGGACGGGTTTGTGCGCCAGTTCGACACCCGCATGAGGTGTGGGGCTGGGGCCTGTGAGGGCCGCCACGCATTATTGAACACTGATTGCCCAAAGCCTGGAGCTTGCCAGCCTCATTCTTGTCCACACATCCACCTCTCCAACACCTGTTTGATTCACTTCAACACAAGGCATGGTTTGCGTGCTCCCGCGACCCATGCAGCTCTGCCCGCCAAGCCTCATTTGAGTCCCCAAACGCGCTGCTCGGCGTCCGGGGGGCGGGGGGCGGCCCAATTGAAGTCAAGGGGCTGGATGTGTGTGCCGCCCGGCCCCATCTGCTCGCGCTCTCATGCGGCGACCCTTTCATTCGCGTCTATGACAGGCGGTGCGTGCGGTACAGCTGGTAGGGGCGGTACAAGGTTTTGTGGGGCTGGTGTGAGAAGGCAGTACACTCTGTGGGGGTGGCTGTTAAGCTGTGGGGGGCGGTGTGTGCTGTGTGGGTGCGTTACACACACACAGCGCACACCGCACCCCACAGCCGACATATTTTACAGGCAGTACACTTCATTGGCAGTATGCATTCGATTGCAGACAGGGCGGTGTGTACTGAACGTCGGGTGGTAAGGTACCGGGCTGTGCGGGGCTGTGTTCCATCATGATCAGCACTGTAATTGTTTCTTGTGTGTCTTGCTGTGGTTGGCTGTGCTGACCTCTGCTATGCACCTTGTTCCCTTTTTTTCACGTCGCAGTGCGCTGGCTCCCAGTTCACCAGGGGTGTTCCGCACGGCGCCGCCTGCCCCTGTCATGATGCTGGCGCCAGCCCACCTCCCGGCCTGTGAGTGTGAGCTGTGGTGTGAATTGTGGTATGAACCGCGGTATGAAGCAGTGGTATGAAGCAGTGGTGTGAACTGTGGTGTGACCTGCAAGTGTAATAGGTTAGTTTAAGCATGGTGTGAGACTTGTGGTGTGACCCGTGGTGTGCGATCCTGTGTTTTGAATTGTGGTACAACCCAAGATGTGGCTGGTGTGCTGTTGCCTGTATTGTACAGCCTGGATTGGCACTTATCCCCAACTGGCCTATGCTGGGATCCTCCTTATGCAGACCTATTCAGGACCTGGTGTGATGGCATCTGTGATATTTCACCTCCTTTCGTGTCCGTGTTCGTGTGTGATTTCACCTCCTTTCGTGATTCCACCTCCTTTCGTGTTTGTTGCATGTTGTCACACGTGCGCAGGTCCGTCATCGCGGTACGGTTGTGCTCACTCCACATACTGCTCCTTCTCACACAAGGGTGACCGCCTGGCGGCCACATACCATGGGGACCAGGCGTACTGCTTTGACGTGTCATCAGCAGGCGCCACGCTGGTGCAGTACGGCGGCAGTAGTGCTGGCAGCAGTGGCAGCAGCGGTATGGGCGCGCTGCGGCAGGCGGGGGCACTCAAGTGGTGAGATATCTATGTGTGTGTGGGTGGGCGGGGTAAGCTGTTAGCTGTGGCTTGTTCCCCTGTAGCTTGCACCATGCTTGTTCGCTGTGGCTGTGGCTGTGGCTGTGGCTGTGGCTGTGGCTGTGGCTGTGGCTGTGGCTGTGGCTGTGGCCTTGGCTTGAAGGGGTCAGGCATCGGGCGATCAGCACGTGGTGTTTCATGTCCTCATGCCCCCTTTATCAGTTATGGCAACATCCTGAGGCTTCGACGTCATGTTCCATGGGGGCATGGAGCACGACGTGAAAGCCTCAGGATGTTGCCATGCAACACTACAGCTGCAGTGCGCGATGCGTGGGGAGGGCATGCAATCCATGCACCGCTGCTGAGGATGCAGTACCTTTAAATGCTGTTAGGTCCTGCTGCTAGGTCCATGCTGTTAGGTCAAGCCCTTACAACATATCACAACAGCATGTTCACCATGTGAACTACCTAGACACTGCTGGAGCATGTAAACATTGATTTCGTGTTCAACTCACAATCACAGGTGCAACCGTGCCTATTGGGCCGCGCGTGCGGCGTCTGCTGCGGCGGCTACTGGCACTGGCACCGCCACATTAGGTGCCACTGCTTCAAGCTCTGTGGCAGCAGTTGCCCAGGACATTTGGGCAGGCAACAATCTGGATGCACCTGACCGGCCGCTGCCCCCAGCAGCTGAAGCAGCCAAGGCGGCAGGCAACAGGGCTCTGTTTGATGGGCACTTTAGCACGGCCATCGAGCACTTCAGCCAGTGAGTGTGTTCTGTTCCTGCATCCACTAATGTAGTGTTACAGTTTCAGTGATGCTAGGTCTTAGGGTATGGGTGCCGCCTCTCATGCAGCCAGCCCGCCTGCTGCTATGAGCCCGCCTGCCTGCCTACCCTCGAATATTTCTATCTACCACCTCGGTGCTCGGCTTACACGGCTTTTGGTGCTCGTCTCAACGGCGTTTAGTGATTCAAGCACCAGCTTGTGACTCTTTGCCAGCCAACCAGTCGTGCACGCCCCTCGTGCTGGTTTTATTATAACGCACCATCCTCATACCCTGCAGCTTGCCCTCCACAGTCTTTGCTGTCCTGCACCTGTTCATTTCATTCGCTCATCATTCATTCGCGCACCACCTCAACCTGCCTGCACCACCTCAACCTGCTGCAGCGCGCTGCACCTCGCGCCCTGGTCCCCCACTCTGAGACTCGCCCGCGCGGATGCACTCCTGAGCCGGGGCTGGGGCGGGGATGCCCTGTGGGCCCTGTCAGACTGCGACGCGGCGCTGTCTGTCATGAAGGCCGTACTGCCACCACGGGGCGGCGGTACAGGAAGCGGTACGAGGAGCGGTACAGGTGGTACGGTCGCAGCCACACTACGTGCACGTGTGAGGAGGGCACAGGCACTCAAGGCACTGGGGCAGCTGCAGGTGGGGCCCCATGCTGAAGGCTGCCTTTGTTTTCAATTGTTTGGCACAGACCTGATTGTTTCAGTCAGATGGGTGGCGTGGGCGATGAATTTTAGGGTGGGTTAAGAGGAGGCACACCGCGGGTGCCAGTGCAGACGTTCATGCATTGCTGTGCACCTTGCATGTCAGCTGCTCTCACTTGTAACCTTGCTGTTCAAACAGCTTTCAGAACCAGCATAGCATCTGCTTTTGTTTCTCACATCAGTCTGTCACGCCGTGTTATCAGTTGTGTTATTATCATTACTATCAGTCTGTTGCCGGTGGGTCACCGTCCATTGCCCCGCCCCCCCGCCCATGCTTCCCCTCCACCTTGCTTGTGTAGTGTGCTGCAGCCGCACTGGCGGATGTGCGCACAGCTTTGCCAGAGGAGTCCAACGGATCAGAGGAGGTGATCAGGCTAGCTTCTTCCCTGGAGGTGGCCCTGGGTGAGTGAATGTTTTTTGGGATTGGCACTTGCATGCTTGGGTGTGATTGGATGGGCGTGCGACTCGAGGCACTTTGAATGGGTGAATGAAGTAGAGATTTTGGCATAGTTATCAGCCATTCACTTATGGTGGTTGTTGTAGGTGGTGGTTGTTGTTGGTCGTTGTTGTAGGCGGTGGTTGTTGTTGGTGGTGGTGGTGACGGGATGCTGGGCTTGCTGTCGCAGGCAATCCCGCGTCATGCAACTTTGTCTCCCAATGGCTGTATAAGTTGATGTTATCCCATATCACAATGTAGTATCTAAAAGGACCTGCGGCACTGTCCAGGTCGCGAAGTTTCAACAAAGTAGCAACGTGCTTCAGTGCACCGGATGCCATTCTCCCCTGCTTTTCTTCGCCCCTGTTCTTTGTTTGACCCTGCACTACTGGACCACACCACACACATCTTGCCATGATCTTGTGCTGCCGCAATACCTCATCCTATCTTCTCAAAATAATGTCACGATTATCTTGCGCTGCCGGACCACACCACGCACATCTTAATATAATCTTGTGCTGCGGAACACACCACACTGACCACACCGCACGCAGCCGAGCGGCAGCGCCTGTCGGAGGCCCACACGCAGCAGCGGGCGCGGCGGCGGCGAGCGCGGCAAGAAGCCGCCCGCGCGGTCCAAGCCGCCGCCGCCGGCAGCGCCCCCGCCTCAGGTCTTGAAGCCCGGGGGTCGGCGGCACGCGTGTTTGCCAGGCCTGCGGGGACTGCAGGGGTGGCCGGGGCAAGCATGGCGGGCACGGGGCACGCAGGAATGGTGGGGAGTGCTGGGCAGGATGTAACAGCCGCAGGGCGTGAGGGGGCGGCGGCTGCAGGGGCAGCAGGGCGCGGAGGGGCGGGGGCTGTAGAGGTGGGGGCTGCGCCTGCTGGGCCCGTGCCCACCTCAGAGGATCCAGCCGGGGATGGAAACAGACCCAGGGGCGGGGCGCCCTCTGTGGGCGGAGGCGGCTTGCACGCTGCTGTGGCTGAGCCTGGCATGGGACTTGCAGCTGGTGAGCCAAGCCCAGGCTCTGGTGTGGCTCAGCCTGGGGCAGCAGCGGCAGCAGGGCTGTCGGGGGCAGTAGGGGCGGTAGGGGCAGCAGGGGCAGTAGGACCTGGAGAGGCAGGTATCTCGCAGGGCAGTGGTGGAGCACCCAGGCAGTCTGGCGCTGGCATTGGCTCACCCATTGCAGCTGCCAGTGGGGCAGAGGATGCCATGGACGGGGAGGCGAGTGAGGATGGCTTCATTGGGCCTCCCCCTCCTCCACCTGCTGCAGAAGAGGTGGCAGTATCAGGGGGCGTGGAGGAGGGCCGGGGGGCAGCAGGGGGCACGCAACACAGGCTAGGGGTGGCAGGAGTGGAGTGGGATGGGGGGGAGGATGGGGGAGGGGAGGACGGGGAGGATACAGATGAGGAGGGGGAGGAGGGCCATGATGAGGATGAAGAGGATGACGTGTCTGTGGTGAGTGAGAAAAGAGAAATGGTAATGGGGAGCAGAGGATCAGGATCATTACAGGAAGGATTGGGCCTTCCAGCACCTGCCATCCTTTGAAACAACTGCCATGGGACACCATGCAGCTGTGGCAGGTTGGCCTTTGCGTGTGCATACAATAGCTGTGCTCCACCCAGGGATGGCCAATCTGGCATGCTGAGCTCGTGTGTTTGCAAATGGCCAACCCTGTGTCGCCCTCTCCCAATCTCACTCCTCCTCTCGTGTTGTGTCGCAGGGCTCGGATGAGTGGGAGCAGTACGAGGAGCTGTTCATGCGGCACTACGGCCTGCTTCACCCAGGCAGTACAGGTGGCAGTAGCGCTGGCGGTGCCAGCAGCCCGCACAATGGCTACCCCCAAAATGGTCACATGGCCGAACCAGGTCCCAGTGACAGCTGCAGCACCCGGCATGACACCTCATGTCCTTCTCAGAAGCATGACGCCCCCTCCAGTCACTCTCACTCTAGAAGAGTGAGGCGTGTGTGGCCCCTTGGGGATGGTGTGCCCAGGGGCGGGCGCCACGGCAGTAGCGGGGGCGGCGCCGGCAGTAGCGGCAGTACATGCGGCATGTATGGCGGGCTGACAGATTACATGCCAGGGGGCGGCAGGCTGCTGCAGCGGTACCTGGGCCACTGCAATGTTCAGACCGACATCAAGGTATCCTGATCAACCCTACCTCTAACCCCATTCCTTATGTAGCATCTCCAATCCCATTTCTTATGCAGTCAGGTCACTCCATGAACGTGGGTGACGCTGCGCATGTTGGGTTATTTATGTGTTGCTTCCCTGGGGTTACTTACAGCACTGTGCATGGTGACATGCACAGCAGTCTTTCCACTGGGGTAGCGGTCTTTGCACTGGGATAGCTGGTTTTGTTGGGTGCCGCTCAGGCAGATCCCAATTGCCTACGGCCCAGTGAGTTGAGCATGGAGATGTTCAGGCTTCTCGCAGAACGCCACGCAGGCACGTGTAGCCATGAGCTGCATGCCAAATGCTTGAGTTGCCATACCATCGTGCCCGTCCCTTGTAATGTGCTTACGGCAGCCCGGCAGCTCCCTTCCTTAAACTGGACCTTGCCTGCGCACACGAGTGAACTGTGGTGATAATGGGATGCAATCGGAATGGCTGCTGCCGTGCCTGCTCCTGTGTGCGTGTTTAATCATATATAACAACACGGCGTTTCACTGATGTGTGTTATTGCGTCGTGTGTGCTTGGCATGTGCAGGAGGTGGGGTGGTTAGGCACGGGCGATGCAGTGATCGCGGCAGGGTCCGACGACGGACGTGTACTGCTGTACGACGCGGCAAGCGGTACAGTACTGGCTGCGCTGGACGCGGATGAGGACGTGGCCAACTGCGTGCAGGTACGACCTGCAGCAGCAGTATACGATCACAGTACAGTTTCGTACAGCGCAGCAGCAGCAATGCAGTACAGCCCTGCAGCAGCAATACAGTACAGTACATGAAAGGCGGTACGGCGCACTTGATAGTCGCCCACAGTCACATATCGAGGCACTGCTTGTTCTTTTGTGCTGTGCTCTTGTTGCCTTGGCTTGGCTGGCTCCTAGACGCCATGCCTCATTCGTTCGGCAAGCATGCTTACACTTGTACAGGTGCATGTTGTCGAGAGCCATGCGTGTCCCTGTCAGGTGGTGAAACACCCAGGCCCTGACGTCCCACCCCTGCCTCCTGGGCCCCCCCCCCCCCAAACACACACACACACACCCTTCCATCCGCGCAGTGCCACCCTT
>BDCZ01000045.1:119800-137100 GCA_001662365.1 Chlamydomonas applanata
GCTGTCCTAGCCACCTCAGGCATTGAGAGCGTGGTGCGGCTGTGGTCACCTTTGAACGCTCCCCATGGCGCTGCCCACGGTGCTGCCAGCAGCAGCAATGGCACGAGGTCTGAGGCACCAGCTACTGCTGCGCCTGATGGAGGGGGCACGGTGCATACTGCACCAGAAGTGCTGTCACGCCTCGTGGCAAGGAATCAGGAGCGGATGCACAACGGCCCCCAGGTGGGGACAGTGTGATGACACACTTGGTTTTATGTTTTTGTCAGTGGTTTTGGGTGGTTTTGTTGCATGAATGTGGGTGGCACTCAACACGGTGGGGTAGTTTGAGCCGCTTGCGTGTGTGCATAAGTGTGTGCGAGTGTGCACTTGGCCGGCATGGGACTTGTTGAGGCATGGGACCCATTGGGAGCAGGGGCCATGTTCACACGTATCATGGCTTGGCCGCATTCGCTTCTACCACACAACATGACTATGATTAACAAAGTAACAGTATCAGCTCCACCCGATTGGGGAGTCCTGGTGGTGGTGTGGTGTGGTCCTTGTGGTCCTGGTGGTTTGTATGACTCGCTACTGTCGGCTTGTATGCCTTCCACCATTTCCCATCGCCACAGCTCTTGCATCTCTGCCTGTACCTGCATGGCTCTGCTGCATCCCGCAGGTTCTGCACAGCTCAGGGCTGCAGGCTCTGGTGGAGTCCCCTCAGTTGCTCCAGCTACTGCTGAGCCAAGTGTATGGCCGACAGGGGGGTGGGGCAGGCGGCGCGGAGGGCGGGGAGGGCGGCGGCATGATGGGTGATTTGGGGGAGGAAGGGGAGGAAGGGGATGGGGAGGGCGGGGATCAGCATGCGGAGGTGTCATGCCGTGTGAACTGAACGGTTCAAACGAGAACTGAAGGGTCCAGACGTGTTCACCCACGCACTGGCCTGTTCACATGGGCCGGAGCTGTTCTGCTCCTAACATTGGGGAGTGGCTGGAGCAGGAGCCAGGAACAAGGCCAGAGTGTGGTTTATGGATGGGGCACAGGGCTGTGCGCAGGGATGTGAGAAATGGAGAAGGGTTTGAAGCTGTCAAACTGAATGGATGCCACGGCCTGAGCAGTCCAAGGGAAGTTTGATGGCATGCTCAAGATCCTCTTGATGTCTGGGGTGGGTTGTGCCTGGACCTGTTGGATCTTGTTGTTGTTGCTGTTGGGCTGGCTCTTGTTGAAAAGTGGCTTTGTATCAGACAGCACCTCCGTAGCTGAGACAAGTTGTGGGTAGTAATCTTAGATAACCAGAGGCAGAACTAGAAGGGCCCAACTTGCGCATGTGCAGACTGCAGGCGGTTGCCATGTGGTTGCTGATGCTGCCATGTTGTTTTGACTGTGTAGACACTAGCTGCTGCAGTGCGCCATTGCCGCTCACCAGCAGCTTGCTCGTGCTGCAGGCATTTTTTGCTCACAGGCAGGGTCCGTCGCAGGAGAACCCAGCATTGACAGTTCTCTGCAGCTTCACAGCGACAGTTCTCAGTTACCTGCAGCTTGCTTGTTGCTCGTTAACAACATGGAATCTGCTGCTCCTGTACAATGCTACCAGCCCACCCACATAATGCTGCCAGCTGCCGGGCCAAGGGAGATGCTGCCAGCTTGACTCCGCACTGCTGCTGTAGCAGCATCAAGCACATGCAAGAGCAGCATGCATGCGGACACATACCACACTTGATCACATTGTAGCTTACGGCTTACGCCAGGCAGATGAAACTGACGAACGGCCACTGGCCTGCAGATGCTGCCTTCGAGGTTCTGATCATTTACATGGTGCACTGCACCTGCACCCCCCTCAAAATTGCAGGTGCGCGTGCGCGCATGCTGAACCGCAGCCTGCCAAGCACACGAGAACGCAACCGTCCCGGTGATCACCAATGCACAACCATGCATCCGCCCAACACAGGACGCGTGCAAGACCCGGCTTGGGGTCAGTACGTTGAGTGCCCACTGCTGCAGGCCACTAACATGCGCCAGCTGTGCGCGCGCAAGCACAGACCCAGCTACCAAAGGACCATCAGGCTATGCCTAGGCTGCCCATGGATCTATCTGGATCTATCCATGTGCGCGATGGACGACCGCCCCGGCAGCTAGTCAGGAGGATGAGTGCCTTAGATGAGGGACAGCTCCTCGGTGTTGGCGCGGGCACCAGACTTGAGGTGCACGTACGCCTCGTGGGTCTCCTTGATCACCTGTTGCACAGGGCAGCAGCAGGCAACACAACACCTTCATGACTCAGCGTGCCGCATGCCATCGATTCTGGGTGTCGTGCGCTCATACTATCTTAGCTTGCATCTGTCCGCCGTTGCGTGTTAGTGGTGGCTGCACCCACACACGGCCGGGTTGCACATGAGCCGCATGTCCCTTGGCTGCCACGATTGAGTTCGCAGCGTGCCCTTCCCTCTCCCGTCCTCAGCTGGATATAAACACACACACCGCATGCTGCATGCGCCCATGCGGCCCACAGACGCCATCGGGACATGCCCTGCCACTGCCCTGGGGCTCAGCACGAGACAAAAGCAGCCTCAGACAGTAAGAGCCGGCGCACCTTCAGAGCAAACTCCTTGTTCATGCACTTGTTGTCGTAGCCGAACTTGTTGGCGGGCTTGCCGTCGGGGATCTTGTAGTCACGGAACCAGGCCAGGATCTTGCCCAGCTCACCGGGGAAGTGCCTGCAGTCAATCGGTTGGGGTGGTTAGGTTGGTTCGTTGTTGAGGAGATTTAAGGGTGGGTGATTGCAACGAGCCAGGTGGTGCAGTAGCATTGCCATGCACTGGAAGCATGGGAGTGTCGGCCAGCAACTAAGCCTGCACGACAGGGCTGGGGCAACCGTTGCCCATGCTTTCAGCGGAGCCCGCCTCAAAAACCCTCAAGATGCATGCCGCAATGAAATGCTATGCCTCAGCCACGCAGAAATAGCATGGATCAAACTCTGGTCACAGCAGAGTCAAACTCTGGTCACAGCATTCACTCACTTCTCAACGTCCTCCACGTCGTTCACCAGGTGGGCCTTGGGGTCATCCAGGGCAATGGCAATGACCTTCCAGTCCAGCTCGCCATCATCGATCATAGCATACACACCCAGGGGCTTGATCTGCACATCCAAGCGTACATCATGTGTTTTAGTATGTGAAGACACTCCCGTCTGCCAGGGCCCTGTTGCACTGAGCTGCATGCTCGTCACGCACGCTTACACAGAACGTGCAGGGCGGCCCACTGCGCGAGACGCCCATGCCAGCTCTTCATCAGCAAAAGGAAACACACAGGGGAACACACAGCTGCCAGTCCTGTGCTCCTCCATCACTGCTGCTGAGATCTGCTGCCAAGCGCTGCTGCTGCTGCTGCTGCTGCCAGTGTTGCTCACAAGCACCCGACGACCATCCAAGCTGCGCCACTGCACGGATCACTGCAGCAGCAGGCCCCTAGCCAGCCCGCTGCATGTAGCGGTCAGTTGGCAGCTGAGCATGGGGCGAGGCTACTGCAGTACAGGGACCTGTGCTATGACTCCAATAGGATGGGAAACGCTGCAATTCCTGAGTGATCCAAGCCATGGTACAGCTGCCGCACCTTGTACACGCCACCCTGGCGGTGAGCAGAGGATGAGATCTCCACGACGTCCACGGGGTCGTTGTCACCAGCCACACCGTCCAGAGACGCGTCCTTCTTGGCAGGGTCCTCCCATGTCTGCGTAAAGGTGGCAACACATTGGTTGCATGCGACGTTGCGGCCCACATGGGACAGCAGTTGCTCAGCCATGCATAATATGAATACAACGTATCGCATCTTCTGGTGAGGGAGGCGGTGGCATGTGTGCATACATGCACCCCGCAAGGCCCTGTTCGACCCACCGCCAAGAGACTGAAGTGGCTACTGCCAGAAACCGCTGCGCACCTGGGGCAGCAGGCCGTAGTTCCAGTTGATGTTGTAGGGGTAGAAGCGCAGCTTGCCCTTCTTCACATCCTGCTTGATGGGGGTGCCCTCCTCGTCCTGTAACAGCCGCCGTACGGTATGCATAATGTACATAAACATGCCATATGCCTTGCATGCGTCAGGGGCAGCACCACTTGGCACGATCGATTCACCACTCGGCTGCTGCATTAGAAATGTCCCTTAGAGCATCCAGCACATGGTGCCCTGCCCTGCTGCTGCATCCCCCAAGCTCACACCACTGTCCTGCAATCAGCCCTGCTTCCTCAAACCCGCTTCGCCTGCGCTGGGCTCAACCACTTGGATCTCTGCAGAAACTGCATAGATCTCTGCAGGGAGTTGTTTAAATCTCTGCAGAAAGTTGTTCAGATCGCTGCAACTCACGGTGGCGACCTCCATCTTGGCGGACGTCTCCTTGGGGATCTCGCAAATGTAGTGCAGGTTGCCATCACCAGCAAACAGGGGGATCTCGTGCCAGGGGGACACGGTCTTGGCTGCAGCCAAACAAGCATGTGCCAGAGCCAGACGCATGCAAGCTTGTTCACACAAGGCCGTGCTCACGACACCAAGTGCAGGGGTGTGCTAATGGAAACGTGGGCAATGCCAGTGTGTGCCAGGTGCGCAAGCGCTGCAGATGCTTGGGCCTCTCACGGACACAGCAGGTTGCTGCAGCATGTTCACTGCATGCCGCTGCTTGTGCACTACACTGCACCATTCTGCTCTATGTGGGTTCACCCCATGCAAGGAGCTGCCCCGTGTGCCGCCCATGCTACAGTGTGTGGCGACCTCACCCTCCCCCCCGCCACTTACAGCCCTGCTTGAAGAACACGCGGTACTCCAGGGAGTCCTTGGGGCCCTGCGGATGCGCGACCGAGTGCGACCCGAGTTGGATGAAGCTGCTCTGGGATAAGTGACGATCAGGCACTGGACTCAAGGCCCGTGAGCAATTGCCGCCACCCACCTTGACCTCGTTCTTGTAGGCGGTGATCTCCGCGGAGGTGGCAGTGGCCTGAGCACGCACGCTCACAGTGCGGGGTGCCACGAAAGCACGGGAGCGCACCACCTACGGCCACAGGGAGCATCTAAGGTTATAATCATGCTGGAGCCTAGTATCCTTCCAGCGGATGAGGGTGGCATCCAGGGGTTCTTACCCGCAGGGGGGTCACCTTGGCAGACAGGGCACGCATAGTCATGGCCATTTTGACAGTGCGTGTCTGGTGAGCCAAACAAGGACGATGGCTGCGCGGTTGGCGACACTTATTCCTGCCTGTGACGCAGGTGTGAATTATCGTGCTTGTGCACGCAGGCCCACAGGCGTCTTTTAGATGTAAAACGCGCCCTGCAGTTCCGTACAGCATGCATAGTGCTTCGCCAATGGCCATGATCTGACGGATCAGACATCCACGGCAAATCCCCATTAGACGCTGCCAACACAGCCTGAAAGCATGTCATTCGAGCTGTACCGGCAGACGCTCATGGGTGGTGGGTGCTGGGTTCATTGAAGCTGCATGGGCCATGCATCAAACCCTCGTAGCATTCAACTCCTGCTTATGACCGCTCTTGCACGTAGATTGCCTTGTGGAAGGTGGGAGTGGGCATCACGCAGCTGATGTGGGCCTTGGGCTGCCGAGCTTGGGCTTTGCGGCTGTGAATGGTCGCATGCATGCATGATGGTAACCAGCTGCAGGCTGTGCAGGGGGGTGGGCACAGCAGCCCTGCGGTCCTTGCGGCCTCTCGTAGCACCCAGCATTTGCAGTGCTGGCTGGGTCTGTTTTTGCCTGCTGACTTATGGCTGGCTAACACGCAGCCCTGGAGGAATTGATGGAGCAGGACAAAGTCACCGAGGAGCTTGCCAAAAGCATCATGAAGCAATTTGATGCGGTGTGTGCCACGCAGCCACAGCTGTGGGGACAGTAGGCAGCCAGCAGCCCAGCTGCCAGCACTGGTAACAGCTCAGCATGGCAACCAAGGGCCACCAAGCTGTCCTGTGTGGATTGCATGCTCCAGGGGCCCTGTCTGGGGCCCTGTACTGCTTCAGATTGCCAGAACAGGGCATGGGTGGGGGTGGGGTTGAGGTGGCATGCCGCACCAGCATACACTTGCACATGTACTGCCAGTCTGTTTTTCCACACCTGAAACCATGCTTGAAGCGTTTGTACTGCATGCTCGCGCATGCAAAACGCAGAGCATGCTGGATGCGCTGCGCAACCACGTGACGGGCAAGGCCGTGATCCGTGCCAACCTCAAGACGTACCGCTTCTTCGACAACGTGCGTATCGCCTGCAACCCCTACCACACTGCTTGCTGCCACTATGCTCTGGGTACTCGCCAGCTGCCAGCAGGGTGTGCAAGCCAGGGCCTCAGGGCCACTAAGACCCTCGCCTCTAACAGCTCGGACCCACCCCTGCCCAACACCTTCCATGGCATGTCAACATGCGTGGGTTCCCCTGGTTCACCATGTCAGCATGCTGAGATGCGTGTGTCGTGGGCATGTTGGTCGCTGGGCCCTGCTTGTGCGCCGCAGGTGTGGCAGTTCACACTAGAAAATGTCAATCTCAAGATCTCAGGGACTGGGGGGGCTGGACCGCACCAACCTGAGGTGTGTGCGGAGCATCATCAACAAGTAGATCAACAATGCCGGTCGTCTGCTCTTCATGCATGGGGATGTCCGTCCTGTTCACTCTGTCCCATTCTCGTTTACAGCGTATACAGCCCTGTTCCTTAACGATTAAACAGTAATGCTGCACACACGCCGCTTGCTTTGTGCCACGTGCCTCCTCCTGCGACGTGCTGGGGGTTGTGGCAGTGCAGCAGCGTGTGCTGTGCGCATGGGGAAGCAGCCTTCCATCAACCTCTCCCACGCCTGGCTCTGCCCCATTGGCATGCTGTGCTCCCTCCAGGTCAACTGCGCGAAAGCCAAGGTGGTGTGTGTGGATGCCAAGCTGCTGGAAGAGCCAGAAGATGCCCCAGCTGCACAGTGACTCCCCTACCCAGCACCAACCCGTTGAAAACTGGCAGGCCACAGCTCTTGCATAGTGTTTCTGATGCGTGATGCGTCCTGCGAGGGCGTGCAGTGTGCCCTTGCAGTGTCTGGAGGGCTAAATCCACGTGCAGAGCACACCACGGACGGTTGCATCAGCAGCTGTGGGGTGTGGGTACAAAAGGGCATTTGTGTGCGCAAGGGATTTGCCAGCCTGGTTAACGCTGGGATGCACGGGATGCACGGGGCTTTGAGGCCAGGAAGCGTGGCTATGGCTCACGGTTGTGCTTGCTTGAGATACCCTCATGCATAGCCTTCCTTGTGAGTGCATGAGGTCTGTTCAAGCAAGAAGGTTTCAAGGGAGGGGCTGGAGAAGGTCAGGAGGCCACACAGATTTCTCACACAGGGGTGTGCATGCGCGTGTTTGTGTCTTTGCCCCAACAGCAGTGGCTGCAGACACCTTAAACCAAAGGGGATTCGGCTGCTGTCCTGGAGCGGCTATGTGCAGCTGGGTGAACCATAGCATACTAACAAGTAACATCAAGACGGCGAGCGGCACATCACAGGTCAAAGGCCATGTAACATGAAACCTGTACCAAGCGTACTGCCATCAAAAGGGCCAGCTGCAGTATGAGGCGGTTCTTGCGACTGGGAGGCTGATGACTTACATAAACTCCATGCAGTGTTGATGTTCACTTGAGTATATTGACGCATGCCAGTAATGATGGTACTCTAGGAGGCTGCTGACACAACATGTGGGGCACTCCGCAGATGCCCTGCAAGTTACTTTGTTCCAGGCCTGCGTTGCATGCACACACCGCTAATGGTACCCCTGACACACACGGCTAGCCTGCATCCGGTATTGTCATGTATGGGGCAATGGTTCTGTAGGAGCGGCTCGTCAGGGAGATGAAACTCGAACTCATAGTGCTCATCCCAACCCAGCCAACCCCAGGGCTCGTCTCCAGCACCCTGGTCACATACAACTGATACAAGTCAACCTCCAATCTTCAAGCCGGTCAAACACTTCAGGTGTGGAGCTGCCACACTTTCCCCTAACGCTATGGCGCCGTCGCACAGGTGCCCCGGGGAACGATGGACTAACCGCAGCACAGGCAGACAGGCGGCCCATCTGAGACCCTAAGAAAAGCAGGGCTGCCTTCAAATGATACAATAACTAAAGCATGAATCCATGTATGAATCCCAGCAAATCGCAGTGCAGCTGGAATTGCTGTTCCCAGCTGGCTTCACAACAGCTGAGAGAGTGATGATGCAAAAAAGCCCTACGTAGGGCAAGTGTGGGCCCCACACTTGCAGCCCTTGTACACACCGCCCTTCAATACAATACTTGCATGCATGAAGTAGGAATGCGCCCCCCTTTGGCCGTCCCCCTGCCGTGACATAACAGCACCCTTTCCCCCATCCCTCCACACCTGCAACTCCACAACACCAGCCCCTCACGAGCGCGACTTGTTGCTTGTTCTCAGCTCAGGCAGCAAGGTGCGCGCGCTCCCCGGCCCCCCAGCCATGCTACTGGCCGTGCCAGCCGTGCCTGGCCCCAGCACCGATGACTCTACCATGGGGTTCCCCTCTGAGATGCGTACAGTGCGTGGCGATGTGGAGCCGCTATTGTTGCCACTGCTGGTCCCCAGCTCCCAGATGGCACCAGCTGTTAGCCCACCGCCCGCCCCTGTCTGCGCCTGCACTGACAGCCACAGCGGCATGCTGGTGCGGCGGGCGGCGTGGGAGGCCCGCCCGCCACGCACAAGGGGGCTGCCCTGTGCTATGGCCGACTGCAGAACCGCTGAGGCGGCGGGGGAAGGGGAGCTAGGCAGGTTGGCGGTACCGGCCCATCCCCCGCTTGCGCGCGTGCTCATGGGTTGTACCGCCATGCCACTCATGTCGTACCTGCAGACGCACGCGGCGGCAGCGCGCTGTTAAGAGGCGGCAGTACAGCAGCGCAACAGGCAAAACAAGCAGATGGGTGCAGCCCAGCTGGCAGCAACACGGCATGCTCTGCCACTGCCCATAACGGGTTGGCCCCAGCACTGTCAAACGAGTGCTGCTGAGCCCCTGCTTCCCAAATGATTAGGCCTGTGCCTGGCGGATCGCAACTGAACGCTGCTGAGCCGGCACCAGCGCACACTGTCGACCACCAACAGAGCAGCCACCACTCACTTGAACTCCACCTCGCCCTCACTGTCACCGTCAGAGTCGTGCGCATGCATGGGGTCGTCCTCGTCGAAATCAGAGCCAATGCCCCCGTCTTCCTCACACATCTCCCCACCAGGTCGCCAGGCCCCATGGCTTGTGCTCGCAAGCCCTGGCCCCTCACCAGCCCCGCGCGGTGTCACCCCACGGCGCAAGTCTGCTAGGGCAGTACCCAGGGATGTACTGCCTCCCTCAGACACGCGGCCATCCCCACTGGGTCCTGCACGGCTGGCTGTGGCAGACGTGCTCACGGTGCTTGCATACGTACTGGTTGCCCCCATGAACATGACATCTGATGTGTCTGCATGGGCACCTGCCGTGTGCATGAGCATGCTGAGCGGCGGCGGCGAGGGCGCACCGAAGTGTGCCGAGTGCTGCTTGGGCTGTGGCGCGGCGAGGTGCGTGGCAGCGCCGATCGGGGGAGGCAGCGGGTTGCTGCGCTGCTGTGAAGCGGAGTCGGCGGCATGCAGCGGCAGGAGCAGCGGTGACGCGGCCGCAGCCAGTGCTCCTGCGCCATGCGCAGGGCTGCCGGAGGCGACAGTAGAGACAGCAAGCCGTGAGTGGGCTCCCGTGTACCGCCCGCTACTCGTGCGCAGTACGAACGGTGCGGTAACCCGGGGCCCAGGCGCCCCCTCCTCCCCGCCCACGCCCTCCTCCAGCCCAGGCCCGTCCTGGGGTGCACGTGGGGAGTGAGCTGGCGTGAGCCCCAAGCCCTCAGACATCCGACCCCGCGTGCTCTCATCCTCTTCTTCTTCCGCGAACGAGTCCAGCTGGGAGAGGCCACTGGGGTGCGACACACGCGCACCCGCACTGACCCGGTGCACGCGCTCCCTCACCACGCTGTGTGGGGGCAGCGCCCCGCCGCTGTAGTTGCCGCTGCCCGTGCGCACCAGGCCTGTGGTGATGGGGACAGCCTGCGGCACCGCCCAGACCCCACTGCCGCCTCCTTCCTGGCCGCCTGCACTGCTGTCGTACGATGCACCACTGCCTGGCGCCGTGCCAGCCGGGGCAGACAGGCCCCCGCTCGGCAGCTTGGATGTGCGAGGGGAGCCGCCATCATCAGTCGCACGCCGCAGCCCGCTGTTGCTGCTGCGCCGCAAGGGCCTCACATCTGGAGGCAGCGCGACTGCGGGCCTCAACCCAGTGCCCGCGCTGACGGCGCTCGCTGCCCGGCATGCGGCCGCTAATGCCGCTTCCGCCTCCGCTGGTGTTGCCGGGAAGTAGGCACCACCGGGGTTCCCGGGTGTGCTGCCGACCCCGCTGCCGCTCGTGCCGCTGACGGGCCATATCATTCCGGAGCCGTCCCCACTGGGGCCGGCCACCCAGCCATGAGGCGCGCGCCAGCCACCTGCCCCACTGGCACCGCCCGCCCGCACGGAGCCGGTCTGGATCGAGGATGCAGCGCTGAGGCGGTCCAACATGTTGCTGGGCGGCTCTGTTCCTGCCTCAGAGAAACTGGGGCCCGGCTCCTCCCCGTCGCCACCATACCCATGCAGGTACGCAGCATCTGCATGGGTATGCGCGCCCTCCATGCGGGGGCCCATGGAGCGAGACAGGCCCTGGGCTATGGTGCGCGCAGGCGAGCTGAGTGCACCTTCTGCTGCCAGCTGGTCCACGTTGGAGACTGAAGTGAGCAGCTGCCGGCTGTGGCCGGCGGCCATCGCGGCTGCAGCAGCTGCCAGACCTCCGTTGTATGTTGACCGGGTGCTGCCGGCACCAGGGGTGCTCGGCCCGGCCCCGCGCGCACGCGCAGCTGCCGCAGCCGTCGCCGTGAATAGGTTATCCGGGCCGGTGTTGAGGCTCGGGTGCTGCAGCCGCGCGCCAGCAGATGTGCGCACAGGGCCTGAAGCCAGGTGTGGCTCGCCGGTCGACCGGCGCGCACGCTCCCTGGCAGCCGCCAGCTGGTCATAGGGAAGCCCCGTGACCTCCACATCATTCCGCAAGTAGATGACACCAGACTGCTTGCGGCCGGACCTCGCGAGTACGCCAGGCCCCGGCCCGTACCCAAACTGAGGCGATCCGGTGCTCGAGCCGTGCTGCAGCACAGCACGTGGCGGCAGGTAGGCAACACTCATGGAGCTGGCCTGGATGTTAGCTGCGGCAGGGCCTGAGGTCACAGGTACCACCAGTTCGGAGCCACCAGATGGCATCACGCCACCGGCCTCCCCTCCTCCCGCGCGCAGCCCACGTTTGAAGCTCGCCAGTGCCTGTGCAACTGTGCCCGCTCGCCTGAACAGGTCCAACGGAGAGCGCCGCTCCTTCCCATCCGCACTGCTACCCCCCGTCATAGCACCACCGCCGCTGTCGCCGTCCGCTCCGTCTGCAAACATGCCTGCTGGCGACCCCATGCCCTGCGTGTCACTGGCACGCTTGAGACTAGCGTGACCCACATGCTCGCGCCTGCCCGTGCCGGGGTCTGACGCCGGTGGCATGACTGGCACGCCATGCTGCGGCTGACTCAGCAGCTCCGCTGTGCCTCCCGTGCGCACCCACGCAAGCCCGGCTACGCCGCTGCTGCTGCCGACTCCCGACACGCCGCGCACGGCACGCGGCGAGCTGTCTGGGGGGGGCTGCTCCTGGCCTGACATCGAGTGCACTGTTATGTCTGACACACCGCCGAGGAAGGGGCCCCGCTGCCAGCCACTGCGCAGGCCGCCTGCATTCAGGCCTGAGGAAGGCAGCGGGGAGAGGGATAAGAGGGACGTGGATGGCTCCTGGTGCATGCTGTTGCTGTCAGCGGCTGGCGTCAGCGTGCCAGGGGGCAGCAGGCCGGACACGGACGGACCACGTGACCCCACTGACCGTTCCGCCCCATCCAGGCTGTACGGGAAGCTACTGCTGCTGCCCTGCTGGTACTGGTACAGGGCCATCCCTGTGACGCTCTGCCCTGTGGCAGCCTGCCCGCCCTGCGCAAACCGGCTGGTGTTGTGGCCAGTGCTGGCTGCGCCCACAGACGGCCCAGCTGGGTAGGGGTGGGCGTTCCCAAGCAGGGAGCCGCCCTGTAGCTGTGGCAGTTCAGCTGAGTGCTCCAGGATGCGGGGGGGTGCAGGGCCACACGCGCTCGGGTACAGCGCGCCAGCAACGGGCGTGTCCCTGGGTGTTAGGTTGCTGTTGATGGGAGGCTGGTGGGCACTGCCGTCTACTGGCCGGTCCTGGGCCTGGGCCAATGGGGTCAACAGGGCAGCTGCTGCACTTGTGGGCCCAAGCCGTGAGGGTGATGCACACTCGTCCCCCTCGTGCCGCGCTGACCACCCGCGCCGTACATGCACCGCACGCGGGCTGGCACCGGACAGCCGGTCATGCAGGCTGTGAGAGTTGTTGAGCGCAGCTCCGGTGCCACGCGCCCCAGGGTCTTGGGGCCCTTGGCCTGGGGCGCTGTCACGGAACGACATGCGCGCGCACGCCTGGGAGACGCGCTCCTACAACACGCGAGCACACAACCGCATGCTGTGTCAGTGCACCAGCTGCGCGTGCCCAGCCCAGCCCGCGGATGCATGGTTGCAGTTATGGCAGTACAGCCAGTGCTGCCTGAGAGCACTTAGCATGCAGCTCATGCTTTGGTGCATGAGGTGGTGTAATACAGACAATCTACACAGCATGCCGGTACATGCGAGTGTCACCCATGAGGTGAGCAGCTACAGCACCCAACCCACACCCACACAGTATGCAGTGAGAGGCAGTGCCATGAGAGGCATGAACTCACCAGGCTACTAGGCTCCTCTGTTCCCAGCTCAATGCCCATGCGGCTGTATGCAGGTGGTGCTGCAAACTGCTCCATGTACTTGGCAGTCGTGAGGCTGACGATGTCCACAGGTGCTTTAGGTGTGGTGCGCGCCAACCCAGGCAGGAGCCCTCGCACAGGCGTGGTCCTGTATGGCGGCGCTCAGAGGCACGTGCAGCATGCAAGCGTGAGCTCCATGCGGACATCAGAATGAACTCACATGCGCGCAGCATGCGCACATACATGCGCATGCACGCAGCCAGGGTTCAACATGCGGACTGCCCATTTGCGACTCATTCTCACCGCTGACTATGGTTGTGGCCTCCATGTGTGTTCCGGGGCGTGCTACCTGCACATAGAACACAAACATCAACATGAACATAAACCCTGGCCAGCCAGCAGCAGCATGCCAAGCCAATTGGGATCGCAGGTCTCCATCCTCCTTACGATTGCTCCCGGAGGACAAAACTCCAGCTTGTGGGTTGGCACTCCCATTCTCAGGAGGGGCATTCTCAGCGCTGCATGCAGTAGATAATACAAAAAATCGTTGGGCATATTGTGTCCGTCAGCAGGCAAGGCCTTTAGGCCCAGGCCTGCTCAGTGTCAAATGCGCCGCAGGACTTACCCGCAGAGCTTCGTGAGTGCCTGGACCAATGCTTGGAGGCACCCGGCACCAGGCGAGGTGGTCGGATGGGGCCCGTTCATCCTGCCTACTCAACTTTGCATCATTTGCTGCTTAGTTGTTAACTTTCGCATGGCACATATGGTGCACACCAGCGGACAATGGTGGCACCACCCAGGAGAAGAAGCTGCCTGGTGTTTACTGACTAGACAACGCTTCGTTGTTTGCAATGTATGGTGCTACTGCGTAGCGGTAAGCACGACAGCATGCACGACATACAATGACCAAGGTCTGTAGTGCGGGTTTGCGCAGGGAAGCTGCACAAAATGCCGGCAAGGCGTTGCAACTTCGTGAAAATGGTGCTGGGCGTTCTGCTTGCAATTGACACGAGTTAAGGTGAGCCATGGGCAGTCAACCAGGGATGGCTGCATGTTGAGTGCACACTGAACACAGCAGCACATGTCTGCACTGCATGCATGCACACGCACTGGCCTTGCATGCAACCGAACGGTTGACCATGATGCAAAGCTGCACGTCAAGCAGTGCCTGCATTTCGCTGGCCCCCCCTCCCCCTGCACTGTGCAGCTGGACCAAAGCCACCGCCTTTTAGGAGGCTATCCCCCAGGCCACCTGTGGCACCAGATGCTCCACATCCAGTGTTCCCCTTTTACCCAGACGGACCCGCCTCACCGCCCGTTAACCGTCCGTGAGTGTCACCTCGCATGTGGCCATCAACTGAGGTGCATCCAGCGGCGCACAGCGCACAGCATGCAACGTTCTAAGCTGCAGCTGTAAGCCTGCGTGCCGCTGCCTACCACCCTGCCTCACACCATCTATGCGCGAGTGCCTGGGATGCTGGGCACTCACGCTGCCAGCACACAGATATCGTACCTCTGTGGGACGCCTTCTTAGACGAAGCAGAAGGCACAGCAGCCTTTGTGACAAAGAACATGTTTAACTGTTAAGGCCGATACATCCGGCCATCCACATCACTAGGCCGTATCATTATTCCTTGTTCTCACTCATATGATTGTCACAGGCCCTCACCACGGTTCCGGAAGAAGCCCCCCAGCCCCCCTCCTGCTCCGCCCAAGTATCCAAAGCCCCCCAAGTCCCCCCCAAACCCACCTCCTGTGCCCCGGTCACTTCCGCCCTTCATCGGGCGCAGACGGCCACCACCAAAGCCTCACCCCAGCCCACCACGCCGCAAGCCACCACCCGCCCCTTGGTCTCAGCCCCCCAGGCCCCCCCCTGTGGACAACCACCTCTGTACGACTACACCCGGGTATGTGCAGCTCTTTACATCAAGAAAGTAGTACGGTAATGAATAATAATATCATAGGTTGGGCTGCATTGCCAACTTGCCAACTTGCAGGTTGGGGTGGACTGCGCGGCAACAACATGGTTCTGCATGGCAGCTCCTGGGGTTGTCCCTTTGGCTGCTGCATCGGCGCACATGTTCGAGCACCGGGTCCGGTTAAGCTACACACTGGATGGAACCACGTAGCACGGCATGCAGTCTCTGTTGAACTGCAGGGTCCCACAGTTGGAGTTTTGGTAGGGATCAGCCAAACCTCAGCCAGGAACTCAGTCAGCGTTATTGCCAGTCAATGCCATGCTGCAATTTGTCACTATCACCCGTATCAGTATGTATTGCAACTCGCCTGTGCGCCATCAAAAACTGAAAGCACTGCTCAGCAACACCGCAGCTCGCGCATGGCGCCTGCCATACTAGCCTTCGATTGCGTGTGACACCCTGACCCTGCACCTGTACTGCCTGTACTGCAGGTGCAATACCATGTACTGCTGGTCTTGACGGATTTCAGCAAGGACGTGGGGCTGCGGTACGATGAGTTTAAGAGTGATACAAGGATCATCATGCCCCAGCTGTTCCGGGTGCACTGCTCAAGGGTTTGGTGTGTGTTGCTGGGAGCTGCTTCCCAAACGCCACCTGTGCCATTAAACGCAGGGTTGGCATTGTTGACATTGACATCGCCTTCGCCATGATGATAATAAAAAGCGCGGCGTTGCACATATTCATCTGCTTGCCGGAGCCCATCAACTAGAAGTTCCTAAACACCATAGAGATCCAGGTCCTGCACGGTAATTCCATTACCATAAGTATTGGCAGATTATCGACATGTCTCCCCCATCACAACCCACCCATCCACATACCCCCTCACCCACAGGTGTTCCCTAAGGACGTGAACCTTTTGAGTGCGATCCTCACGGCGCCCATCTCTGTGACCGTGGACTTGGATGTGCGGTTGTGATGAAGCGGAGGCGGAAGGTTGGGGTTGGGTGTGTGGGCGTGAGCTCCAGGGGTCAATGGCAGCAGGGTTGGGGGGCGCGCGCACTCAAAGGTTTTGAGGTATGCACTGCAGAGTGCGTGGGGGTACAGAGCAGGAGCGCGCCCCAGCGTTCAAGGACAGCAGGGTAAGGGGTGCGCAGCAGGGTTCAAGGAGCACACCACAGGGCTCGTATCAGTCACACGTCATTTGTGGGCTGACCTATACTCCTCATCCTCCTATGGTCTGTAGCTATGTATCTGTATGCAATATGTAGCTAACTAGCTATACACCTACATGATACCAATAATAACACGGCGTTTCACAGATTCATCTGCTTGCTCTATACGGACACCTACGTGTTCCTCCCCAACCTGTTGGCCCCGGGTCGACCGCACCATAGACGTGGTGGTGAGCACACAGCTGGCTACTGACACGCCTGGCCGCTTCAAGATCCGCTGCAACTGGTGAAGGCCGGGGAGAGCGCTGGCCGGTCATGACAACTGATCGAGTGGGGTTCAATGCAAGGGGATGCCAGGACGTTGAATGGGAAAGTGCCATACGCGCTGTGGTGTTGTAAGTCAGTGTCAGGGCATCCAGGGCTGTGACACGTGAGCTAGGCAGGCATGTGTATGTGCCACATTCAACAGCAGCAGTTGCTCACAGACGTGGGATGGAGGGGGGCTGGGGGGGCCCTGCCAATGCAAGCACCCTGCCCTCTCAGACATATCAAGTCCCTGCCCAAGTGTACGTCGGCTGGCCACACAGCCGACACTGTGTGACGTGGTACTGCCTGTGCTGCTGCAGGTGGCTCCAGAAGTACAGCATCCAGCACCTGGCGGCGGTTGACTTTGGGGAGCGGCTGTCACCGCCGTGCAGCCCACCGGTGCGCCTGGTTAACCGAACAGCTCAAGTCGGTTATGTCGGTCATGCAAGTCACATACATAGATACATTGGCACATGGCTTGCATGTACGGCTCCCATGCCAGCACCCCGACGCGAGGTGGTCTATCATCACAAAGGCTAGGTGATGAGCTGCTGACCATTGCATGGCCTGTGTGTGTGTCGTGCCATTCCATTCTGCTGTCCTGCAGGAATCCGCGCCACCACCCTCCCCCCTGTGGTGGTGCGGTGCAACGTGGATGGGCTGGTGTATGTTGGATTAATGTTTGCTTCACTCAACTGGAACACCGTGCAGGCATCTGGATCTCTGTAGTCTTAAGGAACTTCTAGTTGATGGGCTCCGGCAAGCAGATGAATTTGTGAAACGCCGTGTTACTACTAATAATAATTACTAAATGACTATTAGTAATTTCATTATTACCCTCCCCCCTGCCGCCGTACTCCACACCATCGCCCCTGCCCCCGCCCTCCCCCAGTCCCTCCCAGCCTCCGAGCCCCTCCCCTCCCCCCCTTCCTGGTGGTGCGTGTACAGCAGCGGTACACCAGGCAGTACAGCAGGCAATAGGCAAAGGCCATGCGTCTCAGATCTCACAGTTGATGCCGCGGGGGGGGGGGGGGCGCTGGGGG
>BDCZ01000045.1:137855-160238 GCA_001662365.1 Chlamydomonas applanata
GTCAGCGGCAGGCTCAAGACCTGTTGCGTGCTTGCTTGTCACGGCTTTCTGGTCCTGGAAGAGAGAAGCACCAGGTCCCCAGCCATGCCACCACAACCGTGCACTGCACTCGTATAATCAGCGTACATTGGGAACCAGCATCGCTCTCGATTCGTGTTGGTCTATGTTGGATTCTACTATACTAGCTGTATGACAGTAAGAGGCAGTCTGGCTTTAGCATGCAGACATATCTATGGAACACTGTGTGGACTTCCTGGGTGGACTTCTGTTGAACAGTTTGTGATGATTAACAGCAGATATTCGATAAAGCCAACACGGCTAGTGGCATACGCACTCATATCAAACCAGTGCGTGCTGCCTCCATGCATGCTGCCGTGCATGCGGTCAACCTACTTCAGCCGTATAACAGTACTGAGCTGGCTGGCTACAAAGCGCTTGGCCGTTGGGGGCACAGGAAGTTGTAGAACGCATCCTGCACGAACAGCGGCCCGCCTGCCGCAGCGCTGTCCCCTGCCTTCTTCCACCACACCCACGTGCCCTGCTGGATCTTTTTGAGGTCTTCGCCTGCAGTGTGCGGCACAAGTGCGCACATGCCGATGGGTCAGGCCTACACAAACTGGACACCGCGCTGCTTGGCACCTTGCAGCATGTCATCGTGGCAGCAGGCACATGCTGGGGCACCAGTGGCGCAGTGCATGACAAAAACACTGGTCTGCAGTTCCTATATTCTGACATGTGCAGCAGGAACAGGGCACGTATCAGCATGCCAGGCCCCTGAGCATCATCGTAGGGGCGTGAAGTAAGGATACAGCATACCAGTATTGCCTGCGGCTGGGCGCTGAAACCACAGCCCTGGAACATGGTGTCATCACAGAGCACCTGGCCATGCACAGCTCAGAGCTCACCTCCTGTGTAGTGAGGGTCCAAGATGAGGAAGGCACAGTCGCCAGTGAGCTCGTTGAAGGCAACGCCCAGCAGCGTGTAAGCCAGCACGCCACCACCGATCATCACAGGGGTGCCTTGGTTGGTGAAATGAGCGGCCAGCTCGCGTGCATGGTTTGGGATCTCTGACCCCCTGCTTCAGGAGCAGTTGAGGCAGGTCCAGTCAAAAGCTGTTTGCAACACACATCATGCTCATCCATCGTTGGCAAACCCTTGGGTGCGAGGGCAAATATACCAGCGCAGCTGCACACATGATTTTCAGGACCGGTCAGCACAGCTCATGATTTTCAGCAATGGTCAACGGTCAACGGTCAGACCCACTTGTTGATCGTGATGATCTTGGAAATCACACCCAGATATTCATCAAGGATGTAGGAAAGCTCTATTGCACCAATCCAGTTGCTGGACCCCACAAACGACTGTGGCTTGTCCCCAATCTTGACTAATGTCTGCTGGATCTCCCTGGGCAGCAAAGTGTGGCCAAGCATACCTGGTTATTGAACAGCCGCAGCCACCAGTCAAACCATGAATAGCACAATTTTGACATGATGACCGGCGAGTGGCCTGATGGCTGCAGGCATGGGCAGCATCCATGCATAGCATGCATGGCATGCAGAGCAGCACAAGGGGCCCCAGCTCTGTGCCTGCAGGCATCAAGAAGACAGCAATCGCAACTGGAGCACACCCACCTGTGGTTGGGCACTGGCTTGCTCGTGTACTGCTGCATTTGAAACCAAGAGATGATGGTCTGCAGTGAGCGGTACGCGCAGCCCCAGCCCCCGTCGTTGAACCGGTCCTGCAGATGGGATGCAAACAATGATCCTCATTGAACTTGCGCACATTATGATGGCATGCACTTGTCAAGAACAGCACCGGCCCATGTTCCATGCGCGGTCAGTGCACACAGGCCAGCTGCAGACATGTGAATTGATCAGGAAGAGTTGAGTTTTGGCATCAACTGACAGATCTGCACAGTGTGGAGTACCTGCATGTAGTGGTAGTACTCGTATGACCCATCCACAAGGTACAGCTTGGCACCTGGCACTGCACGCAGCAGTGGAAGCGACACCAGCAAGCAGCATCCACCTTGATTCGTGGTATGTGGTGGCAACGAGCATGCTAGATGCACAGCAGTACAGGTGCGGCAAACAATGTGTACGATAATTCTCCAGCGACAGGGCTGCCTCACTCCTCAGCTCCTCAGCCCTGCTGCTCACCTGGCATGTTGAGGCCTACATGTACATCCCGCAGCCGTGCCACCTTGCCTGTTGCTGCCCCACTGTCTGCCGGCTGGTCAAACACCAGGGCATTGGCCAGGCGCAGGACTGGCCTGTTGAGCGGCAGGCACAGGAGCTTGTGCAGCTCGCTGCGGTAGGATGCAAGGGCTGCATCTGCAGCCTCATCATCTGCCCCAGGCTTGCGGGGGTACAGCAGTGTGATGTGGTGTGATCGCCCAGGCGGCAAGAAGTGGTGCGCCCGCACGTCTGCGAGGGTCCCGTGCATGCCCAGCAGCCCCACCGCACCCTTCAGCTGCGCTTGTAGTGCAGGCTGCACCCAGTTGTGCAGCAGCTGAGACAAAGGCGTGGCTGTTGGGACGTACAGTAGTACATCCAGGTGTACCTGTGTCTGACTGTGATGCAGCATGCCTCCAACCAGAGGCTGGTACTCCAACAGAGGTGCGTGGGCATCACCTTGATAGGCTGGCTGCTGTGACCAAAGCGACAGGGTGACTGGGAGCTGTGACAATGGTGCCTCTGATGCTGGTACCAGGTCCTGTATGCTGCCAGAGCTGCTGGCGGTGAGCAGCGTCCGCGCGCCTGACTTGGACTGTGCCATGAGCACCACTGATGCGCCTGTCAGAGAGTGCTCTGCGCTGGCCTGTGCGCGTGTTAGTGCCTGCTGCAGCTGCGTAGTGTGCGCTGGGGACAGTGCTGCGGTGCGTGACTTGCTGCCATTGCTGCTCACTGCCTTGCTGGTCTCCTCCTCCAGGTACACATCGAGAGGAAGTGTCACCTGGCATCTCAACAGTGCCATGCTCCTGTCAGCCCAGCCAAGCAGCCCTGCACTGGGTGCTGCGGCATCTGCAGCAGCTTCCTGAGGGCTGGAGGGGCTGTTGGGCAGCACATATGAGAGCACGGACCCCACAGGGAATGCTGCGACGCATGGCTGCGAGCCAGCAAGACACAGCTGCGCCACGGCACCGGCCTTCAACAGTGCCAGCGCCGATTCCTGTGTGCTGCCCAGCACGCCCACGTACTCCAGCCCATGTGGCAGCAGATGTGCCACAGCTGCAACAACAGCACGCACCGCCAGCATGGATCCACACAGGTTGGCATGGGCCACATGAACTGCCATGCGTGCATGCCAATGCACAATGCAGAAGCGCAGATCTCATGTCCAACTCTCATTATACCACAGCAGCAGCGTGCCAAAGCTAACCCACGTTCACCTTGGTGTTCGGCAGCTGAGATCCAATCGAGTACAAGCAGT
This sequence comes from Chlamydomonas applanata, assembly GCA_001662365.1. Taxonomy (NCBI): domain Eukaryota; kingdom Viridiplantae; phylum Chlorophyta; class Chlorophyceae; order Chlamydomonadales; family Chlamydomonadaceae; genus Chlamydomonas; species Chlamydomonas applanata. The sequence continues at coordinate 141,288 of BDCZ01000045.1, forward strand.
GAACTGCCTTCGGATCTTGGACGAACCCCAATCAGCACTGCTGGTGTGGAGATGGAAGCATCGACAAGCCGAGCTGGGAGGCCTGCCGACCAGCGCACGGCCGATGGGGCCATGGCTCCAAACGCATGCAGCACGCGCTGTATATCACCACTGGCAATGCTGCTGTCCTGATGGACAAGCGCCTCGTTTTCTGGGTGACGTGGCTGTCACATATAATCGACTAGGTGAAGAGACGTGTGGTGCTGTCCCTACCTAGATGACGTGTGAAACAACTTTGCATGTACTCAAGACACGCTAACTGGCTATCTTACTGCCCAGCACACGTTGGCAACCTGTACTACGAGTTCACTTGGCTGGAAAGAAGCACCTTGAACACAACAGGACCTAATGCTGTGCTATTTATGAGGCTATTGTTGGTCCTTGAGGACTTGTGCGCTTGAGCAGAAGTTGAGAAAAAAAATGCCGCACAATTTATTCAACAATCCAAAGGGCTCGCTGCTGGATCAACTAGGCCCTCTTTCCAATCCAGCCATAGATGCGCTTAGGCCCGGCAGCGGAGATGGCCAAACATCTTCATCCTTGAGTGCTGGCACGTCACCATTGCTGTCTCCCAATGTGTCCGGGCCACTTTCTGGCCCCAACCTGGCGCGCATCTCCGGCTCCATACTCCCACCCCCTACAGTCCGTGTTGAGGCCGGTCATGCCACGCAGGTAAAAGCTGTGAAAGACGGCGCTCGTGGGTTGCATGACAGTGCAGCACCCAGCAAGCTCTCTGCCATGCAAGCTACATGCGCACCCTTAAAGTGCATTTTGTGCTGCTGTCCCTGCACGCAGCCTGGCAATCGCTATGCTGGGCTGAACCAGGACTTTTGCGGTGCGTGTTGGGCACAAGCATGTCTGTAATCTGTGAATGCCGGCATCTGTTTGTCATGCTCTGCCACGCTGGCAGTTCAGTTGGACACCAGCAGCCTCAAAGCATGTGTGCAGGATGCACCGTGCCAAGTAGGAGCTCATGCTACATGCAAGTTATGAAGCGCACGACACAAACTGTTGTCCATGGCGCTGCATGTTGGCAGGACCATGCAAGTGTGAACCTGCTCCCTTTGCACCTACAGTGGTCCAAGAGATGTATGCTGCTGGAGAGCTGCCACGGAATGGGCAACAGACGTACATCGTGGCAATCTGTGACGGTGCGTCACTTGGGGCTGTTGGATCTGTTGCGTTGCTCTTATTATGGGCCTAGTAGCTGCTGCACACCATTTTCAGCATGGTATGGCATCCTCCAGTGTTGATCCTGTATCTGCCAACCAGCGCCAGCTGACATCACACTAGCACCGAGCGCTAGGAAAAGATGCTTACCCACCCACGCACCCTCGCTTGCCACTGCAGGCCATGGCATCCTGGGTGACAAGTCGGCATCATTCGCTGGCAAGGCGCTCATGCGCCAGCTTTACTCCAGTGGGGTGCTGCGCAACAAGGTTCTGTCACGCCTTGCCGCTGAGGACATGGTGAAAGAGATGAAGGTGGGGAGCGGCTGGAGCATGCGTGGCATGCGGCCTGTCGTGGGCTGACGTGCACGTCCATAGCCTTTTAGGTGCTGCATCACGCACGCCGGCAACGCCCGCTGCTGACCCCTGTGCCGACTGGCGTGTCATACATGTGCGCAGGTTGCATTCAAGAAAGCGCACGCCTCGGCAAACAGTATCTATGACAACCCACCCAAGACAGTAACATACCAGGCCAGCCCTGGCTCACAAAAGCTGGCAACGTACAACCTGTGTTCAACCAGCGATGGGGCAATGGTGTACCGGGGGACGGGCCCAAAGGTGTGTGGTGCAAAGTGGCACCTGGCATGGCAAGTGCATGCCACAGCCAGGCTCAAGTAGGCAACAGCATGTGTACCGTACCTCTTTTTTTGTGTGTGTGGGGCCACATCGTGCGCCTATCACGGCGCACGGATACCTGCCTGTCACAATGGTCAGGCACAGTTTTTCCATCAAGCTGGGTTCCAAAAAGCCTGGTGTAATTGTGCGGCTCATGCCGCCAAATGTACTGCTGTATGCGAGGAGAGTCGGGTGTCGAGGCTCGCTGTACCGCTCGTGACTGCGCTCGTGGCTGTGCTGGGCATGCGTGGCTGCAGGCAAACGAGAAGATGCTGGAGTGTGGGTCCACTTGCACGGCTGCCGTGGTCCAGGGCAACCGTGTGTGCCTGGCGGATGTGGGGGATAGCCAGGCGGTGCTTGGATATGATGCAGGGGAGCGGTACCGAGGAGAGATTGTGACGGTGCGGCACCACTGCCTCAACCAAGAGGAGGGCGACCGCATCCGGGCCAACCACTCGTCCACCACGCGGGTGCTGGAGGTGGGTTCTTGGGGAAGGTGCCTGCCGCTTGCCTGCCGCCTTCCTGCCTGCCTTCTGCCCGACGACTCGCCCGCCCCCACACCGCTGTGCCCTCATGTTGCCCCCAGATGTTGATTTGCGTCCTACCCGTCAGCTGCTCAGGAAAGCACAGCTGTGATAGTGTGATGCCAGAGCCCTGGCCTGTGCGTACATCCCGTGCGCACTCTCAAAACTGCAAGCAGGACGGCTACTTGGCGGTGTTTGAGGGCCCATGGGCAGGGTACGAGCTGAGCGTGACGCGCGCGCTGGGTCACAAGAATATGGAGCAGTACGGCGTACTGGACGACCCATACGTGACGGTGCTCACTATTGATGAGGACAAGCACAAGTGCCTTGTGATTGCTTCAGATGGCATTTGGTAAGTGCTAGGCCAGCCGTGAAGGCCCGCTGTGCTGGAAGGCGTCGCATCCATGCACGGCCATGCCATGATGCATGATCACATGCTATGTCAGTGATGAACTGAAGGCTGAACATCCTTGACCACACCCGAGGCTGCTTGGCTCGCGCACACATGGCGGCACACCGGGTGCCGCCTGCCACGTGGCATCCTCTAGCCGTGTGCCAGTTATACCCATCACGTCTTGCCACACCACCATCCCACAACAGCATTGCCCACCTACTCGTATCTTTTTGGTGGGCTCCTGCAAGGCGCTGCTGAACATCTAGAAACGGATTGGAACCTGTGCTAGGCATTTATGCATATCGAGTCGAACTGTACCACCCGCCCCCCGCAGGGACGTGATGAATGGCGATGAGGTGGTGGATTACGTCATGGATGCGTATACATCAGGCAAGACCGCGACCCAGGCAGCAGATGCCCTAGTAGCGCATGCCATTGAGCTGGGCCTAAACAGCCCTGAGGGTGAGCAGGACAACACGTCAGCAATCGTGCTCTTCTTCAAGCGGCCCAGCCCGTCCGCGGCACAGCTCATCAAAGCGGGCACAGCGCCCCAGTCGCCCCTCGTGTCGAGGCCTGGCTCAATGGATATGAGTACGGTGGCTGCTGCGCTGTCAGCAACCTCCACACACACGCCCACACACTGAGCGTTTATAGTAGCAAGGGCGCGCTCTGTAGCACTGGATGGAAACCACAGACCGGAGACATGAAACTTGATTCCTCAGCTCTTCACTTAATCCCTCAGGCCCTTCAATGGCCCGTGATGGTGGATGCATACTGCATCTCGTTGAAACATGTGTGCCTGAAGCAGTGCGCTGAAGCAGGGATGGAGCACATTGCGCTGGTCCGATAAGTCAGCGCTGTGCAAACTGCACAGGGTGGTCGAGTGAGTGCGTCGAGTCTACGCACGGGACGGGTGCTTCATGATGCACGACGTGGAGCTGTTGCTGAGGGTGACAGCACCACACGCAGGATGGCGGGGTGGCTTCCCTTATTCTTACTGACATAACCGCGTAACGGCTGTTGTGCCCCAGGGGTTTTTGTTGAAGAGCCACAGCAACTTTCTGTAGTCGTGAGCAGAGGTACGACCACTGCTCCTGACTGAACAGAGCGAAACGACAGTCAATTGATGTCACATAGTGCATGAACTCAGTTGTGAAGGGAGAGCTTGTGGGCTTGCCGTTTGCCAGTGCTAGAGTGCCTGGCGATCTTGGCTGAACAGGTGTGATTGGCATGGGTTTGGTTCAGCAGCCTGGCTACACTCTGTACTGCGCTACAATCTACCGATCACCATTCTCCCTTGAGATGAATGCTTTGCCAGCGCACGCAGCGCTGCGATTTGCTGTGCTGCTAATTGATGTGAGGAGACGCAAAGTGCATACATGTGTGCTGCAATGGTACTACTCCTACTACTGGTCCTGTTTTCGAGTCTAAAGCCGCACAGGGTATTCATCTTGATTCACGACTGCACGTTTCATGTCATTGCTTGCCAGCTATTTGCATACTGCAACTTGTAAGCCTCTCAGTTCATCTGGCATCCCAACGGTTCAGCCCCGGCCCCAAGACACATCTCGCAGGTATTGTACAATTGAACCATATATAATGCATCGTTACGCATACCTGCCGCCCTGTCGAACCTGCCACACCTACATCACTGTTTTTCAAGGCAGGGGCAAACCAGGGGCCCACTGCGTGACTGGCCCTCTCTTCTTCTCTCGTTATATCGTCAATCGTCTGCAAAGATGATCAACGACGGTGCGCCTGCCGGCCCTACCTCTGTATCACATGCTGCGAGCTGGACCCGAGCTGACCCCTAAAAACCATTTTGTTTGCATTGCAGAGGGCCAGACCGTGGATCTGTACATCCCCCGCAAGTGGTGAGTGGCACCAGCCTCCATGCATGGGCTGTGTTCCATGCAGCATGCATGGGGACGGGACCTGACGCTGGATTGCGCTTCTGTTCGCTCGCAGCGCGTGGACCAACAAGCTGATCACAGCGAAGGACCACGCCAGCGTCCAGATTAACATTGGCCACCTGAACGAGGATGGCACTTACAATGGCCAGTTCACCACCTTTGCCCTGACCGGCAAGGTCCGCGCCATGGTGAGTTGGCGGCAGAAGTGGTGGGAGTAGTTTTACCATGCTGGATGCTGGGGCCTGGACCTGAACCATTTTCTCCATGTTGCCCTTCCATTGCAGGGCGAGGCTGACGTTGCTCTGGACCAGCTGTGGCAGAAGAAGGTGAAGGAGGGCCTGGCTGCGTAAATCCGTTCTTCCTGGGCATGTAATTTCACCTCGTTTCATGCTCTCAACCCTCTGGAGAGGGCGTCTCGCGTCCCTGGCAGCAAATGATAACATCGAATTGATAGCTGGGGTCAGTCGCAGTCAGCTGCTGGATGGTCAGGCACAGCAGGGTGGGACCCAGCCGCCATGCAAGGCATGGAGCCAGCTACACAGAACAGCATGGCATGGGCCTTGAGCTGGAGCAAGAGGGGAACAGGCTTTTGAGGTACGATGCCTGCATGCGTCCGCGTCCGCTCTCCACATGCTCTGCATGGGCATGTCTGGGCACTCATGCCATGCAGTGCAAGCTAAGCTTGCTGTTGGCTTGCGGCTTGCTCCCTGTACTGTTTGCTGCACGTGTGCACGTGCGTTGGTTGGTGAGGCGCAAAGCACACTGTCCACATGCCTGCACATCGCGCATCCCGCCACTCATCCATTCTCTGATGCATCCTCACATGCTGCATGTGGGTGACCCCATCACAAACAAGCAGATGCGTGATCCATGCCTGGGGCATGACCCCAAAGCAGCATTGTGCTGGTATGCGCATCCGTCATCTGTTCAATCCACGCCGCTGCTCCAGCATTTTTGCATTCATGTGCATGCATGAAGTGCATGACAGGGTCGGCAGGTTTACCCCAGCTGCAGTGGGCACTGGCTATCACTTCAGCAGGCCAAGCCGTCGCAGCACGCTCTGGGTGGTGGGCCAGGTGTGGCCACGGCGAGCTAGCCAGCCTGCCAGCCGGCGCCTGTATGGCAAGCCACATGTGCGACAGGTCAGATCAGTGTCCAGCCGCTCACAGGAAAACAGTTGCAGATGATGTGAAATGCAAGCATAAGCATTAAGCAACCATGCTCACAAGAAGGCACCAGCGTACAGGTCAGAGAAAATCTAGTCCGCCCTGTGTGCACTGTACCTCTGGGCCTCGACTGGTGCAGCCTGCATGTTCCTGAGTCTGCGTGCAGCCTCCTCCAGCAGTTGGTCCCCTAGTCCATCCCCAGGCTCCTCTGCCTCTTCATCCTCATTCTCTGAGCTTGACCCATCAGCGTGGACACTGTCTGTCTGCATATCGCTTGGCAGGATGTGCCTGCTGGTGCCAAAGAATTGCTGCAGCGCCTCATTAATCACATCAGCCTCCACGCCACGCTTGAGCAGCTCCTGTGTGACGTGCCCAGGCCGGGGGGCAACGTGAACATACTCAGGCGTCAGGGTGTAATGAAATCAGCACTTGGGATGCTGATGTACTAGAAACAGACCATCTGCCTGTTGTCTACCGTGCCCTTCCAGTACCGATACTTCCATCCACACATGCTCTGCCATGGCGGCATGGGAGAGTCATGTACGACGAGTCCTGTGGCTTGCAAGAATGCAAAAGGGAAAGCAAATTGTCACACCTGCCGTAGGACTGTGGGGCTGCGCTTCGTGGTGCGCCACTTGCCCCTGATGTAGCTAGCTGCGTATGTCGCATCGTTCACCTCGCCCTGTGTGGATGAAACATGCACCAGTGCAATTGTCATGAAATCATGATTGTATCATGAAGCTCATGATGTACCAGTGCGCGCACCACCAGCGATGCGCGTTCACGCCATGGTTTGGCATCTCAGAAGCAGGTGTCTGGGGCCTGGCAAGCAGCGGTCACCACGCACCACTTCCATCAGCCTTGCCACTGCCCGGCTTGCAGCCTCCGGGCCATGACCATGGGACGCAAGCTTGTCCAGCATCTCATGCCGTGTGTACGCGCGCCGATTGATGAGAGCATATGCGTGAGACAGTGCATCCTGGTATGCGGCTTCCAGGTCTTGTGCATCATCCCTGCAGTGCACAATTCCATGAATGAGGTACTGTATGCCTTCACTGGCACTGCGATGCTCTTAACGTCATGTGCCCGCACTCGACTGGCAGCATGCGTGAATAGCACATGGGCATGTGGCGTCGATTCAACGCTCGGTGTTAGGCACAGGTGACGCTCTGCGTTAGGCGCATGTGGCGCTCGTGACAGGCGAGCAGCAACTTACCTTGTGCTACAAGTTGTAGCATCTGCCTGGCCTGAGCCCGTCCTGGCTGTCAAGGTCCTGTCGCTACGCCATCCCCTCCCTGATCTCCCATCCTGATTACGTGCAAGCCTGCGTCGGCCAACATGTCGGCCACCACGGCCAGAGACCGCAGAAGGCAGGTTATCAAAGATGGTGCTGATACCAGGTGCTGCACCAGCTGTGCTGCTTGTCCCAGTGCTCCTCTCATCTGGTTGCCTCCGAGACCGCACGCTCATGTCTCCCCCTGTAGAGCTGGCCGATGGGAAGTCATCCCAGATGGTGGGCAGTCCATGGCTGCTGCTGTTGCTGCCATTGTTGGTCCTACTATTATCTAAGGGGACAACAGGGATGTTGGCAGGTGAGTGAGCAGCTTCCTGCTTGTGTCGTTCCTGGGAGGTTGTGGGGTCATGTGGTGTTGGAACAGCCGTGTGTTTTGACGACCCAGCCGCAAGGGATGAGGCAGGTGGTGGAGCACTTCCAGCCCACTGCTTTGGATCCTTTGGTGCTTGAGGCGGCTGAGGCTGCGCTGGCGCAGGGGCTGCTGGTGGAGGTGCGGGTGACGTGCGGCGGGGCCGCGCAGTTCCAGCAGTGCGCTGCTGCTGTCGGAGCTCTGCCAGTGACATCGGCCGGCGGCCACTTGGGCGGCTGCCGTCTTCAGCACCACCACTGCCAGCATCACCCATACCTATTGGCGCAATTGTTGCCCACCGCTGTGGAGGGTTACGGCTGTGGACTACGCTGCAGCATGGCATGCTCTGGTATGGGCGGGTGAGCGACCTCCATGCGTGAATGTGACCGCCTGTCACGGCACATGGCGTCGTGAGCCAGCATCTGCGCGCCTGGTATGCATGCACTGAGATGCTGCAGCTCATAGCCACAGCTGTGTATGAAGCGCACCGCTTCGAGACCTAACATCAAATGGGGGTTGGTTTGTGTGCAGGTGTATACATGGCTCAGAGAATCAAGCTGTCACGCCCGGTTCTGTGCCAATGCCTCGGGGCTCTGCTGGTAATTCAGGCCTAGGTAATGACCACAGTCTGTTCACTCTTGGCCTGGAAGAGCTGTGCATGCGCTGGTCTTTCTCATCTGGCGACCGACAATATAATACATAGTATCTCAATCAGGTTATCATGGCCGTGATCTGACAAAACCCTCCCAGCAGGATGGCTGTTGCTGATGGCCGAGTTGCTCTCAAGGTCGCTGGGTGCGTCATCTGCAACTGCATTGCGCGCTGGTCTGTTCATCTTCCTACTTCGGGTATTAATTTCCCCTTCTGTGCAGGGCGCTGAGTGGCGTGGTATTCGTCAGCTCCCTGGATGCCCCCGTCTCCGAGCTGCGAGCTGAAGTGGCTAGACTCCTAGGTGGGTGTGCAGTGTGGGCAGATCTTCGTTTCTTGCTGCTGCGTGCTGAACACATGGCACGCTGCCAAATTGCAGGTGCATCGGATGCCAAGCTCATTGTCGGGGGCAGGACGTTGCAGGTGTGGCACAGCACGCATGACATGGGTGCATAGCTGTGATGGCCTGATGCAACACTTCAGGTCTGCCAGCACACCCGACACAAGTGCATGTGTCCTGTCTGCAAAAACCGTGCCGTGCCACTTAGCCTTGCTTGCTGCAGACGGGCACGAGGTACGCCGTTGTTCCGGTGCACACAGGATGACGCCAAGCCACTGAGCCAGTGCAACATCAACGCGAACTCCCGCATCCTAGTGATGGGCAAGGGCGCGGATGCCGCAGGCGGGGTGGCTCAGGAGGCAGCACGCCAGGTGGGGAGCCCCTGCAGCTCATGGCTGCCCGACAGTTTGCTCTGTTGCATCATGCACTGCTGAGCCATGCCGCAGCAATCGCTGCAGCAATCGGCTATAATAATAATAATAACACGGCGTAGCAATCGGCTATGCCGCCCCGTAACGCCGCAGCCGCCACCGCCGCAGCCCAGAACACCGTGGCTTGCACCATTGACCCTTGACAGCTGCACCCGGCACACCCATCTCCTGACTGAGGCATCGCAGCACACCACACATGCCGTGCCGGGTGCTGTATGCTGGGCTCATGAACAGCTGCCCTCTGGGACAGCTGTCCTCTGGAAGATGGTACCAAAGTACTCGCATGCATGTCTAATATAATAACACGGCGTTTGACAAATTTATGCATGTCTGTCCAAGTGGTTAACTGGTTTTGCCTGGATATGCCTGGACATGGGGGACTTCTGTTTGCATGCCCGCAGGCGTCCCTTGAGCGCATCAAGCGTGTGATGGGCACATTCGCGGCGCGTGACCACCGCACCACTGACAGCGCGTTCGCGCTAGAGCTAGAGAACCAGGTGGGCTGGCCTGCCTTGGTTTGAGATTGGTTTGACATAGATTTAAAATCGGACCTGTGTGTAACATGTGGAGCAGGATAGCATGACATGCTGCCGTTGCAGAGCTGCATGGTCCCAAGTTTTAGGTTTATGGAATTTGCTTTCTATGGAAATAGCCAAACCTCCTCATAGCTAGAGGCAAGGGGCGGCACGCCCGCAGCTCTCATGGCCTGCCTGCGCTCTCCAGCACTCACAGTCGACTGTGTGCTCAACTTCATTATCATAACGGCGCCAGGCAGGGCTCCAGGGTGCTCTTTCTAGCGTGCGGCGTGCCCCTGGTTCCTGCTTGCTTGCTTGTTTCGCTGATCTGGCGGGTGCAGGATGGTTCCCGCTTCCAGCTGAGTGACGCAGACAGGCGTGCGGTGGTCATGGGGCTTGCGCTGCATGACATGGGCAAGGCCGCGATGGCCAAGGTGGGCGCTCAGTCTGTGATATGGAGCTAAGGCTTGCTGCTTGCACAGCGGCAGCGTCGTGCATAGCACCTGCTGTGCACCTAGTCGGCGTGGGCGTTGTATTGGTCAGGAGCTGCGGCAGCAGAATGTGGGGCAGCCTGGTTTGCTATCCCTGCATGGCCCTTGGTTATTTGACAAGTTTTGGCAAGCAAGTGCTTCTCTGCGCCGTTGTGACATTCTGTGCCAATATCAAGATAACCCACCGTTGTATCATCTGTTCAGTGGTCAAGCCAAGTATCTGTCCTGTCCGCGTGTGGCGGGGCTTGCAGGGCGCGTGGCAGGATGCTCTAGACCGGCTGGTTGCTGCTGAGGAATCCCTGGCCTGTGTGTCAGACCCTGAGCTACTCAAGGGCATTGACAATGTGGGCCTGTTGCTGCTGGACATTGTGTGGTGCGTGGGCATGCTCAACGGTGCTCTGGTCCTGGCTACTCACTCATTTCTCTATCTTTGTAATTTTGGTGCTCTTGCTCCTGCCGAACACTGCCCAGCATATCCCCGGGGCGTAGCTTGGCATTGCTGCTCATGATATAGCTCTGGCTGTCATCATTGTACTTCGCTGCACAAGCTTGATGCTGTGTTGCACCGTTTCTTGCTGTACGTGCTGCGATCCCCTGATTGTTTTCGGTTGGCAGGTGCTACTACAAGCTGGGGGACGTGTCGCGGCTCGGTGTTGCTCGTGAGCGCCTGGCGCGCGCACACGCTGCGCTGTTGGTCGCGCACGGCCCCAACATGGAGCGCGTGCGCAAGCTACACGGCAGCCGCTTCGCGCCAGAGCTGGCTGTGTGCGTGTGATGAAGGGTACTGGCTGAACAGCTTGTACAGCTGTGTGTTGAAGTGTAATGGGTGACGCTGAGTCAGAGAGGAGCTGCGGGCTTTTGTGCCCATGCAACGGGGTTAAACATGGCGCTTGGGGCAGCGCCACATATCTGCAAAGTATCTGCACGCCTGCGGCCGCCCTGTGTCCATCCTGTGTTTGCTCGCCTTGCTCTTACACTGAGCGCGCCATGAACATCCTCTGTACCGCCTGATTGTACGGCAGGTATGTGCGGCTGGAGGCTCTTGAAGCAGTGGTGGCATATCACACAGGGGATGTGGCTGCTGCTGAGCGCAGCCTGGCGTCCGCCCGTGCCAAGCTGCAGTCGCTGCAGGTGCCAGACGTGCCCCTGGCACTCCTGAGAGAGATGGGCTACAGCTCGGCGGAGGCCAAACGTGCATTGCGCTTCAGTGGGGGAGACATGGATGCAGCCATGACGTTCATCGCGCAGCAGCGTACTGCTGAAAAGGTGTGATGCGGGCAGTACAACGTGCTTTGGCCGTGGGAGCTTGCGCGAACAAAAGAAGAGGGGCAGCAGGGAGTGCACGCCCTGCTTGTCAACATCTGTGACCACCGGACTGCTGTTTTGTCAGCCCCAGTCGCAGCCTAAATGACTGACCTATGAGAACACGGCGTTTCAGAGCCCCAGGCTGGAGTGTTTCAATTGCATACTGTGTTGTTTGTGTTGGTTCCTGCTGGCTCACAGGACCGGAAGGCACGCAGCCGGTTGGATGCTGCATGGCGCAAGGACCGCAAGCAGTACGGTCGTACCGCAGGCGGGCAGTACGTGGACCGTGAGCCACATGCTCGCCTAGTGGTCATGGGCTATGACAGGTGTGTTAACCATTACTGTACGTTGGACTCTTGGGCTTGTTTGCTAGCAGCACCGGCAGGCAGTAACATTGTGACAAGTGCATCACAGCATGTTACTGTTCACAGAGCTGCCGGCTTTGCATCACACTTGTCTTGCTCGGTACCGCCTGCAAGCACAGGCTGGTGGCAGCGGAGGCACTACGCTCATGCGACAACAAGTTTGGGGATGCACTGGACGCCTTGATGGATGAACGCCGGCGCGCTGCTTTTGTGCTGGCTGCGAGCCTGAAACAAGCCATGGTACGCATCGACTGCCACCTTCACCGCACGTGCACAAACGATGCATGCATGCTGCTTCCCGTGCATGCTGTTTGGGTAAGCAGCTCAAAGATTGGGCCTGTTGCGTGCGCAAGCTGGGCTAGTTATGTGTTTGCCCATGCACTCCATGACAAGTTTCACAACAGGACACTGATTGGCAGTTTCGTGATCCTGAGAGGCCGCTGCTCGCGCCCCATCTCCACTGCAGGCGCCATCAGCCAAGCGGGCCAAAACAGCGAGCAAGCAAGGCACGTCTGCAGCGCCAGCCAAAGGCAGGGCAAGCACATCACAGGCAGGCACCTCTGCTGATGGTGGGCCAGCAGAGATGCTCACAGATGAGCAGCTGGCTGCAAAGGCACAGCAGGAAGAGGCAGATGAAGCAGCCTCTCGCCTGCAGGTACACCATTGTGGCTGATGTAGGGCAGGAGCGTGCGCTGTGTGGTTTGCCGTGTTGAGTTGAACGAGTAGATGGAGTTCTGCGTTGTGTGCACTGTGCAGCACGCATGTACTGCCCAACAACTGAGCACCACGCCCATACTCTTGTTCATACTGCTTTGGGTGCGCCCACTCCATGCGCTGCCGCTCATGTGCGTAAACACCATCTGACCCTGCTGCATGCCTCAACTTGTCAGTCTGTTGGCTGTGCCATCGGCCCTTCTGCGCACAGGCCGAGGAGTATGGGGGCAATGGCAGCGAAGATGAGGTTGAGGAGGAAGAGGATGAGGCCGGGCCATCTGACAGGCAGAAGACAGCCAGTGATGAGGAGATGGAGCATGAGGTGTGTGGCCTGACTGGCTGGCTGACCGACTGAGTGATTAACCCATTGCCATTGTGCTCTGAAGCTGGTAACGCGTCATGCACGACCATGCCTTGTACCATACATGGCAAAAGGCAGTGGGAGGCAGGTACATAGCCGTAACTTTAATAGGTGTTGTAGCGTTTTGGCAAGGCATGGGCTGGCCGATGATGCAGTGGCAGGAGCACTGCTGGAGCTTAGTCTAGGCCTTGACGCCATGATAGTGACATGCGTCCCAGGCACCACACGCACATCCTGCTCAGCCTTACATCAGCCCACTCGACTGCTGCATTTTTACATGCGTATGTGCAGATGTACGCAACACTGCAGAGTGACCCCATGGCTGCATATGACATCGAGGTCGAGGATGAAGCCGAGATGATCCAGCTGTTCTCTGTGCTGTGTGAGACTGCACGGGGTGCAGGCAAGGGATGAGGGCACCAGGCTGCATGATGTGGTGCCTGGATCTTGGACCCAAGCTTAGTTTGTGCGCAGCATCACGCTCTGCGAAGTTCGATGGTTGTTTTTTGGTGTGTGTGTGTGTGTTGGTTACATCGTACGCCCATCATGGCGCATACATGCCTGCTGCGAGACAGGATTAGCAACATGCGTTATAGGCTTGTAGCTTCAAAAACTGTATGTACTACGAGTGTGTGCACGACTGCCCTGCACCCAGACGATGTTGTGACCAGGGCAAAGCACATGAACTTAAGGGTGGCCTGGCGGTGTTCCAAAACCACTCCCAGAGGTGATGTAACACATTGTTGACAATGACATGAATGAATGAAATCCTGGCCTCGAGTATGGCGAGCTCCGCCAGCACATCTTCTGCAGCATTGAATGCTCTTAGGATCCATCTACCCATCTGCTCCCACACCCTTCCTGCCCCTCAGCTGTGCCCCTCCTGTCCCCGCGCTTTTCCGCGCCCCTCGCCTCGATGAACTGTCTACCCCTGCCACATCCGCCTGCTCACCAGCCCCCACATCCATGTCATCAGCGCCTGCATTTTTTGCATCCTTCTCAGCTGCCTTGCGTGCCGCTGCTGCCCCCTGCCTGCGTGCCTTCCCACCTGCTGCTTCACCATCGTGGCCGCTGCCTGCCACCACCCCCTGCCCCGCACCACCCATATCAGACTCCCCAACAGCTCCCAAGCCTCCCCGAGCGGCATTGACTTCCTTCTTTGTGCGCCGCCGTTTGCGCGGTGGTGGCGGTGGCTCAGCAGGCGCCTGCTGGAACTCCTCAGCCTCATCGTCATACGTGTATGACTGAGCCGCCCCGGCCTGGTCGGCCTCCCCCATTGCTGCCTTACTTGTGGATGCACCGCCCTGGTCATCGCCCCCAAGCGCAGCCCCCACCCCTGCCTGCACAACCGTGCCCGAGCCTTGGTGGGTGCGCTGGGACAGTGCATGAGTTGAGCGAGGCAGCCGCCGCTCAATTCGCCGCAGCTGCGAGAACAGCGTCATGCCCAACGCCTCCGGCGAAAAGCTGCACGCGCAACGCACATGATGTCAAAAAATGGAATGAATAAACACGACATGATGTACACGGTGCACGAAGCTGAGCTGATTCAGCAGGGCTCGTGCGCGTCAGAAAAGGAAGCCAGGGCGCAGACCACGCACGTCAAAAGCGGCATGTCAAAAGCTTGTACCCTCTGTGCCTCCGCAACACCCAACTAGCACCACTACCCCACCCAAACGTAGTGCCGCCCCCTCGTTTTCAAGCAGCAAGCCCAGCTGTCTTCATGGCTCAAGTACTAGTGGCAGGCCCTGCTTCTGGAGCACCGAGCATCAGCGCTGCATGCCGCACGCAAACAACCATGTGAAATGCCGCATCATCCAGCGAACGTCATTGATATTAGTAACCAGGATCCCACCAGCCTGCCTTCCCCGTGCGCAGGTGGGGGCAGCAGTAGGCAGGCGCGCACCTGTCCAGCATGCGCTCCCGCGCGCGCAGCCCTTTCTCGATCGCTTCCTCCCGGTTGTTCGTCACCCAGCGCATGGTGATCGACAGTTCGCGCGCGTCCGGGTTCGCCCACCTGTAGCCACGCAGCCAGCACATGCACATGCCATGCGCTCATGGGTGCAGGGAGGTCCGAATGGTTTGAAGGATAGATAGTACATGCGCATGCAGCTGTTGGTCAGGCAGCCAGGGTAGCAGGCTGCATATATACTGTATGACATGCCGAGCATTGCTCACATCCAGTCCTGATGCTCAGAACATGGCCGCATGCAGGGTGCAGACATGTGAGAAAAGCACAGCCAGTGTAAGACAGCCAGCGGCTCCCAACCACCACAGAATCTTAACAGCTGGAGGACTCACAAGGAACCGTGAAACCAGTCAGGCTCAGAGTTAGGGACTGTCTCCATGTGGAACCCCAGCGGATAGCCCACCTGCAAGGAGGCATGGCTACAGTCTGCAGTTCTGCAGGCACTGGCCTTGCGCCTGCACACCGTTGGTGCTCATAGCACGGGGCGAGTACAAGCAGGCTGAGCGCAAATCGGCAGCACTGACCCCGACCACTCAGAAACACTATGCTGCCCCAGCGGCAGGATCCTCGATCCTCGATCAATTTTGATTCTCCTTGCCTCTTATCCTCCACCCATCACCCATCTTCATTTTTCATCTCTCACCCCAGGCATGCCAGCAGTGCTGTCCCACTCACCTCCTCATCCAGGTATGCAGTCACCCCTGAGTAGTTGGTTGCAATC
Source organism: Chlamydomonas applanata (assembly GCA_001662365.1). Taxonomy (NCBI): domain Eukaryota; kingdom Viridiplantae; phylum Chlorophyta; class Chlorophyceae; order Chlamydomonadales; family Chlamydomonadaceae; genus Chlamydomonas; species Chlamydomonas applanata. The sequence continues at coordinate 156,668 of BDCZ01000045.1, forward strand.
ACGGGCAGTGCCATCGACATGGCCTCCACCTGTGGATACACACAAACACATAGCACGCAGCGTTGCACATGCCATATGGTCACACTTGTACTCACAGCCCAAGTGGCTGCCTACCCAAAAGGAAGATCACCTGCCCACGCGCCTGGCTTCTTGCTGAGCCGCCTCAACTGCAGCCAGCAGCTGCAAGCTTCGCAGGGGGAGATGCAAAGCGGTAAAGCACTGGTACAGCCGCGCGCACGCAGTTGGTTGGCATGTAGTCCGGGTAAGCATATGGGCATGTGCCCTGAGGCAGCACTCACGATGGGCAGGCCCCAACCTTCACCACGAGTGGGCAGTACAAAGGCGTCCACTGAGGCCAGCAGCCTTGCGTACTTCTCTGTCGACAGCTGCTCCGTGATGAGGGACAGGCGGGGCAGCATCATGGAGCGCTTGTGCATGTTGGAGGCCGACCACCTCTCCACCTCAGCTGCAGGGGCACAAGGCGTGAGGCCACACGCGCCAACACATTTACTACAACCCCATCCGCATCCACATGAACACCAGCATCGGCAGCTATTGAGGCACCACCGCATGCATCCTCCAGGGATGAAGAAAGCTCTTCAAGTGCCTGCTGCTGCTGCTGCTGCTGCTGCCGCTGTAGATGCTATGTTGTGCACTTGCTGTTGCTTGCCACAAAGGACGCCGACCAGCCCACTGCCAGAACACAACCCGGGCACCACCCCTGATGCGCCACATCACCCCTGATGCGCTATGCATGCAGTCACACCCAAGCACACCTTTGATGTTTGACTTGCCCACAAAGGGATGAGTAAGAATGATGAGCTGCACCCTGTCTTTGAATCCAAACTCAGAAAGGTAGGCAGCCAGGAGCGCATCCCAGCCCTTGCGATTCTCCCATTTGAAGACAGACAAAAAGGTGTAGGTGCTCCCCTTGGAACCCCCCCGGTCTGGCATTCCGTACACCTGCAAGCAGGCACACACACACACACACCACGAGTCAGGTGCAGGCAGCTGTGATGGTGCACAAGCAGCGAGCCTGAGTCTGGCTGCAGAATGTTCACATGTGACGGCAGCCCACGTCAGAAGCCTGATCCAATCCAGCCAGTGATTGCAGTGCACATGACTTCTGGCTGAGTGCCGGCATCATCTATGCTACCCTGGATCAGCAGTACATCTGCGCACAGCGGTACAGCTGCGCACCTGGATCAGCGGTACATCTGTTGCCAGATCAAGCTCCTGGTACTTGGATGGGTCAAACAGTGTTGTGTTGACTGCCAGCGGTACGATGTGGATCTGCATAGCATGTGAGCCAGCAGCACTGTCACTACCAGCTGCACAAGCTGTGGAGGACGAACGTATCCCCCGCTCAGCCAAGCTGTGAGAATACGAACCTATAAACACAAGTGCCTACCCAGTTGTTCCCGTATTCCAGGGCGCATATACCCTGATGTTGGACTGTACCTGCCCAGTCCCAACACCCTGCTCCCACCCCACCCCACCCCACCCCGCCAACCCCCTCGCCAGCTGCACCGCAGGGTTCACCACAGCAGCAGCAGCGGCCGCCATAGCAGCAGCAGTGGCTGTCATAGCAGCAGTAGCCATCACAGCGCTAACACACCTTATCAGGGTCTACGCCAGACCGGGTCAGCACCTTGCTGGAGAAGTCTGACGGGACCCAAACCTCATCGAGAGAGTTCATGGCTGACACAAAGTCAGCAGGGACCCTGCACAGGCAAGGCGTTGATGATGCCATCAGGTGGGAGGCAGCACATGCGTTGCAATCGGGCATGAAGCGGGCACGGCCATGTTGCTTTTCCTTGGGCCAGGACCAGTGCTAGCGGGGCCTGGGCAGCACCCACACGGCATCCACCAAGCATGACGCTACCCCCCATGCCGCCGCACCGGCTCGTCTCAGCCATTGCGCGCGCGATTGTGTAGGCTGCCTTCTGATGTGGGGGTGGGCACGGCTCGCAAGATGACCACTTCGGACCGGGCCTGCACGGCGCACAACATATGCAACTCATGGGTTGAAGGACACGTACAGGGCTGCGGGCCTGCTCAAGCTGCACCACGTCTGATCCCTCCTGACCCAGACCCTGCTGGGGAGCCCTACAGCTCCGCCCTACAGCTCCGCCCGACAGCTGCGGCAGACAGCTGCGGCCGACAGCTGTGTAACCCAGACTTTTTAATCCCATAGCTGAGCAGGTTGCAAGCCCCAGGGCCATATCTCATACACACAATGGGATATCGGTTATGATGCGCCAGCAAGTGGCTGCTCGTGGCAGTGGGTACGAGGACAGCTGGCACGCACCGCCCATAGAAGCGTGGCATGTTGTGGCAAACCACGATGGCCGGCCGGCTGTTGTTGACGTTCTCTTTCAGCTGCAGCAGCAGAGAGTGCGCCCCGCTGTCCATAACAGTGGCTATGCTGTCTTGGCAGCTCATCTGTAGGGCAGTCAAGTTCGCAGCAAACATTGGAAGCGAGAAATGCAACTGGACGGAATATGAGGAAGCTATTATAACACGTGCATCAGTTGGTGATTGCGCCTGTGTGCGGATCCATATGCTCCTGTGCTGTGGCAGGTAGAGCATGAGAACCATGCGGAAGCATCTGTCCGCTGCGACTGTCTTGCGCACTGTGACCCCCCGCATGCGCGGTGCATGTGTTGCCCAAGATGCTCTGCCCCAACACACACCTGCAGCAAGCCTATCCATAGGTCTTTCTGATCAAGGAGCCTGGTGTCCAGCAATGAAAAAACCAGCTGCGAGGCCTCCATGCCGAATGACGATGGGTCAAGGAAAGGGGCCATCCAATAAACTGGTGTCTGCAGCTTCGGCAGCTTGGGCCTCCGTACAGGAGCAGGTCGGTGCGTTGCTGCACCTTCACCTAACCATACAGGATGTCACATTAGCCCAGATCGAACACCGGTCGAGGAACACATACAGACGCAAACAAAGATACCCACTCCGCTGGTTGATGAACTTCGTCATCTCATGCTCCAATTCCACCAGCGGCCCATGTCGCAGCTGCCAGCTGACGAGCGCCAGGAATATTAGGCATGCCAGGAGGATGTATCTCCCGCCATTGACCATGCGGGCGGAGCCCGTCGTCATCTGTTTGTGCCCGTTGTCATCATTCGGCATGTTTGTCATACACACGCAGCCACATGCTTACAAGCTCTTGGTCTTAAAACATTTGCACGCCACCAAGTAACACGCAAAAGTCGCTCAGGGGGGTTCTCATGTGCCAAGACAGTTGACCCTTTGTACTTCGAATTTGTCGCAGGGCGAGTGGCTCTTCTTGCGCCTTACTATCATAACCCTGCTTCTGATCACATCATCTAGATCAGCTGTGGTGAGGACTGACAAGCCCCAGCTGAGATGACTAAGTCGTTGCATGCAGTTCTCATCACATCCCAGCCTTGCTGCACCAGCCCCGGCAGCCGGTAGACAGCTTGTCCGTAAACACTGAGGTTCACAGCGACCTAGGCTCTAATCATCACCGTCGAAGCCGATCACGCGCGTGCTGCCTGTGCCTGCGCTTGTGCCCCTGCCCCGCGCGCCCCCCCCC
>BDCZ01000045.1:161019-177627 GCA_001662365.1 Chlamydomonas applanata
CCATTAGAGCAGCAGGAAGTCCACAGCGTCGTTGCGCAGCCGGCTGCGCACCTCACTCCAGATGTCCAGGGCCAGCGGCATCAGCTCCTCCTTCACGTCCGAGCTGATGTTCGGGCTCTTGCGCACCGCTGCCACCATCTTGTAGGCCAGGGGCGAGGAGTAGAAGTCCTGCGCAGAGAGCAATAATACTAGGGGCTTCCATCAGGGCTACCATGATAAATATATTGTAATAATAACACGGCGTAATGTATACATCATGTAATAATTAATAATAACATGGCGTTTCACAGATTCATCTGCTTGCCGGAGCCCATCAACTAGAAATGAATATACATCATGTACATCATCATCAATAGCGGTGACAGCACCCAAAATAGCGGAGCGCTACCAGCAGCGGCCCCAATAGACAGTGGTTTGCACCCTGTGTTATATAGCAGCATGTAATGAGCCCGCCAGTGTGATTTGGCTGGCCTCACACGCACATAGCACACGATAACGACTGTCAGGCTCCGGCATGCAGACACATCTGTGAAACGCCGTGTTATTATTATTACACGCACACGCCAGCTGCTGGTGAGGCTGAATCAACATCCCTAAGGACGTGTGCACCCTACACACACATCACACAACTGCGCCCCAAACCAAGCCACTGCTGCATCAACCTTCTGCAGGCTGGTACCAGTGCAAGCGTCCCTATAGGCAGGCGCACCTTGAGGCATTTTGCAGCATCAAAGCGGCCAGCACCAACGCGGTATGCACGAGATATGAAGCTATCCACTGCCGCACGCTCCATCAGCAGCATCACAAACACGTAGCCAGCTCGCGCGTGCAGCACCTGCATCATCAACACATGCGTTCTCAGTTTCTGACCAAGCTAAGCTGCTGCTGACGCCATGATAATGGCTGTTGTACCGGAAACCGGCGTGTCATGGGTATGTGCATGGGTCTCAGCCGTGCGTCTCAGTTCAGATGTAAGAACCAAACCAACACGGCAGCAGGCATCCCGGAGTGCTTCCAAGAAGCAAGCCAGATCCCTCTGGTTGCCTCCTGCGCACCTCTTTGTCTGAGGACATGGGCGTGCTGCCGGCTAGTGCCACAGCCACCTCGCTTGCATCCACAGTCCCTGCACAACGCCATGCCATCACAATGGTGACATGGCGGACCCACCTGTCAGACATGCAGTACTCAAGTGCAACAGAAAAGCAGCTTTAGCAAGCGAAGGGATGGCAACACTCCTCGGCAACAGTTATCAGCTAGCTGTCACTATCTGCTCCTGCAGGCCAGTGTGAGCTTGAGATGCCCCCCACGCTGCTGCTGCCGGTAGCTCGCTGGCGCTTGCTGCTCATACCTGCTGAAGCTGCTATCCCTTGCCAAAGCACCCCCTTACGAGTCCAGAAAACTGTATGAATACAACATAGCCGGTTGTGCACCCCATCGACAGCCATAAACTAGCCCACTGTTTGGCACTCTGTCGTGTGCTTCCCGTTCTCATAGTTCGACGGCAGCCTCTCAAAACTCTCACCGTCTTCATTCAGGTCATAGGCAGACAGGACCTCCATAGCACGTGCCGCGCGTTTGCTGGACATGCGCGTGCCTATCAAGATGCGGCAGGCATAGTATGCCAGGGCTGCCTTGCCGTTGACCTGAGCGCATATGCAGTCAGGTGCAGCCACGGTTCAGTCACAGAAATGGGGGTATGGGGCTGGGCATGCTTCCCTGCTGCATCCAGGATCTGTACAGCAGGAGTGGCCTGGTTCCTGCCGGACCTCTGTATCACCCCGCAGCGGTCTGGGCTATGCCACACCCAGCTGCAAATGATGTAATGTGCCGTCCAACGTGTAACGTCTGCCGCGGCGCATCGACCTGGCATCCTGAGTTATAACGCTGGCCTCACCCTAGATTGGCACTTACTCTGGCACCCCTACTTGGCGTTCAGGTGTACTGAAAGGTACCAAAACTTCAGTGCTCACCTGGCCCAGCACATACACGCCGACCTTCTCCACGACCCTCAGCGGCTTGGGCCCCGAATGTGCGCAGTGGAAAATCAGCTTGCCTGTGTGGCCGCGAGTCAAGACGACAAGAGTTTAGAAAGTGTAATTAAAAAATTTTATAGTAACCTGCATCTCAGCTGGGATCCGCTTCATACATGTTGGATGGTCGGCAGGACATGCCCTGTGAGCCACAGGGGGGCTCCACGCTGCATCCAATGGCAGCGTGCAGGGCGGTGTGCTTCACAATGCACATGACTGTCACATGACTACTGTCATAGCAGCACCGACCGAGCTTGAATCCACGGCCCAACGGAGCTTGAATGCGCCCCAGCGCCCATGTTGCAAGGCCCATGACCACGGGCAGCTGGGGAGGTTGTGGGGTACGACACTGGTTCCTGCACGCATGATGTGCATGGCGCTTAGTGCAGGCGACCTCGTACAAATCACGCACGTCAATGCTGTGCCAAAGCAGGGGAGAAGATCCACTCAAACCGCATGCTGGAGCCCCACCAGAAGTTTCCCAGCAGCCCCAGCAGGCTAGCCGTGCATGCGCAGGGGTGGTACCTTAATCAGAGTTTGGCTTGGACTATGAGCATGCAACAATTGTGGAGGATACCAGCGACCCAGGTACATCGTGCGCCCCACCCGATCTCCCCCCCTTTATCGTCTAAGCAATCATTGGCCAACCGACAACGGCCGTTAGGCTATTGTTGCAGCCGCTGTCCACACAGCGTCGTGCACTGTAAGATGGCGGGCTACCCGGAACAAGCTGGATATGACCAGGCCCTCTATGAGGGCGTGGAGGGATCTGGGCAGGGTCAGGAGCAGCAGCAGGCGTACAACAACCAGGATGCCTATCAGCAGCAGCAGGCATACAACGGCAGTGGTGATGGCTACGCCACCCACGCAAACGGGGGGCACACCGATCAAGGCATGGAGCAGCAGCAGGGAGGCCAGGACTACCAGCAGCCTGCTGATCAAGACGAGCAGAAGCCAGCGTCGGACACAAAGCGCGTTGGTGAGTTTCGAGTTCTTACCTACACGCAGCATTTGGTTGTCATGATCCAAGCAGCATGCGTACCTAGAAGCACCTACCGTGACCTGCTGCAAGGGCAGCGTCATCCTCGACGGTGTGTGCATTGCTGATCTGGACGTGATGTGGGGGCACAGGTCAACCTGGTGGGCCTCGCCACGACTCCACATGGGTGGATGGCAAGCTCTTCTTGGGCGGCCTCGACCTGAATTCGAGCAAGGAGAGCGTGCAAGAGTACTGCCAACAGTGGTAAGGCGCAACCTGTCCATGTGGGCATGGGTTGCATGGGTCACCAGACACCTCGCGTAGCCACCGTCAGGCGTGCAGGCTTGCAGCACCTGGATGGCCTCACAGTTCAACCTATTTGACAATGCATTTGACATAGCAAACGCATGGGAAGTACTGACGCATATGTGCAGGGGCGAGCTGTCAGACATCGTGGTCATGGATGGCCGTGGCTTTGGCTTCGTGACGTTTACTGACCCCAAGAATGCATCCATCTTCCTGGAGCAGAAGGAGCATACAATTGGTAAGCATGCCGAGCACGGGAGCATATCAGGCACAAGAGCATGCCAGCGGCATTATGAGTGACTGGGTAGCGCTGGCATCAGCGCGCTCAGCACCAGTAGGGGAGACTGGGCCACGCTGTTTTTATAAACCGTACGTGCAGCTGTGCACTGTGTGCGGCACTCCTACACCCTACATTCACAACCACATGGCGGGGTACTTCTGTCATCTTGCAGACGGGCGCCGCGTCGAGGCTAAGCCTGCTGTGCCCCGCGGCAAGCCAACTGCTGCTAGTGTGGGCAGCCCAGCAGGTCATGCCCCTGTGGCTTCCAACAAGGTTTTCATTGGCGGCACGGTACGTGGCAGTACGCGTGTACGACAAGAGCAAGACTGCCTGCAGCTGCGAAAACAGGCCATGCGAGTGCAAACTGTCAGTAGGCAGCACGCGGCAAGTCTGGATTACACGCCTGTGTTCCTGCACACGTCCTGAACGCAGGGCGACTTGAACGACGACCAGCTGCGCGGGTACTTTGCGCAGTATGGCGAGATCACTGATGCTGTGGTGAGTGCAGGTGCCGCTGGGCACACACAGTAGTGTTACAGTCGTGTCCACGTTGCCTTGAAACCCAGTTGCTTGGCCCTGGCGGCTGGATGCTTGAATGCATGGTGGCTCCAGGTCATCATGCATATCGTACATCATACATTTATAAATTCATACTGCACACCAATGTGCGTGGCTGCCCCTGGGACGTTGATGCAGATCGTGCGCCACCCCGATGGCGGCTCGCGCGGTTTTGGCTTTGTAACCTTCGCATCTGAGAGCGCAGTCGACCAGGTCATGCAGTCGACGCAGCACGACGTGCACGGCCGCACCGTGGAGGTGAAGCGGGCAGTCCCTCGTGACGCTATGGGGAGCGAGGGCCGCGGCGGCCCCGCGCGCGGTGGCCGCTATGGTGGCGGTGGTGGCGGCGGCTACGGCGGGGGTTACGGCGGCGGCCGCGGGGGCTATGGTGGTGACCAGGGTGGGTTGAATTGACACTGCCATCAATGGAACCTGCATCAAGTGAATGCTTCTGTGTCATTCTCTTCTTTGACGCTGGCGGTACTGAACGGATATGCGCCTGCGATGCTTGCGGCTGAACAAGTGGCGTGGCTCTTGGTCATGTGCTGACAGACGTGCACCCTGTGGTTGGTTGTTGTAACACAGGCTACGGCGGTGGCTATGGCGGCGGCTATGGCCGCAGCATGTACAACCAGGCTGGCTACGGGATGGGCAACATGGGCGGCTACGGGATGGGCATGGGGGGCATGGGCTATGGCATGAACATGGGCTATGGCATGATGGCCTATCCAGGTGAGAACGGCATGCATGGCAGCATGCTCCTCACGTGTGCACCCTCTGTGTCCTTCTCTTGTCTGCATCCTCATCCTGTGTGTCGTATGGTCCAAACAATTGATCCGGGGCATGCTCTGATAACCCGCCACCATTGTACTGTGTGCCTGCAGGGATGATGGCCATGATGGGTGGCGGGATGGGTAGCGGTGGCTATGGCGGTGCTGGTGGCACCGGTGGCAGCGGGTACGGCGTGCAGCGCGGTGCTGGTGGCATGGGTGGTGGCGCTGGCGGGGGCATGGGTGGTGGCTACGGTGGGGCGGGCATGGGTGGCGGTTATGGGGCTGGTGGGGCAGGCGCTGGTGGGTACGGGGGGCAGGCAGGTGGCGCTGGCCGCTATCGCCCATACTAGATGAGCCCCAAAACTGCAACGCGGCTACCTAGTTGCCTCAACAAAGGTGAGGCCCTTCTGTGTGTGGCGTGCGTGCACGCTGCATGTGACGCACACCGCATGCGCGTCCTGGCTTTGCTTTCAAGTAGTGCTGGAGACAGCGCATGCGCACATGTGCAACTCCCTGACCCACTAAATGACTGTCGCTACGCTATGGGGGTGCCATTGCAAGTTGCATGAGTTCACCCACCATGAGTTTGGATAGAGGCGTGTTTCTGCTGCTGCTCCTGCTCGCACCCTCTGGCACGGGTACTGCAGGGGACTGCTAGTGCCTAGGCCCAGCTCAGGAAGGGCTCAACTGGACCTGCCTAGGACACGTGGATTAGGCCGCTAGCTTCGTGGGCTAGTCCCAGGCTAGGCCATCTCCCTGAGGAGGCGTGGCAGGCAGGCTAGGCCTTGCACAGAAGCGGGCGCGGCAGGCAGGCGGCAGGTCCAGCAGGCAGGAGGAGGGAGGACAGGAGGGGGAGGCAGCTGGGGGGCGAGCATGAGGCAGGACAAGGCAGCGCTTCTGGCACGCCCGCACTTGCTGCATGGCACGTCTTCCTGCAGGCGCAGTCATTGGCTGAGTGCTGGAGGTGGTCGTTGGAGCAGCAAGACGCAGCTGCTGGTACACCTCAGCTGCTGCCGCTGGCCTGCAGGCACAACGGTTGGTGCAGGGGAGAGCGGCACGCACCGGGAAAGCGAATCATCTCCAAACAAAGGTGGGGTCACAGCTGTTGTTCAGGCACAGGTTGTCAGCTTCAAGGCAGCAGCCGTGCGTGCACAGCATTTGGATCAGCCTTTGAGAATCTTGGCCGTGTGAAGGGAGTGGACCATGGAATGAGGCACACCAGCTTTACAAGTGGAGTGTTGTGGAGGTTGCATCTTGAATTGTCTGTATACCAAAGAGCAACACCAATATGTTGGCCGTGCGTCTTGTCAAGTGTGCGAGGTGCTGCACAAGCATTTGACTGCCTGATACTGGCTGTAACAAAACTACGCCGGCTCAGTTCTCAGTTGCTGCTTGCGTGGCTGTCTGTGGCCCAGCCAGCGCCTGCAGCGCAGCTGTCAAGTCATCAATTGCATCCTCATCCTCACCAGCAAGTCCCCCAGTTGCTTCCTCAGACCCTGCCTGCCCAGGCCTGGGCAGATCGCCCAGCCAGGTCACACCAGGGAAGTGGGTCCTCACCAGCTCCTGGGCAGCAGCCACAGGCGACACATACCCAAACAGGGAGGGATCTGCTGTGGGGCAGATGACTGCATTAGCAGGGAGCCCTGGAAAGGCCGCCTGTGCAGCTGGTGAGGGTGCAAAGCTGGAAGTCTGGCTTGGACTGGCCACACCTGGGCTAGGTTCCCAGATTTGGGACAGGATCGCATGCGCATCTGATGGGATCTGAGATGGAAAGCAAAGCTCCTGCGTGTAGAAGAATGCCCGCAGCACGGCTGGTCTGCTTGTGCCTTGCACTGCAGTGCCTGAAACAGGTGAAGGCACAGTGCTTGTGGGCTGCTCCACAGCTGGCTGAGATGTTGAAGCAGGTGCTGAGGAGCTGCTGTCTGCTGTGCCACCACCTGCACCCTCCAGCCCCTCGCAGTCAGCAAGCTGGGAGAGTGCTGTGAGCAGCACGGTGCGAGCGCTGGGCAGCGGCTGTGATATGTCTGCTGCGCCACAGCTGACTGGTGTTGACAGGTACAGGAGCCACCTGCAGGATCAAATTTGGTAATGCACAACACACAAGATCGGATGTAGGATGTGCTGGGTATGTGTGGTGCAGGCAACTGCTCAGCAAGGGCCCAGCTGTGTGTGAGTTGCACACCCGCAATGCAGCCATTCCATGATGTGTCACCCACTTGCTGGGTGGGCAGACCAGCGACGAGGGGCTGAGCAGCAGCCCCTGGATGGGTTGGGCATTGCCTACACCCTGGCTGTCAGGGGGAATCACAAGGGTGGCCATTGACTGGGCCGAAGCCAGAGGACCATCCAATACAGCCACGGCGCGCGCAATGTGTATGGTGGGCGGCGGCGGGCAGCCAGTCGCCTGCAGCAGAGGCCTGCACGAGCAGCACAGCATACACGGCGACGGCATCAAACCAAGCTGTGAGGACCGAGGAGAGCTTGAGGCATGTCCCTGGAGCCACGCATTAATTAGAAACAACAATGCATCATAATTCATACAGTAAACAGGCCGCACTGCGAAGCTTGAGCTGGGCGCACCTGAGCGCGCGCGCCCCTGCCACCAGTGCCTGCTTGCACTCCAGCACCTGGCCTCCCTCGCACAGGATGCCACGCACCAACAGCTCCCCATCATCCTCTGACGGGGTCTCGGCCACACTCCTGTCTGCAGGCGCAGCACTGATGGTGGCCGCATCAGCGGTCTGTGCTGGATGTGCCGCGCTGCCTGACTGTGCATCTGGCTGAAGTGGCTCCTCAGGTAGGATGCGGGTGCTGCGTGGTCCCACCAAGATGGAGGCCACAGGCTGGCGCAGTGCTGTCACAGCGCCGTGCACCGCACTGTGGCGCACCAGCGCCTCAGCTACTGAGCCGCAGCCATACGAGGGGAACATGAACGCCCCCTGCGCTCCAAACTTGCCTAGCGAGGAAGTGAAGAGCGCGAGCATGGTTGCGCCCTGGGATGCGCTCACCCTGCCGTCTGATGCTTTTGAAAATGAGGCCGCGCTGCTACCAGCATCGCTCTCTGCTGGCTCAGGTGGCTGGGTGCACCAGGCCATGGCGATGCCGTACAGCACGATGGCTGCCAGGCCGTGGCTTAGGTTCTCTGATGCCAGCACGGCTGTGAGGCTCTGAATGCTTGCCATGGCGGCCTGCAGTGCATGACGCCCCAAATTCAAAGACAGTCAGCAAATCGCAGGATTTCTGTCCAGCACTATGTGAACCGTGGTTGGGCAACAGACCACAGTACTGTTTGTGACCGAAGCACCATGTTCTTTGACATCATTAGCTGATCCATGCAATGGCCAATGCACAGCACGCGCGGTGAGCAGCCCAGCAGCCTTCTCACCGCCAGGCGGCCCAGGCCCTGCGCCCCGTCCATGGCTGCAGAGATGAAGGACATGAGCTGGCGCTTGTCAGCCAGCCCCAGCTTCTTGTCTTTAAAGACATCCGCACGCGAGGCAGGCACGCGTGACAGGCTGCCGCCTTGAAGGATGAAGCTGCACTATGCACAGGGTGCAAGCAGGGAGTTGAATGGTCAGATTTGCAACCATGTAATGGCATGACATGCAAGTGTGTGTAAGAAGGCACGGAAGGGGCAGAAGACACATTCAATTGCTGCACTCCATGCTGCGGCATGGCACAAACCTCGAGTCCACTGCTTTGAATTCCAGGTAGTTGTGTGCGCGCGTGCGCAGCAGCACGTCCACCAAGTGCTCTGCTTGGTAGATCACCTGCATGCATAGGATTGCGCAGGGTGCATGTGTGCGTGTTCATAGCTCCCAACACAACACACTCTGCATGGCACATGGCCTTTTGGAGCGCCCATGCACCCATGCGGACCTTCGGGGCCAGATCTAGGATGTAGGAGCGCTCATTGCCAATGCTGGCATGTGGCCTGGACAGCATCTCGATCCCGGAAGTGGGCAGCGCAGGTGCTGGCACTCCAATTGCGCGCACAGTGTCAGGAAGCTGCACCTGCTGGCTGGCTCCAAGTGGCTGTACAGCGTGCGGGTTCGCCATGGGGTCGCTTGAACCCAGCAGGCCCGCAATCGTGTAGCTGGAAAAGTCTGATCCATACACATCCGTCTGGTCCAACAGCAGCACGCTCTTGCCACCCCGTGTCAGGGCACTGCGTACGAATGACAAATACAATAATATGAGCAGGGTCTCAATGCTTCAACAGATCTGCTGTCATTACCAGCATACCTGGCAACCAGGCATTCCACCAGGCCAGACCCCAGCACAATCACATCAAAGGAGGACGGCTCTATGTGCGCCATGAATCCGCTTGCCCGGAAGCTGCACACATGCGAACAGCTCACAAAAACATCGTCCAAGGTCACACAATAGGTTCGGCCAGGTTTCGGTGTGCTCGCACCTGACCTACCAGCGCGTTGCAGAACAGCATGGAGCCGTTAGATAATAAAGAGAATGCTGCGCCCTCATGCACATCTCAGGTCAACCCAAGCCAGGGCTTGCGAAAGTCCACCAGCAGCATGCTGGGAGGGCTATGGAGCAGCGCCATACCAGGGATTGGTGCCATCCCAGGCTTAGCCAGCGTGGGAGCTGTTATCGCGCCTGCCCTGACTTTAAGTCACAGTTTGCTCGACATCATGAACCCCTGCCCAGCTGCGATGGCGCCAAAGGTGCTCGTAGAGTCACTGTCCTCAGTCGGGGCGCGGCTGACGACAGAGCTGATGGACCGTACCAATCAGGTGGGGTCAGGTGGTGCATGGCGTGGCACAACGCTTCAGTGCGCAGCTGACCATACGTGTTTAACGTTGCTGATGCCAAGTACAGCACCTGCAGTACAAACAAGCTTAAAGATCAACCAGCTTGCATGACCCATACGACCACGTCATGGTCTGGCGCTGCATGCTGTGCAACTGGCTGCAGCTGGAGACTCTGATGTCGCGCATGGGTGGTCTCACAGAGGAGCACGAGGAGGAGGTCAAGAACCTGCGATGGCAGGTGTCGGAGCAGGTGGGTGTCGTGGAGCACCTGATGTGTTGCTTGCATGCGCATGCAAGCCAATGGTGCTGACGACCATGCAAGCGTGTGCATGTGAAGAACGATGCATCGCCGTCAACCATCGCCGTCAACCTGGCATTTCTGCACTGCTATGCACAATGCAGCTGCGCGTAATTAAGGAGCTGCAGGCCAAAGTGGCCGCCCTGAAGAAGAAGCCAAAGACGCGCACCCAGGAGTGCCAGATCAGTCCACCTGCACCCCCAGTCAAACAGGAGAAGGGCTGCCAGGCATCAGTACAGCATGTGAGCACATCATGCCAGTCAGACCCAATGCAGCCAACAACCACAGCATTGCCAGCGCCCACGACATCAGTGCAGGGAGCCACAGGTTTAGCCAAGGTGGCGCAAACAATCAGCGCAGCAACACAGACGGAGGCAGTGCAGGAGGGAGCACCAGCACATAATGCAGGAGGCAGAAAAGCAGGTGTTGGCAAGGGGCCGAGCTTGGCAGCCAGTGAGGCAGGGCAGTCAAACGACACGCTCAAGTGGGATCTGCAGCTGCTGCAGCGCAAGTTTGACCGGGCCATGGTGGATAAGGTTGATGCAGATGAGCGAGCGACCAAAATTGAGGCCGAGAACAGGGAACTGCTGGAGCTGGCCAACTTCTGTGGGTGCCCTGCATGCATGCCCTGCTGTGCTTTGTTGTCTTTCTGCATACATGCACGCACACGCATGCATAGAATGCATATCAGCATATGCAGTGCACTGTCATTGCCACTGTCATGCCACGCCATCAGCATGCCATGCCATGCGATGCAACTTGATGGTGTGCGCACACAGACAAGAGCCGGGCTGAGACGGCAGTGGCAGCTTATGAGGAGCTCCGGTTGAAAGTAGAATCCGCGCGTGCAGCGCGCACCACGCGCACGCCCCGGCGCTCGACAAGCAGCCACCCCTCTCCCTCAGCACCCTCAGCACCTGCTTCCGTCCTGTGCACACCAGGGGATGCGGTCACCACAGCACCACAGGTCGCGCTAAGCTCCATCAGTGCAGGCAATGCAGGTAGCGCAAGCAGCGGGGGTAGCGCAGCAACACAGCAACAGTGGGGGCGGGCACTGCCGCCGCTGCCACTGGACCATGTGGGTGCATCGACAACCTCTGTGCCGGCGTCCCCACACCACACAGCGGACAGCGGGCAAGGGGACAGTATGGGCACGCGACACGTGCGGCCGCCTTTCTCGCCGACCCTTACACCAACCAAGGCGATGTACATGCCGCTCCCAGCAACAGTTGAAACACCTCACAAGTAGCGTGTCTGACCATTTAGACGACAACTGATGTTAGACTAATGCGTAATGGTGACAAATAAATACAGTTGCCGGCAACGTTCAGCTTATTTTGGAACAGCAGCAGGTCTACAACCTGCAGCTGGTGATGACGCATGCAGCCACACAGTTTTGAATTGCTGTTTACTTCTCAATAGCTGCGGCAGGAGACATAGTATGACAACAAGCAGACAATCAGGCATATCGTGGCTAGTTGGCGCACTGCTGCACATTACAAGATGATAATGAAGATCAAGATGTTGATGGTTTGTTGCAACTGTGCGTTGCGTGTGTGCCTCCTGGTCGAGGGGCTTGCAGTCCGTGTTTGACTTATCTAGTCTCAAGCTGTATTATCTGACTGTATTGTCCAGGTCACGGAGCAGTTGGGTGCCTGCTGATCCCCCGGCCAGCAGCTGCCTGCCTCGGCTGTTCAAGGGAGCAAGCATTCCTCACACAGCTGCTGAAATACGGTACACCAATCCACATGTCCACAAGCACCTGCCTAGATGGACATGCCCCTACGCACCCAGGCGCACGTCGCCAATCTCCTTCCCCTTGCCGCCTTGAATCGTAACACAGCCTCTGGCTCGCTCGCTTCTAATCTAGCTGCATTGCCGCCAAGGAGCCAGCACACCTAATCGTCCTGTGTTTCCCCCGGCCGCAGCTGGCCGCATGGGAGCTGCAGGAACTGGCAGTACCATGGGTCGTCTTCGCCATGCTGCGCGTTCCAGCGTTCTAGATACACAGCATCCACCATGCGCCAGATTTTGCAGTTGTCGCAACGCAGCCATGGGTCGGCTTCTGGCTCAGCACTTGCGACAGCCACTGTGCCCCCACCGCCGACAGCAAATCCAGCGTCTCCGTACGCATACACCGAATCGGCGCGCGCCCCTGCATTTGCACGTGCCTGCCGCGGCGCGTTGGCAGCCGCCAGGCCGTCGGCAATGGCCCGTTCAGCTGCCATGATGACACCCTGCTGCTGGTCCAGCAGCCTGCGAGGCAGCACATCCACGCACAGCCCGGTCAGATTGCATACTACATCCTGCACGGCTGCCAGCCCATGCTGGCTCAGACTCAAGTTCTGGTTCAGTACCAGTGAAGGACTGCTCATTGTCTCCTCAGCCATCCGGTCACGACCATACCCAAGCTGACACCATTGAGAGTAGTTCAAGAGATCTAGGCTCAGCTGTGGACTACTGATACACCGTTTTTGAGCCTGTTGCAGTCCTGATGCAGTCCAGCTGCTGCGTTGAAGAGCGTGAATACAGGTCTCATGTTACTGCTGTGAGTGTGGAGACCGCAAAACTCACATGTTGGCGTATGTCAGCATGTCATCGGCCGCGTGGATGACTAAGGGATACCCAAGCTTCCCATGGCCAGGGCTGTTGTACCGCACCGCATTCGTCTTGATCTGAAACAAGTCCTGCATGAGCGCCTCACGTGTGGGGTACCTGTGAACAGGTGCACGTGGCCACCAGGAAAACTCGGGTCAGCAAACGGTGCACATGCGTGCTGTACACTTGACTCAGCTCGCACAGCTGCCTTTCAATGGACTCAGCACACGCAGAAAGGTTGTGTACAAACATGTGCTTGGTGACTGCGGCTGTTCCCGACTGCTGCTGCAGTTGGCGTTGTGGGTGTGGCTGCCTCCTGCCGGTGGTTTTGGACTGTTGGTGGCAGCTGCTGCCGTGCTTTTGCTGCTTGCTCCATCCCCGCCCCTTGGCGGTGTGCGCTATAGCCCACCCAGCTTCCCCGATCAGGCCAACCCACACTCACTTGTTACCCTTGATCTTGGTCCGGATCTTGTCTAGCCAGATCTCATCCTCTGCAGGCACCCACTTGTTGTAGTCTGGCACAATGTTGAGCGAGACCTGATGATGTACACGCATGTGCACAGTTGCAAAACACAACGACGGCACGATGCACACTTTGACGGCTTGCACAAGACGGGTGAGGGTTGCATGTCATGAACGTCCGCATCATCGGCATGAGGGAGAAGCCAGAGTTGAGGCGGAGTTGGCACGACATTCAAGATCCTGCAGCCTGAGCACAGGCAGCCTTTCAGGTCCCAGCCATTGACCGCACCTTCTGGTTGAAGATCCCAAAAGAATAGACGGCAGTCTTGCCAAGGCCTGACTTATGGCTCTTGATGGCCGTGATGACATCCTTGAAAACAGAGGACAGGGCCTTCTGGGCATCAGCCGGGCTGGCAAACACAGGGACATGCGTGGGCGCTACAGACGAGATGCGCTGCAGCGCCTGCTGGCCCGCCTGTGCTGCTGCCTCCAGCGCAGCTGCAGGATCTGGTACAACAGGCTCTGCCCTTGCATGCCTCGAGCTGGAGCTGCCCTTGCGCAGGCGCCCAGCTGCTGCGCTTCCCCCATGCCCCTTCTTCGCCGCTTTGCTGTGCCGTCCCTTGGACGAGC
This sequence comes from Chlamydomonas applanata, assembly GCA_001662365.1. Lineage (NCBI taxonomy): Eukaryota > Viridiplantae > Chlorophyta > Chlorophyceae > Chlamydomonadales > Chlamydomonadaceae > Chlamydomonas > Chlamydomonas applanata. Next base: position 174,706 of record BDCZ01000045.1, read on the forward strand.
CACTGCCGCCGTGCTTCCGCTTCTTAGACCGCCGAACCCCCTCGTCGCTGTCGTCGTCGTCAAAGTCGTCATCATCCTCGTCGAAATCATCCTCGGGCAGAGGCTCGTCGTCGTCGTCTTCGACCTCATCATCCAGGTTCTGCACGTGAGATGAGTTGGGACGTGTTGGGAGGTCAACGGACCAGGCGGGACGCCGACAACCGTCACAGCGAACACAAGGCGCACGGACACAAGCAAAGCCGGTGTGCGAGTGCATGCAGGCACCAGCTGCGCCGCCAGGCAGCAGCGCGGCAAGCCGTAGAAGCTGAAGAGCAGCTGTGCCCAACGGGACACCTGTGTAGAGTAGCAACAGCATTCCCCTGAGCAATCAGCACCAGTTGAGCATGGGCAAGCGCACCTCATCTGGATCATCTGGGTCCTGCTCCTCCTCTTCATCCTCCTCCTCCTCGTCATCCTCCTTGAGTCTGGACCTGGCAGCCGCGCGTGCCGCCCGGACCCCACCCTCTCCACTGCTGGGGGCCCCCAGCTCAGCACCCAGACCACCATCCGGCCCCTCTAGGGCGGCCAGGGAGAAGCCGAGTGGCTTTGATGCATCAAAACCAGCGATGCCCTCAGCCGCTGCAGTAGCCAGGAGCTCGTCAGCCAATTCCTCGGGCAGCTTCCCCTTCAGCGCACGCTTGTACTCTGCGATGTGGTCTACAGCCGCCTTGGCTGACTTGCGCACTGCACGCCCACTGGGGCCGACCTCCACAGGCTCCTCCATGTGCCGCGCCCGCCCGCTGCGCGTCTCCACCTCCAACCCATCGTCCCAGCGGCTGCTGGCCAGCTTGCCAGTGCCACGATCCTCCTCCTCCTCCTCCTCCTCATCCTCGTCATCATCTGCAATGAAGCTGTCGTCGCTGTCCGCCTTTGGGCGCCCTCGCTTGCCGCCGCCCCGCCTGCAGCCAAAATGGCCCAGTCAACGTCCGTTAAGTACAGGTCAACGGCTGGTTCAAAGCCCAGTTTCGAGCCCAGCCATTGCAGGACTCAAACGTCAGGAAGCACATCGATAGCACATGGCGGGAAGACAAGGCAGTCAGGCAGGAAGGCGGGGAGGCAGGCGAGCAGGGCGGCGGGCAGGCGGGCAGGAAGACGGGAAGACAAGGCAGGCTGGCAGGCCAGCAGGCAGGCAGGTAGCTGCTGACCTGCGGCCCTCTGCGTCCACACGCATGTGTCGCACACGGCCGGACTCGTCCTCCTCCCGTATGTACCCCTCCACAGTGCCCAGCTGGTTGTACACCTGTTGGGGCGCGTGCAAAGTGAACAGTGCGGAGAGTTTGAATATGTCGTGTGATGATCATGGAATTGAAGGTGCCGCCAGATCGCGATGTTGATCTGGCTCGCAGAGCTGATTGCCTGCTTGGATGCCAGAAGGAGGAGCGTGCCAAACAGTCACACGCCCCTCGTGAGGGAGCCCTACCGCCCACATGGGCGGCGGTAATACAGGCCATGCAATGAGGGCCGCCTCCCAGGGGGCCGCCTTCCAGAGGCTCAGGACCTCTGGACCCACCTCCTGCCTGGCTGCCTGCTCCAGCTCCTGGAATGTGCCCCGCTGCCCGCGCGTGGCCTGCCGGGCGAGCTGGCGCGTGGACTGCGGGCCTGCATAGTTCTTGGGGAAGTCCTCAGGGTCGTGCTCCTTCCCCTCCCCGGGCCCCTCCTCTTCGTCGCTGCGAGCGGTTGATAAGGTGCGGCATTTTCGTTTCCAAAAACGCTGTGTAGAACACACTCAGTCGTACACGAGCAATTCCTGAGACACATTTTGAATGCCGGGCACAGCAAATAAGCACGACATTGCCGGTCATGGCACGCGTGCTGCAAGGCTATGCCGGTGATGTAGAGATATAGCATGTGCGCAGACAGACGCAGTGCAGGATCGCCCACACAGGTGGCAAAACAGGGGGCAGGCAGGGGAGTGCAGTACGGGGCAGGCAGTGCTGTGCAGGGGTTTAGCAGGCATGGTGCTGGTGTCACGCCAGCGCAGCGCACACGTCCGGCAGGTGTACATAAGCGCAGTTGTCACAGGCCATTCTGGCCATGCTGATGGTCAAGTGCAGAAGCTGAGCTACAACGCAACGTTCCCCTTGGGGCCTCTGCAGCGGCCAGGCCACCAAAGCGCTCATGCCCCCGAGGCAAACGAACACACCTGACCGCCACGTCTGGGTTCACATATGTCTTCCGGCACAGAACCGAGTCCGCTGTGTGGCCGAACTTGCCGCATGCCGCGCACGGGACGTTTGCCGCCGGCGCCTCCACCTTTTCCTTGACCTTGCGCGGGGCCCGGGGCACCTTGGGTTTGGTTGAGCTGGGCGGGGCGGCCACGCCCTCCCCCTTGGCCATCCCCATCTCTGCACCCATCTCCAGCAAGTCCTCTGCCTCATCATACTCATCTCCATTGATCTCTGGCTCACCATCAGATCCTGAGTCGGCTGCCTTGCGGCCGCGCCCTCGGCCCCCACGGCCCCGTCCACGTGTGCCTGGCACACGGATGGGAGCCTGCACCGTGTCTGCATTGCTGCGGCCGCGCCCTCGGCCCCGTCCGCGCCCACGCCCACGCTCCTGGGGACAATGGGCACCGCACAGGGACAGCGCGCACAAGTCAGCCCTTCGGCATGGCACGCACAACCACCATCGCCGCCACCACCGCCACCACCACCCAGAACTTGGCTGCCGTCGGCATGCTGAATCATCACTGGAAGCCCTGTTATGTTTAGTGTGATCTTCTCAGAAGCCATCTGTGCCTATCCCATGAACCTGGCCCCACACAAGCATTGACACCAGGGTGCAGCAGCTCAGTTCAACGCCCCTCTCCCCCTCCCCCCCCCCCATTCTTCCCTTTGAACTTCCTCAGCTCTCCTCCCACCCCCCACCCCCCTTCCTCACCTG
>BDCZ01000045.1:178434-189740 GCA_001662365.1 Chlamydomonas applanata
GATCACGCGCTCGCTGAAGCCCGGCTCCGCCTTGCACATCGCGTTGATGCACAAGATGTCTGCAGCAGCAGGAGAGCAACCAAGCGCAGCAGCGCAACACAGCACAGGTGCATTGGTGTGCCAGTGGCGCAGCAAGGGATACAGGCATATACTGAGCCTGGCAACGCACAAGGCATAGCGTGTTCAACACGGCCAAACACAGCGGCTTGCAAGGCAGGGACGTGTTCCTGCCATGTGTGCGTGCCGTCGAGGTGGACTCAAGACACCAGGAAGAATTCAAAGCGGCACGGCCACAAGCACAGGTCCCCGCCATTTGTCTTCTTGCTTCCCTTTCCTGTCACCTCCACGCCTGCCCGTAATTATCTATCCAAGGTATCATATGAGAGCACAGCAGCAGAACCACGCAAACAATACTGGCATCACTTTTTGGTGGGGCATAGCCAGCTTGGGTGCATCTTTTGACCGCGCACCGTTCTTGTCATTGATGATGACTTCCCGCTTGTACATCACGCCATCTTTGCCTGTCCAGCGGATGGTGCGCCTGATGCGGCGGTCAAACGGCTTGGCCTCCAAAAGCATCTGCACACCAGATCAGATCCAATCCGATCAGGTCAGACCAAAGCAGGCCGGTTGAGATCACGTCATATCACAGCGGTGTGTACACAACTCTTCCTATTTTATCATAGCTGCAGTGTGCACTGTCTCACGTGCCCATGGATGGCAGGAGATCTCATATGAACCAAGTGCCCAGCCTCTAGCAGTACACGCAATGCACCACCACAGCTACGAGCTTGGGACGGCACCTTGGTTTTGACGCTTGGCTTGGCCCCCGGCTTTGCCCCTGCAGCCCCAGGCTTGTCCTTGTTGAAGAATCCCTCTGTCATCATCCGCCTGTATGCCGTGGCATCGTCCTCATCAGAATCATCCTTCTTGGCCTCCTGCTTGGTGCAGTTGTGCAGGGATAAACAGCACGCTGATGTTTGTGAACAGTCAGACTGTCACAACCTGCACAGCATCGTGCACGAGAAGATTGCGTGCACAGGCATGATTGCACATGCACAGTATGGGATGCTACATATGAGATATACACGATTTGCAAGGCTTAAGCATGCAGCGAGGTTGATGCTTGCAGCAGCTGAATGGACCACCCACCTCCCCGGGCTGAATTAGCTTGACAGCTGCCTGGATGGCCTTCAGCCTTGCAGAACGCGCATTGAGTACAGCACCCTCCGTCGTCGCTGCGCTGGGAGGCTCAGCATCTTTGGCGATCGCCTCCACCTGGGATGCAGGAGTAATCAGCGAGCAAGAATTGCTAGTCAGGCCAAGGATTGCAAATATGCAACTCCTGCTGCAAGCATCACAGCATCACAGAGCCAGGTCAAAGGACTCAATGCCGAGCCCAGGCCCTGCTTGCTCAAACAGCACTTAGTCGTTAGTGTTATCATACGCCAAACTGACCACTTGACCATTCTGTCTCTTGTTGCGTGCTGACAGTTAGCTTGTTGCAAACGTTACCTACATCAGCCAGGTTCCCAATCAGCCACCCACCTGCAAGTCCCAGATCTTGGCTGCAGCCGCCCTGAACGCTGCAGCCTGCTCCGCAGCGCTCTGTTTGATGGAGCGCACGTACCTGCAGCAGCAGTAACAGGAGCAGCAGTCAATGGGGCGCACTCGACCCCGACTGCATGATCCCCGTCTGCCACGTGCTGGGCCACGTGCTGCAGGCCCAGGTCAGGAATCGTGCGAACATATGGCTGCAGGCATCTGAGCAGGCGGTGCCAGGCTTCCAGTGCCCCCACATAGCCGCCAAAACCATGCATTTGCTGCGGCAAGAGATGTGAGTTATCACAGGCCTCACTCACTTGCGTGTCAGCTCGTTGTCCACACCATCAGCCGCCATGTTGTTGCAGAGGCTGCGCACCATGTCAATGCGCTTCCAGCGGTCAGTCACACCTGCCACGTCCTCAGGTGTGACCCCATACTTGGGCCCATACTTGAGTAAGATGGCTGCAGCATCGACGTTGCTGAGCTTGCGCAGATCTGCATCTGAACCAGTGATCTTGGTGCTGCCATCCTCCAGTTGGGTGCCCGGCTTATTGGCATCCACTGGCTTCGGTGCATCCACGCGGCGCACGTATGCAAAGCCGTGGCCACGACCTGAAGACATGGGGAACCAAACGCGGATGCATCGGGGGCTGCAGCAGTATGTCGAGGGTGAGCTGCGTGCCTAGTGCCAGAGTCATGGTACTGAGAGTGAACGGACAAGGACGAGATGCTGCAGATTGATGCTGCAGGTTAATGCAGGTACAGCGATGCAGAGTTCTACTGCTGTTATACGCACGGCATATGCAAGGCCTGCCACTGCGTGGCTGAGAGCATTAGTGTTTGACCTGCAGCGACCTGCAGCATCTCATCCCCAAAAAGGACAAGTGGATCTGGACACCCCAAAATCGCAGGCAAGGGCCATAGACAAAGGGGCCGCACCAGTAGGGTCGCCATCACGGTTAGCCACATCCAGCACGCCTCGCCCCGACTCTCGCACACACATGATGAATGTGTCTGTGACCTGCCACGGCTGACCGTGTGCAAGCATGGTCTCGAAGGCCTCCAGGGCCCCTGGCACCCAGGGCTCGCTCAGGGGCAGCTGCAGGGAAGGTCAAGGTCAAGGACCAAGTCACGGTCAAAGTCAAGGTCAAGGTTGAGGTTGAGCGCACAAAGACGGACCAGCAGATGAGGGGCCATTGAGCACCATGCGGGCTGCTGCCAGCCGGAGACCAACTTATCGGCCATGCCAGGTCCACAACCACAGCAACCAACAGCCACAACCATCAACCACCCGGTCAACAGCCGCAGTCAACGGCGGCAAGCAGCAGTCACAGTCGACAGCAGCCACGATCTAGAAGCAGGTGTCCACACAGGCAGCTGCTGCACTGTTCACACACCATGTCTGTGGCCAGCTTGATGAGGGAAGGGTCCACATGTGAGAACCAGCGCAGGTTGGCCAGCCCCATGCGGGCGAGCCTTGCGTCAGCTGCCACACCTGACTCATACGCAGCCACCTGGTCTGGGGTGATCAGCTTGCGCAGCTCGTTTTCCTGAAAAAGAGGACAAGGGCCGCATGTCCACCAGCAAAATGTGGGTCCACGCCAAGGTACATACATGCTGGGCGGTTCGATACACAGCACAGAAAGGAGGGGCTGCCAGCAACACGAGCGGCGCCTGTGTGCCAGACAGCGGCAGGCACGGAACACGACGCACAGCCAGCACATGGCATCCATCCCTCCGCGCATGCTCGGAGCCGTGCATGCACCCGGCTGAGCGTGATGTCCATGCTGAGGCATGCAACCACCTAATGCCCATCCGCCCGGCACGGCAGGGCCCCGCCATCATGCCTTACCGCGATGAGCTGCTTGCCACCTTCCTCAGGGAGCTGGAAAATTGAGGCCTTGCCATCAGGGTCCTTGGCATCAGCGTCCTTGTCATTTGCCTCTTTGCCATCAGGTTCCTTGCCTTCAGGGTCCTTGGCATTAGGGGCAGCAACAGCAACAGGCTGCAGGTGCAGCTGCTCACGCAGCACCTTCACCACCAGTTTCTTGTCCAAGGGGAACATGGCCTGTGGGGCCACAGACAGCAGGCAGGGCAGAGGCACACAAGCTGAAGTAGGTGTTGTTGTGCGTCACCCCTTAGGATTGTGATTCTCAGCGCTGTAGTGCCTCATGTTGGCCCCAGTCCCGGACTTCACCCCATGCACAACGCTGCAATGTTCCCCTACTTGAGGCAGCCATCTGGACATGGACTGTGGACTGTGGACTGATGCCATAGTGTGGCTTGCTGTGGACTTGAGCAGGGGACAAGCAGTCCAGTCCATCTCGACTCACCGTCAAGTCCTCCAGCTTGACAAATGGCCTGGCTCCCCCCTTCGTTCGCTGCTCCTGCCCACGCAGGTCGCGGATGACTTTGGCAATGAGCCGGTTCTGGATAAACGTGACCACCTCCTGCATGCAGCAGCCAGCCAGCCGAAAGGGCACTCCAGTTGTACACTGATCAAACACTGTGACAACAGACGACAGGTGACAAGTCAGGACAACAGACAGCAGGAGGTCGGCAGGCTTGAAGGGGTCAAGAGCAGGCATGTCCAATGCCTGGGCGGCAGCGCAGCAGGAAAGAACAGGGCGCCCACCGGCCCCCCGCGCCATATGCATGCAAGCACACATGCAAGCAAGCAACAGCTGCCAGCAGTGTGGTAGACGCGCACAGGGGGGGCCGTCAGGGCAACAAGTCAAACAGCAACTCACATCACCCTTGGGGTCTGGTACACGCATGAGTGGCTGCTGCTGGCCCACAGCCAGGGTGCCTGTCAGCTCGCGCAGGCTCAAGGTGCCTTGGCTTGACCGGATCAGCAAGAAGTCTGTGTGCTGTGGCGTGTGGGACGCGGCAGGCGCTCGGAACATCGCTGTCTCCACTGACAGCTGCGGCCGCCCCGGCTTCAGCGGCCCAATGAATGGACTCTCCTCATCATCTGGGGCCATGACTTGCACATGCCCCACACGCCACGCCTCCACTGCACCACTCGGGCCCACAGCCACACTCGCAACCTCTGGCTTCAGTACTGATGCAGCCGCCAGGGCCGCGGCGTGCGCGCCCGCTACGGCTTCACTGGCAGAGCCACCCTCGGCAGCGGCCGCATGGGATGCTGCTGAGGATGCAGACACTGCTTTGATCAGGTGCTGGGGTGACATGTCGCCGTCATCTGCTTTTTTGAAGTACAGACACAGCCGGACGCCCATGCCTGCATTGGGTTAAGGGTGCAAGTGGCGCACCCGAAATGTTGAGCCAGGTTAACGAGCTACAGACCCCTTGTTGATGAAACACCTTTTCATGACGGACGTAATGTGTTGCTTGGTTTGCTCCACATACAGCACCCACAACAGCTTCCTGGTGTTGGCAGCCTTGCTGCTCCGGCGTTTTGTCCTTAGGTGAGGTAAGCAGGCACAGCAGGGCATGCACAGATGAGGGCCAGACCCACCTGGCCTCCCGAGCAGTGGAGGGTGCTCTTCCATGTACTCCAGAAGTAGGATGTGCCCATCAGTTGCATTCAGGTCATGCTTCTTCCCTGCAGTGTGCGAGCCATGAACGCAATGCAGGGCGCACCCATATTGCGGCAACATACAACCAAAGTCTAGGGCACCCAAGTTCCAAAGGTTTCAGCATCGGAAGATGGTTTTGGTTGCTTGAAGCTTACACGTGACACTCACTAAATGCGGCAGGTGCGCGCAGCGGCTTCTGAGAGTCTGGTGAGGGTACCGCGCCCACCACACGTGTTGGCAGTAGCTTTATCTCATGGAACACCATCGCCATCATGCAGGAGCGTGGCTTATCAGCCTGGAAGCCCTGCACATGGGGGAGTGCCAAACCCAGAGAAAATGGACGACAACAACAGGAACAAGGAGGAAACAAGCAGCAGGAACAACCTAGAAGAACAGCGCAACAGGGGCATGCGATGGCCAGCACATGCCAAGCATGATGTGCTGCCGTTGCATGGCATGTCAGGGTGTTGGAGATGCACGGTCCTCCTGCTCTGCTAGCATGAGTTGATCACACCCAGCAATGAGAGGACAGGATAAAGGCATGGCTGGCAGGCCATACAACAGACAGGACGAAGCGCTAACGTATGGCCAGGTCCTGTTGGGCCCATGCAGCCTTGAATCCTAAGCAGGACCCACCTGCTCAGCCAGGGCCATCTCAGGTACCAGCGTGCGTGGGGGTGCCACTCCCCACAATGCATTCTTCTCACTCGCAGCCGCAGGGAAGCGCTGGGGCAGCTGGGCTTTGAGCGTAGGCACTGCAACCCAGCACGCGCGCAAGAGCGGCAGGTTTGTACATCCTTCCCACCAGTTGGTACATTGCGCTTTGCAGGTGCCCTGTGGCCCCTGCGGCGCCATCATGAGTCTTGCACACGCAGCAGGGCATGGCCGTGGGGAAGATGCCGAGAACACAGTGCATTGAAACGCGAAACACGGCAGCACACGGCAGTGCCAGGGCGCCTCACCCTGAAGCAGCTCTGACAGGGGCTTGGCCAGGAAGCCCTGGTCGATGTACACATTGAGCGTACGGCCTGGTAGGGACATGATATGGATCGCGAGCTCTCCAGGCTTCACGATGCGTGCGCGGGGCACGCGCAGATCTGATGCATGCCAGCAGCCACGCGGCCTGCGGGGACGAAACGCGGCAGGCAGTGCACGCGGTTAGTTGAAGCTGCAGTGGTTGACAGGGTTGGTGCACGCCACCGTTCGCCTGATCCAGATATCGCCCTTTGGCTTGCATCTCCGGCAAGAAAACAATCAGGTTTACGCAGGTCACACGGGCTTGAGATGTGCGATGCCATGCCAGTGCCCGTGTTCTCCATATGCATTGCCCCTGCACACATCGGATCAAGCAACCCACCCAGCTGCATTGATTTCAACCTCATTCATTCACTCATAGAATACGATGGAACACGTACCTGTGGAATGACCACAGCTCCTCGTCAGGCATTATCAGATTGAAGGTGCCTAGATAGGACGCCGGCACCGTATGCCGTACCTCCGCGCCCCCGACAGTCACACCGACCGCGGCTTTGCGACGCCCCACACCGTGCTTGTAGGCTGCATCGCCGCTGATGTTGAAGCGGGAGAGTTCCCGTGCCACCTGCAGCAGTGCACACCACCAGTGGCAGAACACCAATGGTCAGCCCATAGGCTGTGCTAAGCGGGCATCCAGGCCGCTCCCGCTCTGTATGCCATCCCAACATCAGAAATTCAGGCGCAGCACTGATGCAGCGGGCCATCTCGGAATGTAGTCATGGGACAGCGCAGTGACAACAGTGGGCAGCAAGTGGAAAGGCGTGGCGAGAAAGCTGGGTTTACCCTGAGCACTTCTGTCAACCTGCGTGAAGCAAAGAGAAGGGCAGTGCGCGTTACTGTATCCTTAGGCACCCTGCTCACCTCATCTCCCTCCACTAAGGGTGGACCAAACTTGACAGGCACCTGGGCGGCTGGCACGCGGATGAGTGCTGCTGCATCTCTCAGCTCAGCTGGGCTCTTGGCATTGAACGCCAAGCCTGCATCTGCCAGGGACAGCACCAGCGGCGCCTGCTGCTCAGGGGGCAGCACGGCAGCTGTGCTGGCAAAGGCGGGGTGCATGAGCAGCGGCGCGGGGTGGTTAATTGCGCCAATGCCTGTGTTGTTGGGGTCATGGTGGTCGAGCTCTTGGTCTCGGGCAGAGTGGTGCCCATGCTGGTGGGAGCGGCCAGGAGCCCCAGGACCCTCCCACTTGATCTGGGTCAGCCAAGCAGGGTCCTGCAGAGAACCCTTGGGGGTGTAGATGATCAGAGCGTTGACAGGCTCCTGCGGGGGGCCCGCAGCACCAGCTTCTTCTTTGACCTTGGCCGCTACCCCCTCCGCGGGCAGCAACCGCAGCATCTGGGGGTGGATGCCAGGAGGGAAAGTCAGTGGTGCTGCTAGGGGCCCATCCGCGCCTGCCGCATGCCCTCCAGCTGCCGCTGTTCCCCCAGCTGCCTTCAACGCAGCTGCTGCCCGCTTGCGAGCCGTGCTCACAGCAACAGCCTCCTCAACCGACTGCTTGATGATGGCATTGAGCTCGGCCTGGTGCGCCTGTCTCTCCTTGTCCTCCCGTAGCTTCTGCTCCCTTAGCAGCAGTGCTGCCTCGGGCCCATCTCTGACCAACGGCTGCTGTGCTGCGCCAGCTGCAACCGCCGCCGCAGCCGCCGCAGCACTCGCTGCCCGCCATGCCTTAGCCGCAGCTCGCGCAGCAGCCGCTGCTGTGTCCGTCCCATCCTCGCCCTCCTCCCCCCAGTGCACCTTCTGGTCCCAATCCTCATACGACAGCGGCTCTGCATTGGTGGCTGGGGCCCAGCCGAGCATAGCCACCCGCCCGTCTGCCTGCACCAGCTCATCCAGATCCTCATCCTCCAGATCAGCCTCCAGTGTGATCTGATCTCCATCTGCCCCACCGCCCAGCAGCACAGAGCCTAGCGCCAGGGAGGCTGGGTCATCCAGTGTCCTGCCAGCATCCCTTGGATCTACCAGCACATCGCCCACATCATAAAACTCGTCCAGCACTGGGACAGCTGCACTGAGCTCCTGGGCATCTGGAAGCTCCCGGGCCAGGTGCAGCTGCTGCCGGAAGGACAGCGCCAGCTTGGCGGCAGCTGAGGGGAACACCAGAGGTGCAGCAAAGGGGTCCAGAACCTGCTCCTCCTGTTCAGTGGCCGCTGCAGCCGTGGCAGCAGCCCTGCTGGCAAATAATTAAAGGTGTGAGAACAGAGGAGGGCAGGGTATTGACGACACGTTCATCCACACATGAGAAAGGCGAACAAAAGCGAAAGGCCAGCGAAAGGCCAGGCTGAGGGATGACGGCTTGGCGCTGGGATGGGAACGACAGGCTAGTGGAGCGGCACACAGGCCATATGACGCCTTCGGGCGCACCCAAACCCCAACCCTGCCAGAACTTGATCACTCCTATATGGCTATCATGCGCCATGGCTATAGTATCCACGGTATCTATGAACGCAGATAGGTAAGATTTATGAACATGCCCGCACCGTGCATCCTCCGGCGTCTGCTCTGCAGCAGCCTCCGCCTCTGCCGCCTCCTTTGCTGCCTGAGCCTCCACAGTCAGGGGCGCCCTTGGCCCCTGTTCCAACTCTGCTGCCTGCGCCGCATCCTGGCCGGCCTCCCTCCAGGCCTCTGCCTCAGCAGCTGCCTTCAGCTCCTGCAGCTGCTGCAGTTGGTGCAGCCGCCGCTGCTGCTCCTCATTGTGAAAGTGCCACTCTTCAATGAGCACAGCATCTGTGGGAACCTGGATCAGCTGGAAGCTCTCATCCTCCAGATCTGCAACAGGATGATGTTAACCAATGTCAGCATTACCGTAATGAATTCAGCTTGTACAGTGATCAACTGTGAATGATCCGTCAGCAATGCACAGCTGATCACTGCTGCGTGTTTAGCATTCTTGCACAAGGACTGTGCTTGAATGTGGCGTGTGAGGGGCAAGCTGCCACCTGCAGCCGTGATCCATGAATGATGAGATTGATGACGCAGTGAAGGGGCGGACCTTTGGGATCCAGCTGCGTCCCATGCCGCCGGCGCAGCCGCTGCTTGCGCTGGTGCTGCCTCGTGCGCAGCGCAGAGAGGACCTCAGCGTCTCGCTCCGCTTGCTCCGCAACAACAGGGTCCTGCATGTACCTTTGGTACACGCAGCAGGCACAGGGCTCCTGCTGAGTTCCACCTGATACCTCCATCTGGCCCTGGGCCACCACACGTATGTGGCCCCATGAGGCAAGCACCCGGCTCCAACAGCAAGCCAAGGCGCACAACACCACACACAGCACCACAGGTATGTACCCGTGCGTATCACGCCCTGCTCGTGCTTGGCTGCACCGGACTGCACTGAACTGCAGGCACCAGCCAACCAGCGCAGGTCATGCTACACCTGGCCGCGCACGGCTGCAGCCATCAGGCCAGCATCACTTACTTGGCCACATCCTCTCCTGGGATCCCAAAGATCTCAGAGAACTGCAGGATGTCTTCCTTGGCTGAGGTGGCGAGCAGCGGCATGCCCAGTTCCACTCCCACCCGCAGCCGCTCCTCCCTGTTCTTGGGCACCTGGATTTGCTCAGCTGGTGTGGGCACCGCAGCCGGCTGCTGTTGAGGTGGTGGCACCGCGAAAGTGACAGAGCGAGGGGGTGCTGAACCTGGAGCCACTTGTGTGGCAGGCTTGACTTGGATAGCTGGGGGTGGCATGAGACTCCCTGGCGCCCGAGGCGGTGGGGGCGGCATGGATCCGGGCGCAGCTGCAGCTGCATGTGCTGCTGGCGGGCCGTCCATGTCATAGTCATCCTCTTCCCCCAGGAAACCACCGGGTGCGGCTGAGACAGCTGGCATACTGAACGTTGTCGGCACTGCTGGCAACCTGTGGCGAAGTGGGATCCGTACACATCATACCATGAGCACTATGGTATGGTTAGCATAATGTGCATTCATCATGGACCCAACACGCAACTACCCGCTGTCAAGCCAGCACTCCAGGACCCCAGAGAGCAGTTCAGGCAAGTAGGCTGGTATGCCACCACATGCCACCGGCACGGCTGTCTACGCAGTGGCCTTGGGTTCATCAAGACATGGAGCATGGGCACGCACCCCGGCTGCAAGGGCGCGCACACAGGTGCCCTGGCTGCCGCTGCTCCTGCATCTTGATCCTCCGCCAGTTCCCTCTCATCTGCAAAGTCCACTGCAGCTGGGGCCTTGACTGGCAGGCTAGGGCCCCCGCCTGACATGCCCGCATCTGCTGGCCCATCCTTTGCAATGTCCTGCGCAGACAAGGGTGGTTGCCCCGTTGCAGATGTGAATCAGGAGGTGGCATGGGCCTGACAGCGCACAGCACATGGACGACCGCAAGGTGTGTGTGAGATGCGGCACTGGTGCGCATGGAGTGCATGGCACCATGCAGGCATCATGCGTCCCCAGTCACCTGCAAGAGCTCAGTCCCCACTCTGTCCTTGACGTTCTTTAAGCCCTCCTGCTCCCTCTGTGCACAACACAGGCCGCACAGGTCACCAAAATGGTTTTGATCTGCTGATAGAGGGAGGCGACAACAGCGATGAGAGCAGAGCATGTGTTTACCTTGTCGAGGTAGTCGATTTCTGCTTTGCCGGTCTTCTCCTCAATGTTGCCTACAGATTGATGTAAGAGCAGCAATTGTTGAAAATACAGCAAGTTCACCCTACGTTTCCTGATTGCTGTGCTCACCAAACATGAAATTAGCCAGGAGGTCCTCCCGCTCCTCCTCATCATGATCATCCCGGCGTGACATGTTGTTGAATTGTCTTAAAAACTGCAGTCGCAGGTGTAGGGCTGCCCTGGAGCCCCTGCCTCAATCCATTATCCCATGTTGTGCAGCCGGGTACCTCCTACACAAAACCTTCCATTTGAGCGCCACTGCAGCAGGAAGCTCGCATCATAATTGCACCTGGCTCGGGCGGGTTTAGGGTTTACTGCTTCTGATTATCACTGGTTGCGTGCATCGACCCACTCTCTTACACAGCAGCAGTCTGAATCCATTTGCTGCTATCTGTACGATCATCTCTGTACAAGAGCACAAGGCCACTCTCTATGGCAGTAGCGGTCGAGCTGCAGGCCTGGCAGGAGACCTTGCCTGCAGCATGAGAAACAGGAATGCACATGCCTCAAACGTGAGGCTCGATGCCCACAACGCAGCATACACCCCCCCCCCCCCCCCCCCCCCCC
>BDCZ01000045.1:199701-215552 GCA_001662365.1 Chlamydomonas applanata
GTATTGGCAATAATTCTTGAAGGATCAGAGCCGTGAGGATCGATGCAAACCACTGCCACTGCTCTCAGGGACACTTCTGTTCTCTACCTCACACCCATCATCTTATCGCCGCCACCCACCACAGGAATGCACGCCCTGATGACTTGGTTTAGTGAGAGGCTAATGCTGAGAAGGGAGATGTTGTTGCAACCTGTGTGCAAGAAGAGTACCATCAGGACCTGTATGCAAGAAGGCTCTATGACTCTCAATGAAACGATCAACATGGAACGATCGACACACAAAACTCTTCTTGAACTGCAAGGGACGATAGGCATACGAACCATGACATTGCATGCATGTGCTTGCACGCACTCCAAGCCACCCACCCAAGTTGAATGAGAAAAAGGCTGAGATGGCCATTAGCCCCATCCACTGCTTCTGCACGGTCGTCACGTGCTGCTCCCGATGCGATTTGGTCAGCATCAGTGGCGCCAGTGCAAGCATAGAAAACAACTGCAGCAGCGCAAGGATGAGAGCAGGACAGGTTGACTCCAAGTTTAGACTGAAGGGCCTGTCCCAGTCATGCAGTCATGCATCACGTCATTTAAGCAACCTGTGTTCAACTTCATGGACATTGCCTGCTTGCAGCGCGAGGTGAGCAGGCACTGACCTGATGTGCCATGGACAGCAGGATGGGGAATCTAAATCCATAGATTGAAAGAGTCCACTTGTTGATCATGTTCAGGGAGATGTCTGCAGCCGTGGCGGGTGAGCACTTGCATCATGCATGTGCAGTCTGGCACAGTGGCACAACGGTCGCATGGTGGTGCATGCGCCAGCCATGTGCTTGCATGGGTCGAGCGTGTGAGCTTGGTCATGGTTTGGCTCCAGCCCCCGCTGCCATAATGTGTGTATGCTGGGCATGTAATCTGCTGCTGCTCAGCTGCAAGCATCAGAGGAACCTTCAACAAACCAGGAGTGAGTTGCGCCGTTGAAAGCGATCCACTCACTGAGCGAAATATACGCCAGTACGAGCAGAACCTTGATCCAAAGGCTGCTCCAAACATCATTCTGCCCATCCTGCTTGTTGCTCAGCGACTTCCACGGCTCACCCTCGGATCTGTATCCTGCACGCATGATGCTGCTCAACTGCCCTAGAATCTCAACTGTTGGATCTACATGTTGAAGCAACCACAGTTATCTGCAGTGCGATTGTGCTGTTGTAGCTACAGCATATCACGCCATGGACATATCATAATGTGTAGCCCGAAAATGCAAGTGTGACGCCGAAGTGCAACTGAGCCGTGATGCAGGCGCACGAACGCTGTGGAGCACACAATCGACCTGCCAGTGCTGGGATGATTGCTGTACGCTACGCTCCAGGATTCTGACAGACTCATTGCACTGTTGAACATTATGTACATTGTTGGCAGCACGCATTGCATTCAAGTATTCAACACCATGGATGAATCATAATGGCTTTTAGGGCTCCGGAATGCATGCATGCTAGCAAAGCAGATCGCTGTAGCTGCTGATGTTCAGGGTTAGGTCGAACTCTATCATCCGCATCAATGTGAATGAATCTGGTAATGGCGGGAGCCTGTCTACACAGAGCTCAGAGTCAGGAGCCATCAAAACAACTCCCCCAAAAGCAGGCATTGACGAGGAGGAGACAGAGCATCCGCGTGGCCACACGTCCAAGGCAAAAGTTGCCAGGAGACGCTGGTTGAGCATGTGGAAGATGCTCAGGGGATGTACACGACACGCTGCAGTGCTCCTGGTACTACTTGGAGGCCTGCTACTGATCCTCAGCTACAGGCGTGCGGCTGATGGACACCATGTAAGTCACAGACACACCCACTTTTTGACGCATGAGTTGTGCATGGCTTGCATGTGAGCACATTGCAAGTGTCCATGCACATCTCTGTACCATGCGATGCAGGGCGCAGCGGGCAGTGGAGGGCAGAACCAGTACGCTGTGTGAGTGGGCACAGCCGTTGACGTGTTGTGTACTTGTTTTGGTGCCCGTCATGCACCCGGCGTGCGGCATGCTACCACTGGGCACAAGCTGGAGTGTGAGGCTCGGCCATGGTGCATTTCTTGCATGTGAGCAGCTGGTGGCGCTGGGGTTGGTGCATTGGCCTACCAGACTGGCCTAGCACCAGGTCATGGAACGTGGCATATCTGGTCTGCCTATGCACAGGTACATAGATGCCGGCAGCAGCGGCACGCGGTGCCACGTGTTTCGCTACACGATGTCCACCTGGCCAGCATATGTGCAGCTGGAGCTCCCAGAGGCTACACATGCTGTGGAACCGGGCCTGTCACACTACGCAGGCCGTGCAGCCCTGGCCGCAGACTCCCTGCAGCCGCTCCTGGACTTTGCCTACGAGCAGGTGCCAGAGCACCTGCATGCGGTGACGCCCGTGCACCTGCTAGCCACTGCAGGCCTGCGCCTCCTGTCTGACGAGGACGCACAGGCCATCCTTGAGGCGTGCACCGCATTGTTGGCGTCGTCACGGTGAGCCCGAGTGATGGTGCACAGTTCCACACTGGCAGACTACTGGTACAAAGTACCATATGAGTACCTACTACTGACTATAAGGTAGCTTATACCTATAGTAAACCTCCCGGATGTTCAACAGGCGCACTAGTAGTACTGAACCCCCCGACTGTTCACAGGCGCGCGTGGCTTGTAGTACTAAGTTTGGATTGCCAGGCGAGGGGTTGCCCGGTGTTCTGGCTCACAATGACACTGGTATGCTGACCTCAGCCACATTGCTCGCATAATCCGTGAAGCATGAGGGAAGAGCAGGGAGGGCCGGTCATTATTCCCATGCAGCCTGCCGCCGTCAGCGCTTCCATCAAGTGACTGCCACTGCTGCGGTGTGGTGCTGCAGGTTGCTGTTCCAGGCGCGCTGGGCGCGCATCATTGGGGGTGACTCTGAGGGGCTGTACGCGTGGGCAGCTGCCAACTATGTGTCTGGTGCCCTGGAGGTGAGCTCAGCTGGCACACAGCTGAACATGACACTACCAGCGCTGGCCAGAATTTGGTGTTGAATGGTGGTATTGTGCATAACGTGGGTGTTGGGTATGGTCGCACGAGAGTGCCTGGCCCAGTTCTTGCTCAATTCACCAGGACTTCTTCACAAGCATTCACCAGGACGTGGGTGTGGTGTCCGCCCGCAGGAGGCGTCGTCGCACCACCACCACAGCCGCAAGGAGATTGTGCAGCCCTCAATGTTCCGGGGTGTCCTGGAGCTTGGCGGCGCCTCATTTCAGGTCACATTTATGCCAGAGGTGGCTGGCAGCGGACCCCCAAGCAGCACATCTCAGCCACGCAGCCAGGGGGATGGCGTGCAGCTGCCAGGTATCACACGCCCCATCTTCACCCACTCGTTTTTGGGCCTCGGCATGGACTCAGCCATGCAAAAGTGCGTGGGCCAGGGGCTCAGACTGAGGGATGCGCGAGGCTTGGGCAGCGCGGGGCTTGGGCAAGGTGGCGCTCGATGCTGCGTGCGAACTGGGGCACACGGGCAGCAGGGTTCCACAAGCAATGGCTGCCGCTCCTATGCAGTTCTGGCATGCTGGGCCAAGGCGTTCTCTCATTTTTGCACGACAACCTTTGCGTGTGCAATCACTGCTGCAGGGCAGCGGACCTTGTGCGCGCGCTGCACGAAGAAGAGGAGCGTGCTTCACGTGCTGCTGCGGAGGCGGCGGGCACTGCTGAGGGCACACACGCACGGCCCTTGCTGGACCCATGCCTGCCGCAGGGATACACAGCACCTGATGGCAGGCTGGGCGCGGCAAACTTCAGCACATGCATGGCAGTGGTGCGCAAGGTGCTGCCGGCACGTGAATGCACACTTGATAAGCCAGCGCCAGCAGGCAGCAAGCACACCATCCATTTGAAGGGGGAGTTGGGGCTGGTGCACGAGCCTGTTGCAAAGGAGGCAGACAGCGGAGCCGGCTCAGGGGGCCCGTCAGGCGGCATGCTCATGAGTGCCCTGCAGGCGCTGATGTACAGCCGGGAGCAGCACTGCAAGGTGGGTGGTGTGGAGCTGCCACCAGTGACTGGCACCAGCTTCATCGGCATTGAGAACCTGTTCTGGACAGCACGGGCTGTAGGGGTCACAGGCACACCCACTTTGGAGGAGCTGCAGCAGGCTGGAGAAGAGTACTGCGCACGCAGCTGGGCATCTCTACATGAGGCATTCGCGGGCCACGTGCCGGACCAGTTCATTGCACGCTACTGCTTTGGGGCGGTGCGTAGCGCTGGAGCTCAGGGACTTTGCACTGGTGGCGCAGACGTGCAGTGTAGGTCTTGCCGGTTGCATACAGGACTGCTGCGTGCCGCATGGAGCCAGCCAGATGCACATGTTCTGGGCGTTTTTATGCATGCTGTAGCTGCTCACGGTGTGCATGTGTGCTTGTCGCCGTGCGTACACAGGCCTATGTGTACAGCTTGCTACATGACGTCCTGGGGATACCCCTGAACGAGCGTTCGGTGCTGTACACCAACACCATCCCCCGACTCGTAAAGCACCCACGGCGGCGGCATGCAAACGAGGTGGCTGCAATGCACAGCAGTGCGCGGTCAGCTGTCAAAAGTGGTCAAGGTACGCCCCCGGTGGCTGCTATCCGTGGGCTGACCAGTGCTGCCAACTCAGACGCTGCAGACGGCAAGACAGAGGCAGTTGAAACAGTGATGGTCGGGCTCAACTGGGTGGTGGGGGCCATGCTGACAGAGGCCATGAATGGTGCCCGGCATGGCACACGGGGGTGGCTCATGCAAGGGGAGGGTGGGGACATGGGGCAAGGCGGCATCCTGCCGTTTGGGCTGCCGATGGGGGCCTTGCTGGCAATCCCAGTGGCCCTGGCCGTGCTCATGTGGTTCATGACCCAGCGGCATACTGGGCACCACCAGCATCATATGCCCGGCCAAGCTGCACACCTCCAGATGCGTCCTCTGCCAGCACGCGAGGGCTCCTGGGAGCTGCAAAGCTCTGGTCCGGGGCGTGGGGCAGTAGTTGGCGCGGACTTGCGTCCCACCGCCAAAGACACCAAGCCTCATCCCACCGCTACCGACCGGGATGGTGGGGAGGCTAAGCTCCGTGAGTTGGAGCAGCAAGGGGCCTGGGGGCTGTCAGGCAAGCTGCATTCGCACACAATTCCTTCAAGGTTCTCATTGGAGGCGAACAGCAGCGCAGTTGCAGCACCAGCACTGGATGCATCGCCTCCAGGCAGCGCCTCCTTGAATGGAACGCATGGCAGCACAGCGCGCGCTGGGCGGTCAGCGGGCGGGGCGGATGGCCCGCATGAACACTCTGCGTGGAGGCATTGAGACGTTGCGAGTTGCATATGTGCACCACCTTGAAGTCGCTCGGTGGCTTGAGCCTGCTTACGCTTGTAGTCTGCCGTGGTTGTCCCCGAAATGTAAGTTTCGGGATTCAGGGATGGAAGTACAGCGTCACCAGGCGGTCACGCTTCGTCGGCGGGTGCCTGAGGCGTCCTAAACAAGCGGCAGAGACGCTCTTAAAACTATCTTCCGGGCTGTGCCGGTGGCAAAACCAGGGTGGGCGGCTTGTAGTGCCGAAGGTGCCGGGCACCTGGACCCATTTCTGAAGCTAGCGGCTGATGTGAATAGTCAATGGGTCAATAATTCAAGTAAAAGACCGACGCAGCGGCGTCGCTCATGACTCTGCCGAGTTCAACTGTTTGGCCTAGCAACGGTAGCGCGCACGGCAGGCAGCATGCGAATGCAGGCTCACAAGCTTGGGCATTGAAACTCTACACTGCGCGTGCATTCCTGGATGCTGGGCCCTTCATATCCGCAGCTGGTGCCTGGTTGAGGCGAGCCACATGACGCGCTGCATCCTCACTCCCAGCTCGGACATTGCTGAGGCTCTATATGATGAACCCTAAACCCTATAGGCAGGCTCATAGGCTTGATGTTCTGTATGGCAGGGGGCGGCGCCCCCCGCAAACAACCCCTGCCCAGTATATTCACAAGCATTACCCAGATCACAGTATCCGTCGCTCCGTCGTGCTCTCCCGAGTGTAACACCCTTTACCCTTTACAGTATGCTGAGTTGTATGGGATTGTATACGTACACGTGGTTTTGGTATGGCTCAATGTTTCGTATGGCGGGGTACGGCGGCCCCCGGCAAACACCCCCCGCTCAGTATACATTATACAGTACTTGCAGGCATTACCCAGATCACAGTATGCTGACTGAGCTTAAGGGACTTCTAGTTGATGGGCTCCGGCAAGCAGATGAATCTGCGAAACGCCGTGTTATTATTAGTATGCTGAGTTGTATTGGGTTGTTTGCATGGTATGTGGAATTTGGTATAACTTAATGTTTTGTATGGCGGTGGGCGGCGCCCCCTGCAAACACCCCCCGCTCCCACTCAATAGTTCTACAGGCATTGCAACTGCATACGTGCAGTGCCTCACGCGCCTGTGTGCATGCCGACAAGATATGGCATGCATGCGCTTTCTGCTGCTGACATGCACAGAGGCATGCCGGCATGATGCACATACTGTGGGTCACGGCGGTCCGCAGCAGTTGCACAGCACCCTTATCAAGGGATGGCGTGTGCATGGAGGCAGGTGCCCCCATGCCCATGACAGGGATCCCTCCGGGGGGATCTCTTTTAGTGACAGTCAGGCATCAGGCATACGGCTTGCAGTCGTCCATTTAAGCACACATGCAGCGTGCACACCATTGTGCACATCATGCATGCCATGGTCGAGGCCATATGATGTTGTGCAGCCAGTCATCACAGTCATGTCCCTTCGCAGCCTACATTTCGGGTGCCACGAGGAAGCCGCATACTGGGCACTGGATCACAATGTACTGCCTTTGCCAGAGCGGCAACAGGATGCACCAGGCGTGTTCCTTGTGCAACTGCGCTGCGAGTGGGTGGTGAAAAAAGGGAGCACTCAGCAAGCGCGTCCACATGCAAAGTGGGACCGCCACCACATGATGAGAGAGAGGTGGCCGTGCAGGGCCCGTCAATACGACCAATTGATTTCGAACACAGTAACGCCCAAACAAGGACATGCTGCACTGAGCTCAACCCGGACATGCTCTCAAACCGGGGTCTGCTGGCCCCAAGGGCTTCCCGTGCTCAGGTTCTAGCCCCACGCAATGCTCTAGCCCCGCAGTCGTCCCGTCCTCGGCGTGCCGTGCACCGGAGAGACTTGTTGTTTGCATCTTTTATAGCAGGGTCTCAGGCAGTGTCTGGCCATCAATCAGCAAATGCAGCCTTCGTGGAGGAAGTGGAGCAGGTGGACGAGCGGCAAGGTCTCGCATATGACTCCTTCACCAGCACATCGGGGCAAGGCCAGCCTGGTTCCCAGCTCAACCCGCCCACATTCGTCACCACCACAGGCCGTGTCGTCGCAAGTGCGTGAGCGTTTGTTGTGCTGCCCATGGCGCATGAGCCCTAGAGCTCACCTTTCATCGTGTTTGTGCAGTTGGGGACCTGCACGGAGACTGGGACAAGGCCATTGAGTCCTTCAAGGTGGCAGGCTGTATTCGGATGGATGGAAACGAGATTGTATGGGTGGGAGGCGACACCATCGTGGTGCAGCTTGGAGACGTGCTCGATCGTGGGGACAACGAAATAGGTGGGTGCAGCGCTTTGCGTCTGCTGCATTACACCCATGCAAGCGCCTTGTGGGCTGACACCGCGCCCCCATGTTACCCTGCAGCCATCGTGACGTTGCTGCGGGCTTTAGACGCCGAGGCGCGCCAGCACGGGGGAGCTGTGTACATGCTCAATGGCAACCACGAGAGCCTCAACATCTGCGGGGATTTCAGGTGAAATTGGCAAGGCCAGAGAACCCTGGTTGTGTGTTGTACACATGATCGGATCACGCTGACTCAGATGCCGCGTGCCTGTGCGCAGATACGTGACGCCGGGCGCCTTCCTAGAGTCGGCCGCATTCGCTGGTGTGGACGAGAAACATGTCAGGGATTGGGAGGTGCTTGCACGGGTGCGGTACGCAGTCTACAAGCCAGGCGGCCCCATGGCGGTGGAGCTGAGCAAGAATCCCACTGTCCTGGTGGTGAATGACACCGTGTTTGCTCATGGCGGCGTGCTGCCTGTGCACGGTGAGGGTGGTGTACATGGATGCTGTCCTGCCGCTGGAGCCGGAGGGAGGGCGGTCACGCTGATCATTGCATGCATACAGCATCGTGCTCATGCACACATCGGCGTTGTGTGCCGGTCACTGAACAGCATGGTTATGTGCACGTGCATGCCCATGATGCGCACCGCATGGTTGGGCCCACCTTGTGCTGTGACTGAACTGCCTTGCCACCACTTGACTTACGGCCTCCCCCCTTTTGTGTCCTTGCCGTGCCATACGCGCAGTCGCATATGGGTTAGAACGCCTGAACGCAGAGGTCTCTGCATGGATGCGGGCAGATAAGACGCCAGAGGGTGGTAACTCTGCTCCTCCCTTCTTTGCCATGGGGTGAGTCCATGCACGTGCTGCGGCTTGCGTGCATCGTGTTTGCCAACGTTGGGCAGAGTCTTATGGGATCTTGCATGGTGTGTTGACGTGGCATGGGCTGTGCCAGGGCCATGCATGCTGTGGCTCGGGCACTGCTCACGTCAGGCACATGGGCTGAGTGCAGGAATTCATGCATCAATAGCATCATGCATCATGCGACCCCGCTGACCTATGCTGGCTTCGCCCGGCCGCCAACCACCTGCAGAGATGCACAAAGTGTGATGTGGAACCGTACTTTCTCTAAGGAGCGGTTCAACACAGCATACGACCGCTACCTTGCGTGCAACAGCCTGAAGCAAGCATTGGGCCGCGTGAACGCGAAGCGGCTAGTAGTGGGGCACACGCCGCAGCTGGGCGGTGCCAACTGCGAGTGTGACGGGGGCGTGTGGCGGATCGACGTGGGCATGTCGTACGGCGTGCTCAACCGGCCGGTACAGGTGCTGGAGATCATCCGGGACCCCCACACGCAGGAGAGCGTGGTGCGTGTGGTTTTGAATGAGAACCAGGTACCCCTGGAGGAGTTGGGGAGTGTGGACCTGTGAGGGGCAGTGAGTGAGTGAGATGATGTGTGAAGCCCCAGTGGGGACCTGTGGACGGCGCTGGGCCTCGCAGGCGCAGCAGTGCCAAGCGGGGCAGTGCAGTAGCCGGCAATGCAGTGCCCGGCAGGACAGGGCAGGGCTGCACATGCGTGCTGGCTCAGAGATCCATTGCCAGCAGCCGCCGTGGGCCAGGCGGGACGGAGGCTGTGCGTGCGCCTACACACCACCAGCCCTATGGGAGTGATGCTTCAAGGTCATGCTCAGCGGCACCCGCGCACGCACGGAGCCGTGGGTGGCTGCGGCGCGCACGCACGTTGATTTACAGAGCAGGGCTCAGCGCCGTCATAAGGCTGTCAGGTCGCTGGGCCAGTGGGGACGCGCGCGCAAGCGCTGCTTTTGACAGTGCCATGCTACCCTTGAGCTGCAGCAGCACCAGTAGCAGGGCACAGCAGACAAGCGGGGGTAGGCAACGGCGGCAAGGCCGTCCAAGCCCTTGGGATACGTGTGCATCAGCCAGCCTTCGAGCAGCTAGCAGCACACACAGGGCGTGGCTGCGCAGCTGGCGGCATTTTGGAGCGTGGTGATTAAACATGTGCGGCCGGCCCGGCGCCGTGAGCGCGCCTAGCTCGGTGTGTCACACCATGGGTGTGTGTGCACATGCAGGTGATCCAGGTGATGGAGGGGTGCAGCCTCAGCGCCTTTGTGGATCATATGCGCATTCATGTGCACTGCGCGTGGCGCGTGCTATTCGGCAGGTGTTGCAGGCTTGTGCACGGCCTTCTGGCCAAGCCAGGAACCCAGGATCAGAGGTAGAGAACAGAGAGAGCGCCGTGTGAGGTTACTATGCGTGATGTTGAAACAAGAAATGGGGCATGCAGGAGGCAGGCAGGCCGCATGTATCGGTTCAACCAGCCCACCCCCATTTAGGCATTTGGATGCACTTCTGTTACCCAAAAACTGGCGCGAAGCAAGTTTTGGAGCATGGCCGCTGGCATTTCGTGCGTTGCATGTCCAGGACGTTGGCATTGGTCGACTGGGCATGGTATGGGCCCCTTCATGTGTAGGTGACCAGTTCGAGGCGAGCCTGAGTGGCCTTGGCATGTTCGACGCATGGAGCTTTGCAGCTGATTTCTTTGTGTCAGGCGTCATTGCCTGCCCCCAATCCCTGTGTGGTGGGTCTGGATCTTTTTTGTAGAGCATGTGGCGGCTGCACCAACAATGCTGAGCTGATTCACGTGTTTGTATCCAATCCAATGTGTGAGAATAGTGACAGGCATCCTGGTTGGCGGTTCTTTGCAACGGACCCTTGGCTCATTTACTGACCAGCACGTGAGACTGCTGCATTGCAGGTGTGGGCTGCGGCATTGGCAGGGGGCGAGAAGCGGCAGGGGTGTATTAAACAGCCGAGACGACTTGTTCGTGTAACACATTCTTTCAACCTGCCAACCAATGAGCTTTGGGTGTAGCCTGGAGAGCTGCCCGCAGCATGGGGCAGGTGCTCTCTTACCAGCATCACATGCAGCAGCATGCACATATGACAGAGTGGCCCAAGCCAAAGCTGGGCTTGTGTCCTGCAAACAGTCATGTCTCATGTGAAGTACAGATCTGCAGGCATGCAGCGGACAACAGGCTCCCCTGCATAGCCCGGTGCATGAACTGCATGGTACATATTGGCAAGCAGGATGGGGATACTGCAACGGGTGGGAAAGAGTGAGCAGCCCACCACCAGCTGAAGGCCAGGAAGCATGGAATGGGATCACCGAACGGCCTGCATGACCTGCAAGCTGAGCTGTGCCGCTGGCAGCTGTGCACAGCTGCTGCTGTAAGAGGACAGCACATACCCGAGCAGGATGTGAGGAACAAGCAAGCACCGACAAGGCGTGTTATGATAACAGCCGGCTCTCTAGCACTCCCACATTCTCACACCACGGATCACGACTACCTGTGATTGTACGCTCAAAACTGGCGGCAAGCGCCCTACTACCTAAGATTGCTGCTGGTTTGCAGTGGAGCCACGCCTCCTGCCTTGCATATCGTATGATACCAATGTGGCCACTGCTGATGTGTCTCTGTCCCTTCATCATAATTATGAAGCTCATACCGACCCTCCTCCTCCTTCTCCTCCTCCCCGTCACGCATATCATTAGCGCACCACCAGCACGTGTGGCAATGACTTGTATGACAGCCACTACCCAGGGCATCCTGGCAAAACGAGGCACCTCGTCAACTCTCATCCAAGTCCTGTATGCTCCTCCTTCACTCTCCACCCTGTTCATGTTCATGGGCCTCCTTGCCTCCTAGCCCCTCAAAGACACCTCTCTCGTCTTCTGCCCAAGCATCTTCACCCTGCCCTGTCCTGTCTGTTCATTAAGGTCCGTCGGCATGCAAGTAGACCGGGTGTGGCACAATGCCAACACCCGTGACCTCAAGTGCTGTGCCCTGACCCTTCAAGCATACGGCAAGCGCCAAAATACAGAGAATTCAAAAACCACCTCGCATGCACACCAACACCCAACCCACCCACACCAGGGGAGGGTGGGACACCAGGCCTTGCGAGTAGCGTGCAAACCAAAACTTGTGCAGGCGCACCCATGGGGCAAGAAGATAAACGCAGCTGCCTTCTAAACACCCACCCTCAAATGATACAATAACAAACGTTTCTCACATCCACATAACTGCTTGCAGGCATGCGCACTGTGCTTGCGTGTGCGTGCATAGATCGGTGCAAAATACAAAACCACACCATGAGGGCGGCAAGAGGCAAGGAGGAGGTTGAACCAGCCCATCAGCGTCTGCCTCCCCAAACACGCCGTGCCGTGCGATGCGGCGCATGCGCAGGCTTGGCTGTGTTCTTCAGGTGGACACCCCATGCCCCAGCACACATGGGTCCCTTCAAACCCCACAGCAGGCACGCACAATAGGCGGCAATGCTCCTCGTTGCTTGCCCACAATTGCGGCTGCATGATCCGAGCCTGCCAAGCCGGCGGCTAGAAAAGCATCACCAGGGCCAGCTTGCAGACGTATGGACCCAAGCCACAGGAGCAACCCATAGGAGCATGTATGGAGCTTCGCTGGTGATTGGATTCACCACTGGTACTTTGCTGCGATCATGACATCCTCGTACTGCTGTGCCGCGTTGTCCCATGACAGATCCTGCAGGCAGTACAGCGAGCAGTACAGTCAAAGACACAGCATCTCAGATGGCATCTCAGCACATGGCTCCATGTGAGCTATGAGCTGGCATCGCCGACCACAAGCACGTCATATGAATAGTTGCCTCGAACCGGGTGCAGCACAGGAATGCCAACATAACGTATACGCAGCTAGCGGCCTGCACTTTGTGTTTGTCCATGCCATGCCACAACAGGCGCTCTAGCAGCGCAGTTGTGGCCACACACCCCAGCTGCCTGTTCCAGGGGATGAGAATGACTACAGGGGCTCACTGCTGCCAACTCTCTCCTCTCCTTCCTGTTACGTGCGAGATAGCTCGTCCTGATGTGGTGCAGCACCAACCTGCGCCATGCCGCGGAGCGCCAGCTTGTCAAAGCTGTCACGATGCTGGCGGTACGTGAAGAGCGCGTTGGCCACAGCCTCCCTCAGCTTGTGTGGCTCTGCACGGTCAAACACCCAGCCAGTGCCTGCGGCCAATGACGCTGAATACCTGTGTGTAAGCTAGTGCCTCTCGGCTGCCACACCACATGGGCGCCACACTGCATGGGCATGCCCAACACATGGCTGCCACACCACATGGACGTGTACAACGGGCATGCGCAGCACATGGCTGGCAAACAGCACAAGGCTGCCACACGCATGGGCATACGCAGCGCAGGGTGCGTGAAGCAAGCATAGTGTAGCGTGTGGAGGGCACAAGGCAGTATTCGAGTAAAGCAGGCGTGCAGCTGCCCGGCAGGCGCCTGGCTGGCGGGCTTGGCTAGCTAGCTGGCTGTGTTGCATCTGATCTTGGCTGACCTGTGTTCTCAAAGGGGTTGAAGGGCAGCACGGTGTCCCGAAGGCCGCCAACCGCGTGCACCACAGGTACCGTGCCGTATGCCATGGCATACAACTGGTTCAGACCTGCGGGCCAGAGCACACATAGGCACGCAGCAGACTGCTCAGCTTGGTGAGCCCACGCTCTGTCGAAATTGGTCAGTTTAATTCAGGGGCAGGTCAGTGTGGTAACGTCAAAGTAGTCAGGGGTGTCCTGATAACAAGGACGAGCATGAGCGCCCTGGCGCCGTGAACCAAGCTCAAGACAAACCACCCAATTCAGCAGACGCCCCACAGACACATCCATGGCGCACCGCATGGCTCGAAGCGCGACGGCATGAGCAGCAGATCCACGCCCGCAGTGATGCGATGTGCCATCTTCACACTGAACCCCACCCAGCCGCGGCACTGGTTCTTGCTCTTCCCCTCCATCTCCCTCAGGGCGTCCTCCAAGTCCTGACGCCCCGAGCCCAGTAGCACCAGCTGCACGCGCTCTCCCATGAGCCAGTCATAGTTATCCCGGATGAGATCCACGCCCTTCTGGTAGTCTAGGCGGCCGATGAAGCCCAGCATGGGGATGTCTGGGTCCACAGGCAGGCCCAGCTCCTTTTGAAGGGCCATCTTGCACGCCCGCTTGCCGGCCCTGAACGACTCGGCCGTGTAGTTGGTGTAGCCGGCGTCCTGCGGTACAGGGGGCAGTACAGGGCGCGGTACAGGTTGCGGAACATGCACATTACAGGCAGTGCAGATGAGAGAGTGTGCAGTGCTAACAGCAGGCAGTACACAAAAGTCACTGCAATGCGGAGTGGGGTGGGGCTGGGTTGGTGGGGGAGGGCGCGGACGGGGGCAGAGGCCCTAAGCATGGGGGCAGGGACCCCACCTGTAGGAACACGTCATTCTCAGGGCTCCACTCCTTGTAGTCAATGCCATTCACGATGCCCTGCAGCTTCCACTTGGCTTCCTCCAGGATCTGGTGCAGCCCCCAGCCGCCCTCGGGTGTCAGGCATTCCCATGCGTAGCCGCGAGAAACCGCTACCAACCGGTGTGCAGTCTGCAGCCCCACCTTCATGATGTTCATGTGCTCGCCGCCCACGGGGTCGTACAGCCTGCAGGCAGTACAGCGATACAGCAGTACGGCAGTACATCAGCACATCAACATCGCGGCATATGTGCACTGCAGCGGTACATTGGTGGGACGTGACAGCAGCGGCCGTACGTCTGCCACAGCGGCGGTACAGCAGCAGCAGTACAGCGGCTCAATACACACATCATGCCATTGTTTGCACGGCCCCCAAACAATCGCCCACCGGCCCGCACACCCCCTCCCCCCAATGCCGTGCTGCTGTGCATACCCCACATAGCCCTGGCCTGCCTGCAGCATACAGGCAAGCAACTGTTCCACAGATCTCGCCCAACATGGGTTTCATTCGTTTCAGAGCGCTGTCCCATCCTCCCCTTCCCCACCTGTACATCTCCTTGTACGCCTCGTTCAGCTCCAGGTGGTTAACGTCCACAAAGGGGCCGCGCCCCTGGTGCGCCATGTTGTGGATGACAAACACGCAGCGCGCATATGTCATCTTGCCATAGTCGCGGTAGTGCGCCTGTTGACACACCAGGGGAAGCAGGGGATCAAGGGAGGAAGGGGGGGGTTGGCGGGGGAGGAAGGATGGATTGGGGATGGGGCAAGGTGAGCAAGGAGCAAGATGACCTGGTGCATGGTTGGTGTTGAGGTGCTGGTGTGGTGATGGGTGCATGGGTGGGTGGTGGAGCGGCCACTGCTAGTGCCAGTGCTCTTTATGGTCCATCATTAGCAACTAGCATGTGTCCCATCACAAAACCACGGATCATTCAGAGGCAGCGCAGCATAGGATACATAAGCGGCGGTAACAGTACATCGGCAGCAGCACTACAGGCACTACGGCAGCAGCACTGCAGCGGCAGTACAGGCAGCACACCTGGAGGTACACCGGAAGCAGTGCCGTGTGCCAATCGTTAGCAATGAACACCAGATTGTCATCGCCATATGTCACACCGCCGCACGGCACGTGCCACACCTGCTCACGGCATTGCCCAGCGCAGATTCAGGTAGCAGATGAGAATCAGGTAGCAGATCAGGTAGCAGATTTCGACAGCTACCACTCGCCTGCAGTGCGTATTGCTAACCCCCCCTACCCCCCACCCCCTCGCTGCTCCAGCAATGCAAGAGCTGGGATGAGTGGCATGGTCTCCGCCGGACGTTTTGCTGAGGACTGAGCGCTACATGTTGAAGCTGCAAAACACCCGGCTCAGCACCCGAGCTGGACATCAAATCCAACACCCGGCGGAAACCCTGTGATCGCCAAGGCCTTGCAAGACAACATGCCCTTGAAAGCCGCCACTACCCTCGCCACGGATGCAGCAGTTGTGGCAAAGACAATGGAGGCTATCAAGAGCATGCATGTTGAACCCATGAACAGTGCCCTCACAACGCATGGCATCCCCAGTGGCCTCATTTCTCACCGCCTCAATCGCTGCCTTTGAAAGTAGGGAGCATCGGAACATGAGATCCTCACGTGTACCACCGTACAGGTCATTGCCCCGCGTGTTGAAGCATGGGTGGTCAACAAACACGTAGTCGACGTCGTCCAGATACGCATGGAAGAAGCCGACCTGTCATGGGGCAAGCCGGGGCACTCAGGACCCTCAGGTCCCGCAGGGCCATGACACGGGCATGGACAGGTGGTGACATGGCATGATACAGGTGGTGGACCCCCCCCCCTCTCCCCCGGCCCAAATACACCCTCCCCACACCCCACCCCCACCCCCACCACATATTT
>BDCZ01000045.1:216358-226977 GCA_001662365.1 Chlamydomonas applanata
ACCCCCAGCCCCCCACCCCACCCCACCCGAACCCCTCTCCCCCGCTGCCCCTACCTCCCCCACCCGACCCCACCGCCGTCCTCCACCCCCAGCTGCCCAATGCTGGCCACCCCAAGTCCCCACCCCTACCTCCTGGTTGGCTCCAAAGCAGTTGAGGCGGATGCGCACGCCTGTCTCCCACGCATCTGGGTAGTTGGCGTACCGCGGCACTACCACCATGACGCGGTGCCCGCGGCGGCGCAGCGCTTTAGGCAACGCGGCCATGACGTCCCCGAGGCCGCCTGTTTTGGACCAGGGCGCGCACTCCGCCCCCACCATGACCACCTTCATACAGTTGGGCCCTGCCAGGGGGGGCGGTGCCTCAGGCGCCGCGGGCGGCAGGTCAATTGTGATGGGGTCAGGCAGGGGCGTGGTTGGTTCTATGACGAGGGGCGCGGACACAGGGCGGGACACAGGGGCTTGAGGCAGTACATTGATGGTGGAGGGCGGCGGCGGAGGCTTGCTGATGACAGGGGCTGCCGGGGCTGCGGGGGCGGGCGGCGCCACGGGGGTGCGGGCTGTGGAGGGCTGGAAGGAGGAGGGCGAGGGGGAGGAATAGGAGGTCTGCGCGGCACAGGTGTGGGGTGTGTGGTTGGTTAGAGGGAGGGAGTTGGCAGGGGGCGGGGGGCGCAGGGGCGGGGGGATCGGGGGCGGGGGCGCCCTGTGTGTGTTGAGTGCAAGAGCATGCCGTGCGTGATATATGTGCTTCGTTCCAGGGCTCTGGCAAAGATCTGCTAATCTGTGCATCCCGACTGCACTAGGGGAAGGAAAAGGGTGGAGCTGGGAGGTGCCTGCCACTGCCGCTGAATATGCGGCCTGTCGTATGCCTCCTTGAGCACATGGCCCTGCCCTTTGGCAGGGTGTACACAGTTCAACACGATTCCACATGCGCGGGCACTGTGGCCCGGCATCTAAGGTGCAGGCGTCTGAGGCAGCTGTGTGCATGCCGCATGGTCACATGGTGAAATGATGGCATGCTTCCATGGTTTGGCCCCTTTGGCGGCAAGCCATCGTAACAAGACGCAGGATTGAACGAGGGGCATCATGAGGCCCGCAAAGATTAAAAGGCAAAGCGGGAAAGCGGTGCACGTCAGGACAGTGCCAGGTCAGCATGACCCACTCGTGCTGGTGAAGCCCCAGACTCCGAGGTCAGCTTATCCAGCTTGGCAAGCAGCTGTGCCTGGCTGCGCTTGCGCTCCTCAATCTGCGGGCAGCGAACATTGTGCATGTTGGACTCCTGCCAGCCATTAGATGAGCGATAAAAGCCCAACACTTGCCTCTCGCAGCAGCTCCGCGTGAAGCGCGGAGAGCTCATTGCCGAGCTCGGTATCAGGTGCTGTCTCAGTCTTGGATGGAGGAAGCTCAGCCCGAGCCACTGCATGTTTGCAATCAGGGTTTGCGAAAAGGACCCTTCACGTTTGTGGACACAGCGCATTTGCTATTGAATTGCGTGGGGCACCAGCAGCAAGACAAGCTTATGCGGGTCTGCTGGGCGATCGTGGTGCAGGATGAGAAGGGGGCTCACCAAGCGTCCTTCTCCCTTTCCGGACATTCAATGAAGGCGCTGGGCGTCCTGCGCCCTGGCACAGGGCTCGCTGGCCTTGCAACAAGGGGGAACGCAGCATGATGCCGTGGTGTTGTAAACAGCACAAGGAGCACTGCGACGTGATTTGCTGTGGCTGTCTCGGAGCCAGGGCTTGGCTGACCTGGCCTTAATGTGATCTCACATGAAGTGCGCGTGCGAGGTGGCATTTGTTTGCCACGCTCATTTGCAGCTTGAAGCACAGTCTGGGTCATCGCCAGCCCCCTGAGGAAGAAGGAACGCAATAGCATATCATATGATCTAGACAAGACTATGGCAGATGACGGCTTCGAGTCACGCGCCTGGGGGTGCGTACTTGGTGCATTCTGTGGTGATGCTGCGGGCGCAGTGCTTGAGTTTATGGGTCCAGTCAGCCAGGAGGCAGCAGACCGTGCAATGCACATGCCAGGCGGAGGCGTGTTCAATGTGGGGCCAGGTAAACACCCACGTGCTTGTTTGCGGCGTGTTGGCAGTGCACTGCGCACGAGGCATAATGTGCTTGCATGGCGAACTCGGAGAGTGCGGCATGCAAGCACACCTTTGCCCAACTTGCCTTCCCACCATTCCTCCCCACCATCTATACCCTCGTGCTTAAACACCACAGGCCAAATCACAGATGATAGCGAGCTGGCCATGTCTCTGGCCAATGCGCTAGCAAGCAGCGAACCTAGACATGGCTTCCCATGGCAGGTCAGCGCGGGAGTCCTGCTTTGCACTCTCGATTGGCCCCACCTGCCTGTTGGCCAGTTGACAGTCATGCTGCCCATGGCAGGTCCTTATGTGCCGGGTGCATGCGCTTCTATGTCTTGCGCATCATGCACGCGGGCATGGGCTGAACTGAACGATCTAACATAAATGATTGACAAATGATGATACCCACAATCAAGTACCGTGCGTGACAAGATCGGCCAACTACATTCACTGCACCACAGGCAGTGGCGAGCTGGTACACCCAATGGTACAAAAGTGACCCGTTTGATATCGGGAACACATGCAGAGCGGCCTTCAGCATCGACCGTGAACCAGAGGGCACGCTCGCAACACGCATGGCTGAGGTCGCATGCAACCGTAGCAGCCAGTCGCAATCAAATGGGGCACTGATGCGCATAACACCGCTGGCTGTGTGGGCCAGTGGGCGGCCAGCAGAGGTGGGTCACACCACGCAACTGTCTGATGGTTCACGTATCGGAACAGCATCAATGGCAGCTGCCTCTGTGTGCATGCGGTGCGCACATGCCCTGAGGATTGATGGCGGCAAATCCGCTGTGGGTTTTGCTTCCAGCCTGAACATCTGCCAGTCGGTGTGAGCTGCGTGGCACACATGCTGTTGAAGAAAGGATGCAAACTTGCCCTGAAACTTGCCATGATGTGCACAGGAGGTGGCTGCCATGGCCTCACTCGACGCGCAGTTGTCTCACCCTAACCCGGTGTGTCAGCAAGCCAACGCGGTGTACTGCCTAGCTATCCGTCACCTGCTCCACCACCCAGGGGATGCACAGGGGGCAGTCCGTACTGCTGAAGCATGGGTGGAGCAGGTGGGTCAAGCAAGTGCTGCTTGTGCAGGCTGAAGCACGGCATGGCACAGGAGGCCTGCACACACGACAGCATCACTATCACGCATCAGGCATGTCAAGCATGCTGCGGTACCAAAACAGCATACTGCTGACTCACGCATCCAAACGCCGACAGCTCTGCCTGTAGCTGACCCGCTCCGACAAGCTTTGGCGATATGCGCTGACAAGGGCCATACATCACTGTTGGCGTGCATCACTGCGTGCAGCATGCGGGCCCCGAAGTCAAGACCTGGGTGTGTCAAGAGTCTCGTGACATCTCAGGGCTCACAGCAGAGGCGAACATTGGCTGGGTGCGCTGGGGCCTGGTGCTCGCGTTTGGGCTGCTCCGCCAGCAGGCCAGCTATGAGGTGCGGCTCCAGATATCAGGTAGCAGGTAGCAGTGCCCGTGTAACTGTTCCTCTCTCTCTCCCAGAGGAAAGTGCTGGTGGCACTGACTTGGTGACAGTGGCAGCTGGGGAGCAAACTCCTCTTCCTGCACCCGCATATGAGTGTGCTTGCATGGATGCATGCTGTATCGCTGGTACACCTGTTGTGCCTGTCCCTCGTGCCAAGGCACTACATCTGGACTTGGAATCACCATTCGATCGGTAACAAGTCCTGCCACCATAGCATTAGTTTAGGGGAGGAGATTTTGGCATGCACACCCTATGGTTTGTAGGTTGGGGTCGTGATGGGAAACCTGCCAGGCTGGTTGGGGTCGACCCAACCAGCGTCCGAAGCTCTAAATTTCAGGATCCCAGCAGTACAGAACACTCTAAATGTACTGCACTGTGTGCCTACCTTGACGTGTGCTCACATGGCGCCTTCACAATGCGTACAGGACGGCATCCGGTACGCGCTGCTTGCTGGTGGTGATACTGACACCAACGCGGCCATCGTGGGCGGATTGCTTGGAGCACTGCATGGCCAGCAGGTGAGTGTGCTGTTGGCAGTGCTGTTCCGCACTGCGCAGTGGCTAGTGATGGTGGTGGTGTTGCGTGATGTCCTGGTGCAGCTGCTGGTGGGACAGCAGACCTTGAGCGAGCATGTGCTGTATGCGTGACGCACCACAGATGCCATGAGAGATGCAGGCAACTCTGCGATGTGCCGTGTTACTACCGTAATATTAGATGCCATGTGATGCGGCATGCGTGTGCATGGTGTGCGTGCACGTACTTGCGCGTTTGCATGGACCCAGCAAGAAGTGCTTGCACACTAAGATGCAAGCACGCCATGCAAACTCACCCTTGCAGGGCATCCCTGAGTACATGCAGCAAGCAGTCCTGGCGTACAGCTACAGCGCTGCAGCAGCGGCAGGCGTACCTAGCAAGGGCCATGAGCGGCCGGCAGCCATCACCCCTGCAGCTGTCCTTGGTGAGCTGATGGATAGGATCATTAAGCATGTTGCCAGTGGATCGTAAGTGCAGGCGCCCGGCGTGCAGCTAGGGAGCGTGGTGTGCCACCTGGACGTAATCAGCCGGGGATCCGGAAATGTGGCGTACTGTCAGATTGCCAAAGTACACACTCAACCTGCCGGCTATGCAAGGCTTAACGAATGTGCTCGCGCCGTCTAAGACTTCTGGAGGAAAAAGCGCAGTGGGAGGACTTTATCGCGTTGTAGTGTCTCCAACAATCCACCTTTCTCATTTCCAGCCACGTCTGGTTAGAAAAGGGGACATTGGTCAATTGGCCTCCACGTTGACGCCTCCGTTGCACCAGTCAACTCGTTGTGCACATTGTTCGTTGCAGCAGCACCAAGAGCGCAGGTAGCCACGTCAGCTCAGCTGCAGCACCCTCCAACACAATATTGACTGAGCAAATGGCATCCCTGAAGGCTGCAAACGGCCTGGCAATGCAGCGGGTGTGCGCTGGCCAAGCACGCCCAGTTCAAGCACGCCCAGTTCAATTCCAGAACCAGAGGCGAAGCCTGGTTGTCACAGCAGCACAGGCCTCGGCGTCACAGCAGCGCAGCACAACCCCCAGCGCTGGCGCCCAAGTCCTGGCTACTGCCTGTGTACTCATCACCAACTTGGCGTCCGTGCCAGTGATGCCCACGGCAAAGATGCAGGTGACATTGTAAACCCCTATTGTCTGCTTTACGATTGCCTGCTGGAAATGGCGCCATTCTGCACCCAGTTGATGTTCACCTGACCAGTGTTTTTCCTGCGTGGGGCTATGCTGGCCGCAGGTGGTCAATTGGATCATTCACAGCCTAGGCGTGGGTGCGCTGGCGGTGCAGATGCAGGTCAGTGCCAAGGTGGCGTCGTTTGCACATGCCAAGTTGTGCCGTTTGCTGAATGGGACAGCAAATTAATATATCGTGCTTACCTGGATGCGTACAGGAGCTGCGGACAGCTAGGGCCAAGCTAGCCAGCACCAGGCAGCAGGAGACGGAGCCAGCCGCTATTGTGCAGGCATCTGCACCAGAGGAGCAGGCGCAGGTGCGTTGTCGTCATGGCGCTCTGTTTTTGAAACTCGTGGATGCGAGGTTTCTTGGTGGTGCTTTTCCATGCCGACATGGACCTTGGACGTTCATGCCACCCTCTGGGCCTACTATGGCCAGGCATGCATCACAGTGCCCCCCAGCACAGCCAAACATATGCTGCCCTCGGACTATTCCATGCAGGTCACGCTGCAGCTGCAGGCAGCTCTGGCAGAGGCGACACGTGTGGCTGCAGAGCGCTCGGTGCGTGCCTGTGCTGTGTACCATGGCTGGCTGACTACCATCTTGACTACGCCATCCGAGCCAAACTCACGTACACCCTGATTGTCAAGAACCTGTTTTGCTCTTCCCTTGCCACCACACAGGAGCGTGCACGTGACCTGGAATACATCAACCGGGCTCTGCACCACGCCAATGCGCAGCAGGTGCGCAACATCCACTTGACCCCCAGCATGTTCACCAGAGCGCGTACTTGTAAGGCCGCTGCACTAGTGCTCAACGTGTTGGAATGCTTGGATGCTTTACTGCCTCAGCCACCCAGCACAACTGGGCTGATCTGTCCCTCTTACAAATTGCTGCCCCACAACCGCAGCAAATGGAGCTGCGTGCTGCGCGCAAAGAGATTGTGTCAGCCAACCTTCGCATCCAGAAGCTCAAGGCCAACCCTTCAGCCTTTGACGTCCCGTCTGACCCGGCCATCGCAGTCAAGGCTGAGGAGATTGTCTCACAGGATCTGGTCATGGATCTGTACCGCCAGCTAGCGCATGCGCGGTATGAAGCGGTACAACTGCGTGCACAGCTAGATGCATGCAAGGGAGGAAAGTAAGCGGTGGCCTGGGACCCACCAGCACGGCCCTGCCGTGCGTTGAC
Organism: Chlamydomonas applanata; assembly: GCA_001662365.1. Classification (NCBI taxonomy): domain Eukaryota; kingdom Viridiplantae; phylum Chlorophyta; class Chlorophyceae; order Chlamydomonadales; family Chlamydomonadaceae; genus Chlamydomonas; species Chlamydomonas applanata. Next base: position 222,846 of record BDCZ01000045.1, read on the forward strand.
TGTTCCCGCAAGCCAGGCATTGATCAAAGCTGCACAAGCCCGTGATACGTGGCTTGTGCTGCTGCGCAGTGTGTGATGCCTCGCAGCCGGGTGCAGAGTTTGAGTTTGGGGCTTGAGTGGGAGGTAGTGTTTGATATGGTTTTTGATATGTTGTAGGTACCTGAGCCCGTCCATGCACCAGCTGCTGCCACGCAGCATGCTGAGACCACAGCCTCTGCAGTTTCAGGTGCTGCTGGCAAGGGGTCCTTCTCAGGCATGGGATCACTGCGCTTGGGTGTGGATGAGAGGGGAACAGTTACAGGGAACTGCCACCCATGGGAGCTGGTTGGATGGTTGGGAGGTTCTGACGGTTTCAAGACTGGGTTTCGGAGATGCTTATCGTGGAACGGCAGGATGTGTGTGAATGCCTCGTGGATGGGCGCATGGCAGGCTTGGCTCCCTGGCTTGACCTTCTGCATGGTACATAACAGGATTGTCTTACTGACTAGCTGACCAACTGCCTGACGTGACGAGGTGTGACGAGAGGGGACCTTCTCAAGTGGCACATGAATGGCTGCTTCCATGCTCCATGCGTGGTCCAATTTTCGCCTCGATGTGTGCCATGTGTCTTGATGCTCCGAGGGTACTGCAGGTTTCTTGCATGACCTGTTGCTGGACGGGATTGTATGATGCGTGCCGCACTGCGTGCCATGTGTGGGTCTTCTATTTGATGTATCCCGCCACGCCACTTCCATATGTTGCCTTTGCAACTTGAACCCCAAATTTTGTAGCAGGGGTTGCATGTTCTCTGTATCACTAGGGATGGTATGTGTTGGAGTTCGGGAAGTGGGAGGTAGGGAGAGGAGCTGCTCTCTACAGCGCGCATGTTGCATTGCCTCCTCAGGAAACAGCTACAATGCAGGGGTTGCTATGGCAGGTGCCATGGCCAACACCCTGACATGCATGTGCTGCAGGACGAAGTGTGAGGCAGGAGTGTGGACACCGCTGTGTGATGTGCCACGCACGTATAAACCGGGATTTGGTTGGTGAGAGAAAATTGATCATTGGACAGCACCCGGATCGGTTGGTGGACAGTTGAGGGCACAACCGAGTTGACACGATGCATGCTGACAAAAGCATGCACCCTGAAAAGGAGTTTGGACGTTGTAACTGCTTCTGCATGCACCCAGAGTGTGCTGTAGCACGAGAGTGCTGATGTGTCTGTGTCCCCTTGGCAGTTGTTCACATGGTGCAGCAGCCCCACCAACCCCAACACTGCTCACCCAGCAGTATCAGCAGCAGCGTCGGGCAGGCTTTTCAGGGTTTTTAGGTACCATGGGACATGGGGGGCGTGGCATGCGAGGGATGTTTGGAGCTCACAATAAGAACCCCATGGAGTCATGCAGCAGTTATGAAGGTTAGGTTACAGCTGAAGCATGGATGGGTCGAGGACTCAGTCATTGTGCACACACATCCACAGCATCCTGCAGCACTCCTCCGTCCACACACATGAACGCGCGCATACATAGCCAGCTGCCTAAGCGCTCGCACGCACACTTATCGTTATCACTGTCTTCAGTTCCTGCTGAGCGCAGCCCATACACCACCAGCTTTGCAGCTGCTGGAATGGCAGCTGCCCCACAAGCCCGCAGGCCACACAACCCTGCCCCACAAGCCCCGTGGCACAAACTCAAAAGGTGTGCTCTGACATGAGACAGATCACAACATCACGTCCTGGCGCTGTTGCACTGATTGGCCTCAAGCTGCACATCAAGCTGGAGAAGCTGCGCATCAAGCTGCAGATAACCTCCTGGGCCTCCAGAGCCCACGCCTCAGCAGATCACTAGGATGCCTTCCAGCGCTGCTGCAGTACACGCGCTCAGGCAGCAAGGCTCCTGCTGACAACTGATGCACATGAAATGTCTTGCGGCTAACATGCCTGTGGCCTCCGTGCAGGCACTTGTGCCCGCCTCTGACCCCCTGGCAGTAGCCTTGATGACGTCTGAGGATCAGTGAGATCTGTGAGGATCTGTGAGGATCTCTACACCTTGAGGATCTCCACCACCCAGTCTTGAGTGATGGGCAGGTTGGGGGCGCGCAGCACGTGCGCGTACGTGGACGTGTGCGCGCGCTCCGACAAAGGCCCCGCCTCCAGAGGGATTGTCTGCATGAGACCAAGTCATAACCAGTCAGTCAAAGCCAAAGTCAAAGTCAAAGTCAGTGAAAGTCACAGCCAGTCAACATCAAGCCGAAAGGGTCGATCGCAAAGTCAGTCGCAAAGGAAACCAGCCCCCTGGAATCAGGATCGCGACTCGTGCACCCACAAGCAGCCTCAAGGGGGGCTACATACTGTACATAGCCAGCTGTACATTCAACAATAGCTGATTGATCCTGTATCCCACTCCTTCTCCATGCATGAACTATCCCACTGGCTCAAGCTCCAGCACAGGTGCATGCCAGCCGCAGGGCAGCCATCCCACACGCCACCTTGAGTACGCACCTTGCCTCCAGGCAGCTTAGCCTTGAAGGCGCCCTTCTTAGGCAGCCCCAGGAACACGACACGCTCCACCACGACGTCTGGCAGCGCCAGCTCACCCACGGGCACTCCTGCGGTCGGCAGACACCAACACAACAATGCATGGTCAGGTGCAAGTTGCCGAGCCTGCACGGGGGCAAACAGGTTGAGATGAATCGCAGCACGCAGGGCCTGTATTCAATCTGGCTGCACTGCAGCAAAGCCACAGGGTGCTGGGGGGGGCTGTGTGATGTGGGGCAAGCAGGGCAAAAGCTGCCATAAAACCGCCAAAAACAGGATAAAGAAACTACCAATAAATAGAAAGAAGTGACCGCACCCTGAGCCACGGGCGCAGCCGCGCTGGACAGCTTCTGGCCAGTGTACTTGAATGCGCGGTGCACGTACTGACCACGTGTGAATGCAAATGAGTGGCCGTCGTCGAGGTACAGGTCACCTGCAGCAGTACGGGCAGTATGAGCAGTACAGGTCCATTACATGAACCGAACTGGGTCATGGTCGTGCAAGGTGGCAGGCAAGCCGAGGGGGGCTGCCTGCAAGCAGCAACAAGCCCAGGTCAGATGGCCCCTCCACCGCTGGTATGGGCACAGAGCACACCAATGGCTGCAACAGCAACAGGAGAGGTATGCGGCTATGCGCTGATCCGAGTTGAAGTGGGGCTCATGACCCGAGCCCAGGCTAAGCAGGAGCTCACAGGCCCCAGCGCCCTGCGCCCGCCCACCGCACCCTGTGCATTCCCATCGTGGTCAAGCGCAACGACAAGCGTGAAGGGGTCCTTGGCCTGAGTGGCGGTGGAGCGGCGTGGGCGCTCGCGGCGAGGCACCACTGAGCCACCGCGGTAGTATGCGGGGATAGTGTCGGGGGTGACCTGTGCGCGGGGGTCCAACCAATGCAGCAGGGTGTGGTCAAGCAGACGGCGCAGCAGGATGTAGATGTAGGTTTCCAGCAAAAACAAAGTACCGCTTGGCGTCAGGAAACGTCGGGTAACTGTGCGGTATAGGGACGTGAGGGTTCAGGTTCAGAGCTGCGATGGGTTGCCTTGCCGGCCGGCCTGGCCCGCCGGGCTGATCTCCCTCACACACAGGCTGGCTGACATACTGATTGAGATGGACACAAGCCGCACGGCCGCAATGGCCATTAACCAATAACAAACAGTTTTTGAAGCTACAAGCCTATAACGAATGTTGCTAATCCTGTCTCGCGGCAGGCATCTATGCGCCATGATGGGCGTACGATGTAACCAACGCACACACACACACACACGCATCAACCGACCATAAGGCAACATGGGTCCGTGCACTTGCAAGGAAATCCTTGCTAGGTAGGACTGGTGGACTCACCGGCACCTTGTATGTCTGGTCCAGCCCTGGCAGCCAAGTGCTCTTCTCCATCTCCACACCACTCAGCATGTCATACCTGTGGCGGGGGCCAGTGTGACCAGGTCAGTGCGACTGGGGTGGCGGCCAGCTTGGCTCCGGGCTACAGGAGTTGAGACGGCCCAGGTAAATCACCTGTTGAATCCCTGATGGAGTCCTCTCTTGAAGCGCCGCCTTTCACGGACCCCCTCCTCGTCTCCCTCATCTCCTCACCTCCCTGTCCGCTGCGCCCGCCCCCCCCCCC